>CAMRHE010000272.1:2112500-2555000 GCA_947044405.1 Leptodactylus fallax
TTATTATTATTATTATTATTATTATTATATAACAGAGCTCAGCTTCTCTCTTCTATCATATAGACCTATATTTCACAGAGCTCAGCTTCTCTCCTCTATCACATAGACCTATATTTCACAAAGCTCAGCTTCTCTCCTTTATCATATAACCCTATATATAACAGAGCTCAGCTTCTCTCTTCTATCATATAGACCTATATTTCACAGAGCTCAGCTTCTCTCCTCTATCACATAGACCTATATTTCACAAAGCTCAGCTTCTCTCCTCTATCAAATAACCCTATATATCACACAGCTCAGCTTCTCTCCTCTATCATATAACATTATATATCACAGAGCTCAGCTTCTCTCCTCTATCATATAACCCTATATATCACAGAGCTCAGCTTCTCTCCTCTATCATATAACATTATATATCACACAGCTCAGCTTCTCTCCTCTATCATATAAACCTATATATCACAGAGCTCAGCTTCTCTCCTCTATCAAATAACCCTATATATCACACAGCTCAGCTTCTCTCCTCTATAATATAGACTTATATACCACATAGCTCAGCTTCTCTCCACTATCATATAAATGTATATATCACAGAGCTCAGCTTCTCTCCTCTATCATATAACCCTATATATCACAGACCTCAGCTTCTCTCCTCTATCATATAACCCTATATATCACAGAGCTCAGCTTCTCTCCTCTATCATATAACATTATATATCACAGAGCTCAGCTTCTCTCCTCTATCATATAACCCTATATATCACAGAGCTCAGCTTCTCTCCTCTATCATATAACATTATATATCCCAGAGCTCAGCTTCTCTCCTCTATCATATAAACCTATATATCACAGAGCTCAGCTTCTCTCCTCTATCAAATAACCCTATATATCACACAGCTCAGCTTCTCTCCTCTATAATATAGACTTATATACCACATAGCTCAGCTTCTCTCCACTATCATATAAATGTATATATCACAGAGCTCAGCTTCTCTCCTCTATCATATAACCCTATATATCACAGACCTCAGCTTCTCTCCTCTATCATATAACCCTATATATCACAGACCTCAGCTTCTCTCCTCTATCATATAACCCTATATATCACAGAGCTCAGCTTCTCTCCTCTATCATATAACCCTATATATCACACACTCAGCTTCTCTCCTCTATCATATAACCCTATATATCACAGAGCTCAGCTTCTCTCCCTCTATCATATAATCCTATATATCACAGAGCTCAGCTTCTCTCCTCTATCATATAACCTATATATCACAGAGCTCAGCTTCTCTCCTCTATCATATAACCCTATATATCACAGAGCTCAGCTTCTCTCCCTCTATCATATAACCCTATATATCACAGAGCTCAGCTTCTCTCCCTCTATCATATAACCTATATATCACAGAGCTCAGCTTCTCTCACTCTATGATAGCCTACTCAGAACATTAGAATTCACCACATCAAGAGTCACTCTTTGCAGCAACTCTGGATAATAAGGGAGGACCCCGAGCAGGGGAATTCTCTCTATGGCATCCATATTCTCTAATAGGACGTATAAACAGGGCTTTGCACATCCATGAACTCTCTTTTAATACATCTAATGAATACTGATAATGTGTTTAATATTGTTGCTATAACCAGGCTTGGTCATAGTGATGCGGAGATCTCTATGCTGGTCACATAATGACCCCAGTAGCATCACCAGCCATGTTCCTTCTATTTAGTTACTGTAGTGTAATAACTTCTCTTAATGACCACTCATATTCATTTCCTCTCAGTCTGCTCCAAGTCTCTGCCAACATTCGCAAGGTACGAATTCAGCAGCTGTAGCGTAAATGGTTATTTATTGTGGAGTTCTGTCTTGATCAGAGTTTGTCTTATTTTTATTTCTTTGTGCTAATTTTACAGCTTTTACGCGGCTACTGAATTTTATTTGACACTTTTATGTGCCGACTCACATGTCACAGCAGAAGCTTTATTGCACCGCAAGTGTTATAGAGCTAAGAATAAATCAATTGCTGTGACCGTATTATTGTGTCTTGTAAGGTAAAACGTCTCATTTCCGAAGAGCGCTAATTGACTGGGCGGCCAAAGAATGGCATATAGTCTGTGTTAAGAGAAAGGATGTCATCTTCAATTATCTTCCACCTTGGAGAAAAAGGAACTGGAAGATCTTAGGAAATGCACATTATTTTTTATTATTATTATTTATATTAGAATATCTCAACTTTCTGCTGGTGTCCCAACTAGGGGCATAAGTCCTTAACCCAATACTTTTCTAAGGATATATGCGGTATCCTCCTGGTTTAGACCTCTGCCATAGGTACAGGTTTGGTTTTCGTGCTCCACATTTTCCTCATTTCAATCTCCAAATTTTGTAAAACAAATACTAAATAAAAAAATTTGGTACA
Source organism: Leptodactylus fallax (assembly GCA_947044405.1). NCBI lineage: Eukaryota > Metazoa > Chordata > Amphibia > Anura > Leptodactylidae > Leptodactylus > Leptodactylus fallax. The sequence continues at coordinate 2,114,918 of CAMRHE010000272.1, forward strand.
AATGTTGGTGGCAGTATGTATTAGTATTCTGGTGCTGCAAAACCAGAAAAAAAACAGAACCTGCTTTACTGCTCAAAATAAATACATAAACTGGTCAACAGAAATAATTAACCAGTTGTGCTACAGCGAAAAATAAATTCAATAGACCAATGGTCCACAAGGCATCCGCCTATCCACTAGGGCCACTATTTAGGCTACTGATACTACTAGTGTGGCCTACCTGGTGTCCATGAGCATCTGTCTGTAGAGCCAATACAGCAATGGTCTGTGGTGGTTAGAGCCAGTGTCTAGCGATGACACAAACACATTTCGGAGGAGAAACATCAAACATCCTCAGGTATCCTCCGAAAACGCGTCGGAGCTTTGTGAGGCTTCTATAGTACAGCAGTGATATCACCTACTACCACAGGACTTTTTGCTTTCTCCTTGAATGGGACTACTTCCTGCACAAGCCTGAAACTACCTACATCACAGTAGTATGTATCAACATTACAGGATATTAGTGTGGCAGGAACACTTGAACATCACTAGGCACTGGATCTAACCACCACAGACCATGGCGGTATTGCCTCTACAGACAGATATGCATGGACTCCAGGTAGGAGCCACTTTGAGTGCCTTAACACTAGTAATATCAGTGTCAGTAGCCTAAATAGTGGCCCTAGTGGATAGGTGGATGCCTTGTAGACCAGTGGACTAGCAAGTTTTTCTGCTTCTTTCAACATATTATTCTGGTCATTTGGAAACACAACATCTATAAGATGTGCTTTTCTTTTTTATCATGGACAATTTGCAGAAATGTTACAGTCTGTTCGCATTGTCATTTCCTATTATTGTTGTTTTAACTTTTCACAACTGAAAGCAAATTCTTTGTTTCTTCGATAAAAACAACAACCTTACAAATAGTTATGTGATATTCCCTGTATAGAGAGGTAACCTAAGGGCAGAATCTCTGGTATCAATAATGTTTGTTCCAATATAGTGCTTAGCTTTAATTTTTTAGCTGTGACCTTTCGGTTCCTGTCATGCTTTTCATTGAAAGACCCAAACATCCTCATGTGTCTATTCTCTTCAGTCGAAGAATGGAACAAGACATGCCACTCAGATTCTTTGTAAGCGATAGTTCTTTGTGGAGTCTTTGTCAGCCAACCGAAGAAGGTCAAGATGATCTCAAACCCTGAGATCAGGTTAAACAGAAATAAGTGTAAGTGATGATCACACAAGGGGAATTCATTTATAGGGATTGAAAAGCAAAAACATGGTGGCCTTCAAGTGGCGGAAAGCAGTGTAGCTATACAGGTGTAAATTGAAGTGTTTAACTCTTTGTAGCTGCATTATGAGTAGTGAAGGCTCTGTGCACATGGATCCAATACGGGGTGCAACCCATGAACAAGTGTGGCCCTGTTTTAAAGGGGATTTCCAGCCTCAAACTGATTTTTCATACTGATAACCTATTAATAGCTGATCTATGCAGGATCCAGGAGTAGGACCCCAACAGGTCAGATACTGATGACCTATTCTGTGGATAAGTTATTAGTATGAAAATAAGTTTGGGACAGGAAAACACTTCAAGGATCAAAGCAGTCATGTTTTATTTCCTGCTGAATAATTAAAGAGATTATCCATGAATGACACTTACAGTATCCCCTAAATGTCTGAACACTAGGACCACCACCAATCACGAGAATACACAACCACCATTCCATTCACTGTTGTGGAACTGATGGATAACTGATCAGTCCCATAGAAGTGAATCGAGTAGTGGTCACAGCTGCAAGATGCCACTCTCTGTGAGGTCTTGGGAACCCCCCGTTCTTGGAATTATTGGGACAGTGATCAGTCAACCCGCATCCTATGGATAAGGAAAAAGTGTTGTTCATGAGAAAACCCCTTTTGGCTGAGAACCCACGTGGCGGAAACTCAGCGGGAAAAAACGTGGCGTTTTGCAGTCACATCAAAGTGGATGGGATTCTAGTGAATCCCATCCCCAGTTTGCGGAAAAATACGTGCAGTGGACATGCTGCGATTTCCAAAACTGTCACTGTTTTGGAAATCGCAGCATGTCAATTATACCTATGGAAACACTGGTGGTTTCCCTACAGGTATAATTGAAACCTCTGCGGACTATCTGTGAAAAGCGCTGGAGGAAAAACCATCATGCATTGCCACCGTGGTTTTTCCCACAGTGCTTTTTTGCTGCGGGATGCTACGTGGGGCCTTAGCCTTAGGCTGAAGCCACACATTGCAAAAAAGCTATGTTTTTTTTGTGTTGCTGCACCTTTTTAGGTCAAAGCCAAGGGTGGCTCCAAAAGGAATGGGAAATATAACACTTATACCTCCATCTGTGAAATCCATGCCTGGCTTTGGCTGGAAAACACAACAAATAACACAATTTTTCCGCAATGTGTGACCTCAGCCTTAAAGACATACATTTCGATTCTTCATCTTACGACAACAAACCTACCCTATGGATAAATACATTTGGCTGCTCCGAAGAACGTTTTATATGTATTATTTATTTTATATCTTTTAGACTGGAGTCCCCAACTCGATCCTTGAGCATGGATGCCCCTAAAGGAGTTTACATCAAGGCCCAGACTGGAGAAATTGAGGCCATATCACGGAGAGATATTAAGCTACACAGCAGCGATGGAATGGTTTGTGACCTTTGACATTTGCAACAGTGGGAAACTGTATCCAGTAGACTTAGAGGGAGGTTATACAGTATAGTGACTGGATACGTACTGTGTGTACTTTATGTGATATAGGATGGCAGGCTATTTATCAGAGGGCTGTGCTTTACTTGAGCAGCGGAGACATATTGTAAGAAGGAGGGGATTCCAAATGTGTTCATTGTAACTTGGGGAAAATGGATAACAACTTTAAAAAAACTTGAAAACAGAGAAGACCTGATAGTAAAAGAGTCTCTTGTTGTCCTTCTTTGCCACCTGTGCTGGTGAGAGGGACTACGCAGACTCTGTTGTCTTGTCACCGGGGACCAAGATGACATCACATATTTCCTGGCTTTCCTTTTGGGCTTCCTCAAGCTCCTGTGCTCTGCCTTTTTTTTTGTCCCAGCCCACAGTGGGCACCTTGCTGTCTGACAAACTACGCACCACCGACTGAATGCCAAAACCTTGGTCTTCAACCTCCCACGGCCCTGCTTCTCTGAGCCACTTCTGTAGAACCATTGCCCTGTTGTCCTCCAGGGGTTCACGCTTCACACTGCACTAACTCTGCTACTTTTATGTTATTCCTCTGAAGAGCCTACACACGTGGACAAAATTGTTGGTACCCCTCGTTTAATGAAAGAAAAACCCACAATGGTCACAGAAATAAATTGAATCTGACAAAAATAATAATATATAAAAATTCTATGAAAATGAACAAATGAAAGTCAGACATTGCTTTTCAACCATGCTTCAACAGAATTTTTTAAAAAAGAAAACTCATGAAACAGGCCTGGACAGAAATGATGGTACCCTTAACTTAATTTGAGCGAACCTCATGAGCAAACTGCTCCAGTTGCCTCGGGTTTGAAGGGTGCCTTATCCAGACGGCATGTTTCAGCTCCTTCCAAAGATGCTCAATAGGATTTAGGTCAGGCTCATAGAAGGCCACTTCAGAATAGTCCAATGTTTTCCTCTTAGCCATTCTTGGGTGTTTTTAACTGTGTGTTTTGGGTCATTAACCTGTTGCAAGACCCATGACCTGCCACTGAGACCAAGCTTTCTGACACTGGGCAGCACATTTCTCTCTAGAATCCCTTGATAGTCTTGAGATTTCATTGTACCCTGCAAAGATTCAAGACACCCTGTACCAGATGCAGCAAAGCAGCCCCAGAACATAACAGAGCCTCCTCCATGTTTCTCAGTAGGGACAGTGTTCTTTTCAAGATATGCTTCATTTTCCGCCTGTGAACATAGAGCTGATGTGCCTGGCCAAAAATTTCGATTTTTGTCTCATCTGTCCATAGAACATTCTCCCAGAAGCTTTGTAGCTTGTCAACATGTAGTTTGGCAAATTCCAGTTTTGTCAGATTCAAGTTATTTCTTTGACCATTGTGGGTTTTTCTTTCATTAAATGAGGGGTACCAACAATTTTGTCCACGTGTGTTTACCTTGCAGTATAAGAACTATTTACTTAAAGGGGTTGCAGTTATGGATGCTAATAAGTGTTCGATCGCTGAGGCCCCAATCACCGGGCCTTTCAGTGGTCAGGAGGACGAGGGAACGAAGGTTCACATAAGGCCTCTTTGTGAATGGAGCGGCATTGCCCTTATGTGACCAGTGCTCCATTCACTATTATGGGGCTGCGGGAACTGGCGAAGATTATATCTAATGGATGACCTCTCCACAGTATAAGTAACCAATATCAGGTAACTGGAATTCTCCTATAGGGGTTATTCACTGAGAGGTCCATGATACCCCAACTGCTGTTCCCATTGTCAAGATAATACATGTCTGGCAGCAGAGATCGGCATTCATCTCTGCTTCCTGGAGAATTCACTACAGTGATCCCCACAGGCAGGAGACATCAGTGCCGATCTCTTATCCTGGATGTGTATTATCTTTACAATGGAGATGGCAGTCAGGAAATCAGCCATTCCCTGACCGCTGTCATGCTGTTATGGCGCCCTGGCCATCTCCCACTGGCCCTGTCATGGTCGTATCCCATGGAATCGCAATCGTTCCACTCCTGCCTAAGCCCAAATGAAAAATCTGTAGCAGGGTCCTCTACCTACCGTGTACCATTTATAATACCAGTGTCTTCTTATGTGGCAAATGAGCATTTGGCCCCCCCTGACAGACCATGGACCAGGTGTTATAAATACTTCTATACCCCCTACAGCTATGACCCTGGTTCTGTATCCTATAAACATCTGTAAAGAAGTTATATCTGATCTGGTCTGTTCTTTATGTACAGCCAAACAACCGGGCCAATCGGCACATAGATACATCAGAAACTTCTGAATATTTTAGACCAGGTTTGAGCTCTCTAGGACATATTCACAAAAGTAAATATAGCAATATAGCCAATATAAGCTTGCAGGTCCTTCACTGTTAATAGCCTCGCTGATGTACAGCATTATCAGAGGATTGCAGCATCCACTCGCTATTGTTCTCTGTTATCAGTCAGCATCACAGGACAGCACTCATATAACCTTTCATGTGGCACCGTCTCTAGTTATTACTTTTTACCTTTTTATTTGCCAGTAGCAGGTCGTGCTCTTTACTACATAATCCTACATGGGAAGGTACAGGGGAGGGTTTCTACATTTTCAAAGGAGCCTTGGAAAGATGACAGCTGGCATCAGATTAGTTACTATGGGCCACTGCCTTATTTTACTTTTCCACCACTTTAGATAAATCATCCCCCATTATATCTTATCCCTAGTTTATAGTCATAAGCAAGTGGCAGCGACTGCCATGTGATCTTCTTGACTCCAGTGGAATATTTTGCCCCCACACTATATACCCGGACAACGCGAGGTACTTGCTCTAGTTTATTATGTATATCAGAAGAGGACACAAATAAAGTTGATATATAAATTTATAAATATATAAAATTTATATATTTCATATATAAAGTTCTACTTTACATATCACATTTATAATATTAACATATTCATTGCTTGGCTCAACTATCCATATGGATTAATCCGTTTGTTATTAAAAACAGACATTTTCCATGCAGACAGTTTCCTTACCAAAATATATGCCATTACTGGGTATAAATCACTGCGGTTCTGTGCAGTCAGAGCTCTCTACAAAGCCATCAATCATTTCCAGGATGAACAAGGCGCTTGACACTTTTTATGTTCACACTGCAAAATAATAGCATTGTGGCCATTATGAAGCCCTGCAGAAGTCACACTGGGATATCGCCTTCTAATATGTCATTATTTATAATGGCCTGGAAAGAAAAGCTTTAGTGGAAAGTCCAAGTTGGTCACTTCTTGCTTTTTAAAACACTAAGCCACCAGTCACCTGGCTAGATACAAAGGTTTTCTCTCCCACATACTGTACTAGCATTATAAAAGTTTGTTTAACTTTTCAGGCCCCAATTTAATATTTTACATAGAAATATAGTATGTTCAGAGAGCCCTTTCCAGTCTGCAGAGAACCCTTTCCAGTCTGCAGAGAACCCTACCCAGTCTGCAGAGAACCCTACAGAGTATGCAGAGAATCCTGTCCAGTCTGCAACGTGCAGTCATCCAGTGTGCAGAGAACCCTGTCCAGTCTACAGAGAACTCTCACCAGTCTGTAGAGAACCCTCACCAGTCTGCAGAGTGCAGTCATCCAGTGTGCAGAGAAACCTACCCAGTCTGCAGAGTGCAGTCATCCAGTGTGCAGAGAACCCTGTCCAGTCTGCAGAGAACCCTCACCAGTCTGCAGAGAACCCTCACCAGTCTGCAGAGTGCAGTCATCCAATGTGCAGAGAAACCTACCCAGTCTGCAGAGTGCAGTTATCCAGTGTGCAGAGAACCCTGTCCAGTCTGCAGAGAACCCTCACCAGTCTGCAGAGTGCAGTCATCCAGTGTGCAGAGAAACCTACGCAGTCTTCAGAGAACCCTGTCCAGTCTGCAGAGAACCCTCACCAGTCTGTAGAGTGCAGTCATCCAGTGTGCAGAGAACCCTTTCCAGTCTACAGAGAACCCTATCCAGTCTGCAGAGAACCCTGTCCAGTCTGCATAGAACCCTATCCAGTCCGCATGAGCCAGACCAGTAATCATGGTCTCTGGGATACTACAGGCTGATTTGCATATGTAGTGCGCAAGAGTTTGGCAGTCCCATTGACTTTGCATGGAGCAGCAGTGCCCAGGGTTGACTGCCACTCCATCCATACGGCGGGCACAGGACCACAGTCCTCATAATCAATGGGATTTCCATTGGTCAGTCCGCCACTTACCAGGCACTTATAAGAAATCCTGGACAGATAATAAGTTGCATGCAGTTGTTTTTGCATTTTCATAGTTTACTCCTCGTCTTCCATAAGCCATCAATTTTTATTTGTCTGTTCTGTACCGTATGATATTGCATGATGTACTGGAAAACTGGAAAAAAATGCAGAATGGGATGGGGGGAAAATTGCATTTGCATCATTTTCTTACGGGTTTTGTAATTGACATTAACTATTTTCTGCGGGTCGGTTCCATCCCGACGATACCAAATTGATATGGTTTTTTTACGATTTCATACCTTTAAAGAATCCAAAGCTTTGAAAATGAAAAAAATTGGTTTTTGTCACCACCCCTGTAACTTTGTAAGGGGTTTTTTTTTTTTTTTTTTTTTTTTTTTTGTGGGACAAGTTTGTGTTTATTGTTAGTATTTGTCTAACATGTTTTTTTTAACATGTCATCTAAACAAAGGTTGTTGATTTGAAATTGTATATGTTTTTCTTAAAATTTTTAGATTTTTTTTTTTTTTTTTTACTTTAATTTTTAGATACCCTAGGGAACTTGAAAACTAAGGGCCTGTTCAGACTTCCTCCTCAAATTCCTTTTCTGGTCCTCTGGCTCCCCACCTTTCAGTCGCTGATTAGCCCCAGATAAATGTGGCTGATCATATGACTGTCTCATGCCATGGGTTCTATGGCAAGATTGAGCAGGGCGCTTATTTTTTGGGAGGCAGATTCAGGGCTGAATTTGGCCCTGGTTATGAGGCTGAATCTGCCTCAAAATCAAATTCCACTGTGTGATCCCTAAGGGGTCTGATGACCCATACAATATTAATGCATTGCAGCATATTGTAAAATCCAGTGACTTCTATTACACACTGCCCATGGCTGCATGTAAAAAGGGCTCAGTAATGACAGGCCTGACTGCCTTCAGAAGGCTCCTGAATGTCATGGTAACAAATTGCTGCCCCCAATTCTCATAATAATAATAATAATCATCCTTTAATAGTCCCACCATGGGGAAATACAGTGTGTTACAGCAGCAAAGATATGCAATGCAAAGATAAGCAATACAAATACAATATATACAAAACGTTCCAAGGTAGAGGCATTCCATTGATAGTAGACAGACAGATAGAAAGGTAAAGGTAAAAAAGTAGCAAAGGTGATATCACAACAGAAAGATATTTCAGTTCTCTGTATGGCCTGATCTCCGCTTAGCTCGGTGTTGGTTGTACTGCCTGACCACAGCGGGGAGGAAAGACTTCCGATAGCGCTCCTTCTCACACTTAGGGTGAAGTAGTCGGTCACTTACAGTACTGCCCACCGCTATCACAGTCTCATGCATGGGATGGGACTTCTTCTCCTGCATGGAGCTCATCAGGGACAGTATCCTTCTGTCACCCACCACCTGCACTGAGTCCAGTGGGCTCCCCAGGACAGAGCTGGCCCTCCTAATCAGCTTGTCGAGTTTATTTCTATCCCTGGTCGATATATACTATTCCCCCTGCAGGCCACTCCGAAGAAGATGGCTGATGCCACTACAGAGTTGAAAAAGTCCTAAGAAGTGCCCCCTGGACGCCAAAGGCTCTCAGCCTTCTAAGCAGGTAGAGCCTGCTGTGGCCCTTCCTGTACAGGGACTCCATATGATCTGCCCAGTCCAGCTTATTATTGAGCAGCACACCCAGGTACTTATAGGTGTTCACAATCTCGATGCCCGTCCCCTGGATGTCCACTGTTTTAGGAGGGTATCTGTATTTACGAAAGTCCACCACCATCTCCTTGGTCTTCCCACCCCCCCCCCCCCCCGCATTAATCCTCAGGTGATTCCGCTGGCACCAGCCCAAAAAACCCCGGTTCAATTTTTTTTTTCCTCCCAAAAGGTTGTGGGGGGGGCTTTCCCCGGGGGCCCCCCCTCTTAAAAAAAAAAAGGGGGGGGGGGGGGGGGGGGGCCTCTCAGCATCTGAGCAGGTGCCATGTTTAAAGTCCGCCATGTACAGATTTAGGGAAAGGGCTACAAGGATATAGATGATTTGCCATAAATGTCTGGAGGTGTGACCTGCATCTATCTCTAAAATCAGCCCCCCCAGCCTCTGTGCCCCGCTACTTACTGGGCTGTGACCTCACTGAGAAGACATTCATCTATGATCAGCCTGTATAGAAACAGTATAGCTCAGAGATATCTTGTGGATATGCCATAAATATCTTTCATAGGAAAACCCCTTTAAGTGTGCGCTAAGAAGGGGTTTCTCACCCTACTGGCACTATATTAGATTCCAGTTGTTGGACCCCCCCTTCCCCTCAAATGTTGATACATCTTCAAAATGTTTCCCTACACAGTGAAGCTTCAGATCACCCAGTTTGTAGAAAACTGCAACACAGGTCCATTTTTGTGGTGGACCCTAATAGTCTGACCCAAGCAGAGTTTCAGATGCACAACACACCCAAAAAGGTAAACGTACAGTTTGTGTGGAATTCATACATAGCACCAATGGACAAAACACAGCACAATATCATGCAAAATATCATTCAAATCATCTTTATTATATTCAAAAAATTGTAAAAAGGTCGCAGTCATACTGCAGAAACAGACCATAGGGTCAGAGATTCCCGTTCCATAGAAAAATACCCTCATTGAAGTACAGACTATAAGTAAATATACATCAAGGATACAATAAATTCATAAGTCATAAATTTAGCCTAGAAACTGCATATAAGTAACCTGTATGTCAAAAAGAATATCTACCATGGGGTCCAATACAACACATTTTGTCCATTCTTTTTTTTAGTTCCTGGATTTCTTACATGTCGGGGTATACAATCCCATACACCATTAAAGGGGTTGTCCATGATAACCCATTATTTTATATGAAGCTGTTGAAGTTGGAAAAAAAAAAAAAAACCCATACTCACCTGTCCCTGGTGCTCCAGTGTCTCCCAAAACAGTCTGGTCCTGCTGCTCCGATGTCTTGTTTTGGTGGAAGCCCCCGCCGCACATGACCGCTGATTGGAAAGGACACAGGACATCACATGTGACGTTCCGGTTCCTTTACTTAGACCGTTCATTGGCCTCTGTGGTCATGTGTGGTGGGGTCATGACACCGGAGCAGCAGGACTGGACCACAGTGGTAGACACCGGAGCATCAGGGACAGGTGAGTATGTTTTTTGGGGGTTTTTTTTTCATCTTACCTGGCCTCATATTAAAATCCTTTAAGATAACCTTGAGAGGCATGCATATAGTACATGAATTGTTAGTCCTGAAGGGGTTAAGAATGTAAAGATTTGGTAATGATATATATCCATATGCACAAATAGTATGGCGGTTCTTATAGTAACACTTGTTTCCTGTATCACACAGGTAGTGCTGGATGCTGAAAAAATATTTTTACCCAAACTGCCTCAAGGTACAAAGACTAACTCAGCTGACAGCGCTCAGGAACTCTATGAAATATGTGTCTGTCCAGATGGAAAACTGTATCTGTCGGTAGCAGCGTCAAAATCCACTTGCCGGGAATACAGTCGAGACTGTCAATGAGGGACTTTTTGAAGCCTCTGGATAGTAGCCGTGCGTTTTATATCAAATGGTGACGTTCTGCTGTTTGTCTGAAAGGATTTAGATACTAAAAAAAAAAATCTGTAAAATCACAGAATGCGTTGGGATGCAAATTTGTATTTCAAAACACAATTTTAAGAAGAATATTACAATATTTTTTTAGCCGGTGTAAAAACAGCACAAGTTCATTTTGACTTGGAAATGAATCCTCATCGGCCGGTCTTTGGCTAAAATGAGAAAATTACGGGCTGGAATTTTTTGGAGCTCGGCCACTTAATAAAATGAGTATTTTGTCGCGTCACTGAACTGTTCCGTGATTGTTGAACTGGATAATTAATTGAAAACCATTCTAACTTTTCCTCCAAATTCGAGTCCATTTCTGCTTCTAGTATGCATTATTCTATTCATTTGATCTCAATGACCTGTTTCCAATATCTGAGAAATGAATTGGTGCCAGCAATACACTATGCAACCTGTACCGCAATAATATATCTCCTATGGTCTGCTGTTTTTATTGTGTGTTATATTGGGTTGTAAATTTTCTATGTATGATCTCTAAGTCCTTCAATTGGCATTTGAAGAAACAGGTAATATGCTGGTAAAACAATAAATACACTTTTCTTTAGATTTGGTGACGGATTTCTAGTTTCTCAGTACTGTACCTCATCGTAGTGCTCGATGCATAGAAGAATGTAGCTCTACAATAATGGACACTATTTGGGATTTCGAGTGGATGTCTAGGATTATATAGTAATGCTTGTCACACAAGTCACATATAGATGTATTCAGGTTTGTACTTCAGAGTTAAAATTTCCCATTGTATAGCACAGCAAGAACCAAATTTTTCTATATTATAACATAGTAGATGAAGTTGGATTAAGACATAGGTCCATCAAGTCCAACCTATTACTCTACAGTGTTGATCAGAGGAAGGCAGAAAACCCCATGAGGCTGATGCCAATTGCCCATATAAGGGGAAAAAAATTCCTTCCCGACTCCAATCCGGGAATCAGTATAAGAGCCTGGATCAACTTGTCTTTACCAAAAATCTAAAACTTGTAACCTGTAATATTTTTCCTTTCAAAAAAGGCGTCCAGACCCTTCTTGCGCAATGAATCCACCATCACCACTTCCTGTGGCAGAGAGTCCCAGCGCCTCACTGTTTTTACAGTAAAGAAACCATGTCTATGATGCTGGTGAAATATTCTTTCCTTTAGGCATAGAGGATGTCCTCTTGTCACTGTCACCGGGCTAGGAGTAAAAAGATTATTAGAAAGTTCTTTGTGCCGTCCCTTCATGTATTTGTACGTTGTTATTAGATTCTCCGTAGCTATCTCTTCTCTAAACTGAACAAGCCCAAGTTTGTCTCTGTACTCCAATCCACCCATTCCCCCAATATACCCCCTCTTTTTATATAGGTCCTGTCCCACAATGTTCCCAACAATTGTAGGTTTCCTTGTATAAACAAAGCTCCCCAGACCTCTGACATCAGACTTTAAAATTAAAGGGGTTATCAATGAATTATAGAAAACTCAGGGGAGAATGGAGTGGGTATAAAACGAAAAAAAAGGAATAATCACCTGTCCCGTGTGCTCTTTTATGAGTTCCCAGTCCCCTCTCCCTCACATGCCAGGGCTTATAGGGAAGTGGGGAGGCTCATATGACTGCTGAGACCAGTCAGTGGCCTCCATGCCCTCTGGGAAGAATTTGGTGACTTATGTGAGTGATGTCACTGGTCTCTCCTTTTGTTTTACAACCATCCCGACCACCCCATTATTCTCTGTAATTCATGAACAACTTCGGATTCTGCTGTGGATTCTCTTGTGAATACTTTTGCTGAATGTACTGATAAAATCCATAAGGTAGAGAAGTGGTTGATTTTCAGCTTCATTCAGGGATCAGTTTACAGGTTAGAAGTCTAAAAAGCGGGAAAGGAAATAAAGAAGAGAAAGAAGCTGCAGTGAGGCAAAGATACAGAGATGATGCTGCTTCTACTAAGTGTTTTATCTCACCTCAATGCTGGATTCACAGCAACACTGCTTATTACTGCTATATAATGTCCTTCATGCTGCTGAGTGTAAAAAAGGGTACAGGGTATCCAGTTTACTGTTTAAGGAGAATGTCATAGCCCCAGTATTCTCCCTCTGTGGAGCTGGGTTCAGGGAAAATTAAAATTTAGTACCCCTCTACAGTACTGTTGAGTCTGTAGAGGGGTAAAACTGCTGAAAAATACAGGATACAAGTTATATAATGGCCAGGTATAGAGTTATTCCTCATATATACACAGCATAGGTTACTTCTTGATGCTTTAATTCATGCAGAATCATTTACCAACCTGTACATCTATTTCACATTTCCAACCATTTTACATAATAAGAATCTGCACCCGTTTCATCCTGGGAAGTGTAAGCACCTTATAGTTAGCCAGGGAAAGACATTCACTGATGACCATATGGCCCCCTTTTGTTTAAAGGGGTTGTCTCTCCTGGACATCCCCTCTTGCCCTGTTAGAAGGGTGCTGACTCTGGTGACCTTAGACCTTGGATAGCTATTAATTTACTTTAATTAGAAGTATCTACGGGTATCTTGGGTTCTATGAGTGGTATTTTTGTGGTCCCATCAAGGATGGCGCAAACACATAGGTGGACACAGCAGAAGTACTTGAAGAAGACTTTACTCATGAAGAGGCAACTGGTTTGATGGCTACAAACTGTTTTACTAGAGGCAACTAGCTTGGCAGTTAAGGCACAGTCTCTCAAAAGAGGCACAGCTTACAGAGTTTTTGCACAGTACTCAGTCTCTGAAGTATGCAGTCCCTTGCAGAATTTAATGTTGTCCAAAGCAACAGGATGGATGCCAATTTTCACTCATAATCCACAGGGCAGATGGGCCCAGTCACAGTCTTTCAGTGTATCCCTTTGCTCACTCTCCAGCAGTAGGGTCACAGATAGGGGCACAGCACAGCTCATCATCATTTTTGGCTTAGGCCACAGCTTGTACATGGCCACTGTGCCACAATTTTATCTATTGCCAAATGTCACACTTGTGCATCTCTATGTATAATTTACATGACCACATCAGAATGCTACACATGGCTGCTTTAGCATGTACCCCAGGTGACCCAGCCAGTCGAGCCCTGCAGTTGACTTAAAGGTACTGTGCACAAATTACCATACTGCGTACATTACTATGCACATTAAATATATGTTACACACAATACTGGAGGAGGAGTCACTTCCAGGACTCCTCCTCCAAAGGGCGCACATGACAAATATTGAGGGGATTTAGATTTCTCTCTTGTACAGTCACTTCAACTTAAAAAATAACCTATAAATAAAATAAATAGCCTATTTCAGAAAGCATTCTGACTTTGCAGCATTTTCCCAACACCTGCCTAAAGTTTTTGCACAGTACTTATGTATATTGAGAATATGACTTGAGCAACATAGAAGATGGAATCGGTCACTGGCTTTTTTGTGAATTAGAGGATCATCACTGTCAGCCATTTGTGAAGGAGTCAGAGTCAGGCTGTGGAAAAATAGAGGTGTCAGGGTCAGTAGTTTGGCCTACCAACGCCACACTCCTGGATACAGATAACCTGGACCTGCGGTAATCATAATTAAAGGGACTTTCTATAATGAGACCACCCCTTCACCTGAAGTCTAAGCGATTGATACAGACAACCTAAGGATAAAAAACAGATATTGAGCTGTATTTGCTTTTACGTTTTTACCAGTTTTCAGCAGAGCCATATTCAGTAAGAAGCCTTCTATAAATAGCTGGACTTACTGTACGTGCTTTTTTATGCTGGCCACATCAACAGGACTCGTACATTGACCTTGGGTTCCTCTGAGTGCCCTGAATATGAATACATAGAGATAATAGTCGCCATCCTGTACTCCCCTGGATTATCTTCTTAGATAATACACACATTACTATGAAGCATATCACACATTCGGTGCTAGCTCTTCAAAGACTTAACCAAATCTAAATTTCATGTCTGCCTGACCTTGTGATGTCCTCTTATAAGTGTGCACGGCGTGTGAGACGAGGCCCTTATTCCTTCCTGTCTTTAAGAAGCGCCATGAGGTTTTCTATTCATGTTTTCCTTCCTCTAGCTCTCCCTCCTGTTACATTATTATGATAATGAGCGGCCGCGACTATTACTGTAACACATTTAATGTTTTGCCACCTGTTCTCGTCCAGAATTGACATTGAGATACAACTTCAATTTTTTTGGGAACCCATAAAAACCTCAGGATATGACACTGCGGCCTTCTTATGTAAATGTCCTGTGGTGGATTTTATGTTGCGGGGCATCATGAGACAGAGTCAGCTTGTAGGTAAGACTAAGATTTATCTCATTTTCCCATTGGAGAATGTACAGAATTTATAACATCACAATGTACAATATTTTATTGATTTATGGTCTTTGGTTCAGAAATATTTCTTGATAATATTAGAGGACAAAGTGGCAATTTAAATATTCAGTGTTGGGCTGAGGGGTAGACAGAATAGGGCAATATTGAGGGGGAGGAGGGCAATTTATGGCATAAAGAACATAAAGCATAAACAGTATACTTAAAGGGGCAATCCAATCTTAGACATTTATGGTAAACACACCTCTCTGCAGAGCAAGGGACCTTCATCCCCATCTACTGTTGCATCCAGTCAGAGAGCACAAGGTAGAGGTGGCCTTGCCATTTCTCTCTCCATTTATTTCTACCCTGCTCGCTGTTGCTGTGACGCCCATAGTGTATGAAAAGAGCCCAACACGTGCCTCAAACTCCAATAACCATCTGGATTTGGCGGCCTGCGGCGATTTAACCAAACATAATGGAGTCAGCAAACTCCCAATATGTCCTCTTTAAATCATGCTATGTACAGGTAGATGGCCCTACTCTGCAGTAACATCCTTTATGGATCCTATGGGCCTCAGGACCCAATGGGGAGGAATAAATGAAGGCTTATCCACCAGAATTCTGTCTAAAACTGCACCAGCATTAAAACACCAACACAAAAACTAAATGTCTGCCCCTATATTAATACAAAAAGAGCAAAGTATATCCACCGGCTCGTACAATACATCCGAAAAATGGGTGTGGTTAAACCCTCTAAGAATATGCCAAATAAACTAATAGGTGAAAGCAATTTTTAGTCGCAAAATCCTACAAAATAGACCAATTCTAACCTGGCGCAGGACACTCCATTATCCATTAAGTGCACCAGTGCTGCGCAACACAATAGAAGATCTGGCGCAGTTTATGATATTGCAGATGTAGTTAACAGTGTCTAATTCATAGACAGATTTAGTTTATTCTCCCCAATATGTTACGATGGTGCAGACACTAAATGCAACGCCTCTCATGAGTAGGCCCATGCCGCCAGTGTTTGAAGTAACACAGAACCACGGAGTTGGGAAAAGCTATAAATATAGGGTATTTAGCGGTACTACTGGGTTCTGGGCCTTGAGGGGGCACCAAAGGTCTCCCTGCCACATAAGATATGATGACCATGCCTAGGAGCATTTGAGGCTCTTGCCATTGTTATGTCAATGTGTCACTTGGGTTTGTTGGCAATATGATGGCGACCTTGTTAGTATTATCATATTGCCCCCCGCCCTCCAGGCAAGTGCCACTACTAGTAGTCTCTGTCTGTCTCTGATACTTTGATTTCTGATAGTCCGGCACCTCAATGGTAGCAAATTCTGGGACATTTTCTTTAGCAACTTCTCACAAGTCGTGAACTTCTCTTCGGTAGTGCAGACATACAATGTGTCTTTCTGCTTTTCCTGACTGGAGAATCTGAAGATGTTTATCTGGTAAATCTTCTATAACTTTGTGCCATGAATAGAATGTGTCTGCCCTTTCATGTTATTAAATGTCACAAAGGAAAGGTTAAAGCGCTGTGTCCCTGCTATTACATCCCGAAGCATCTCATATCGAAGAAGAACAAACTCTGTCCCCCGGACTCTGCGCCCAAACTGCTTTATATTGTAAGATCAGAATGAAAGGCCTTAGAAGGGTCTTCTGGATAAATCGCGGCTCTAGAGAGGTCTGGGGAAAATAAAGACACCATGCAAAGGTCAGGAGAGAGGAGTGTTCTCTGGAATATTAGAGTCTGAATCTGGAACACATTGGGGCAGATTTACTAATCCCAAGTAATCGATGGTGTAAACTTAGACTAGACAGCCTATAAATGTATCAGATTTATCCAAGGGGCTGATGCTGGATGGTAAATCTGATATATCTTTACACTGTCTAGTCTAAGTTTATACCATCTGTAAGATGTGCAGGCGCATGGCCAGCTATAAGGCCACATTCACATGGCAGAGTGTGCAGGACGAGTGGCTACTGATTTTTTTTAAAGGAAGGCGCTCAGGTCATACCAGGATGACATCCAGGAGATGCTGCAAAAGAAGATAACTCAGTATACCAAACCTCCCAACCCAATTCAGTGGGACAATTCCAGATTTCAGCAGAATCAGGGCCAAATTTAGCATTGATTTTGAGACAGAATCCACCTCAAAATTATTTCCAAATTCCGCTGTGTGAACATGCCCTAATGTTCGCCAGTATAATGTTCCCCAGGTGGCGCCTCATGGAATAAACTGAGGGGTGGAATTTTTTAATTGCCCACCGCAACACAAGTTACACATTAACTGCATCAGCGCTTGCATGACACCGAAGCAGTTGAAGTGCATAGTAGAAAAACTCTTGCTGCGGCAGGGGCAGAGACTCCTCCTCGGGGGATTGGAGGTAGGTGAGTATCATGTTTATTTATTTATTTTTTTACACACTTTGAGCATTTATATACAGTCATATGAAAAAGTTTGGGCACCCCTATTAATCTTAATCATTTTTAGTTCTAAATATTTGGGTGTTTGCAACAGCCATTTCAATTTGATATATCTAATAACTGATGGACACAGTAATATTTCAGGATTGAAATGAGGTTTATTGTACTAACAGAAAATGTGCAATATGCATTAAACCAAAATTTGACCGGTGCAAAAGTATGGGCACCTCAACAGAAAAGTGACATTAATATTTAGTAGATCCTCCTTTTGCAAAAATAACAGCCTCTAGCCGCTTCCTGTAGCTTTTAATCAGTTCCTGGATCCTGGATGAAGGTATTTTTGACCATTTCTCTTTACAAAACAATTCCAGTTCAGTTAAGTTTGATGGTCGCCGAGCATGGACAGCCCGCTTCAAATTATCCCACAGATGTTCAATGATATTCAGGTCTGGGGACTGGGATGGCCATTCCAGAACATTGTAATTGTTCCTCTGCATGAATGCCTGAGTAGATTTGGATCATTGTCTTGCTGAAATATCCATCCCCGGCGTAACTTCAAATTCGTCACTGATTCTTGTACATTATTCTCAAGAATCTGCTGATACTGAGTTGAATCCATGCGACCCTCAACTTTAACAAGATTCCCGGTGCCGGCATTGGCCACACAGCCCCAAAGCATGATGGAACCTCCACCAAATTTTACAGTGGGTAGCAAGTGTGTTTCTTGAAATGCTGTGTCTTTTTGACGCCATGCATAACGCCTTTTTGTATGACCAAACAACTCAATCTTTGTTTCATCAGTCCACAGGACCTTCTTCCAAAATGAAGCTGGCTTGTCCAAATGTGCTTTTGCATACCTCAGGCGACTCTGTTTGTGGCGTGCTTTCAGAAACGGCTTCTTTCGCATCACTCTCCCATACAGCTTCTCCTTGTGCAAAGTGTGCTGTATTGTTGACCGATGCACAGTGACACCATCTGCAGCAAGATGATGCTGCAGCTCTTTGGAGGTGGTCTGTGGATTGTCCTTGACTGTTCTCACCATTCTTCTTCTCTGCCTTTCTGATATTTTTCTTGGCCTGCCACTTCTGGGCTTAACAAGAACTGTCCCTGTGGTCTTCCATTTCCTTACTATGTTCCTCACAGTGGAAACTGACAGGTTAAATCTCTGAGACAACTTTTTGGATCCTTCCCCTGAACAACTATGTTGAACAATCTTTGTTTTCAGATCATTTGAGAGTTGTTTTGAGGAGCCCATGATGCCACTCTTCAGAGGAGATTCAAATAGGAGAACAACTTGCAATTGGCCACCTTAAATACCTTTTCTCATGATTGGATACACCTGGCTATGAAGTTCAAAGCTCAGTGAGGTTACAAAACCAATTTTGTGCTTCAGTAAGTCAGTAAAAAGTAGTTAGGAGTATTCAAATCAATAAAATGATAAGGGTACCCAAATTTTTGCACCGGTCAAATTTTGGTTTAATGCATATTGCACATTTTCTGTTAGTACAATAAACCTCATTTCAATCCTGAAATATTACTGTGTCCATCAGTTATTAGATATATCAAATTGAAATGGCTGTTGCAAACACCCAAATATTTAGAACTAAAAATGATTAAGATTAATAGGGGTGCCCAAACTTTTTCATATGACTGTAGAGGATGGGGTAATACATATAAGGCTTCGTTCACATCTGCGTTGAAGTCTCCGTACGAGACTCCGTCACATATTCCGCCGAAAATCGTCAGAGATAAAAGTCCTGCAGGGAGGTCTGAAACTGGACCCAATTATAGTCTATGGGGTCCGTGGGTGTCTGCTGTTTTAGCGGACGGGGTCTGCTGATGGGGCTGTGTGTCACACCCCTACTGATCAAGTATTTATGGCCTATCCTGAGCATGGCATCCTTTTCACTTGCCATACAGGGTGTAGCAGTAGGTTTAGGTAGTGTTATTATTATTATACATGTTATTACCTTAATCCGCCCTGTCTCGGTACCGCTGATCTGAAGGGGTCCTGATGGTGGGCCCCTAGAAACAATTCCACTGGTGGGCCCTAGACATCCCAGTCCGACACTGAATGGAAGGACTAGTTCTTCCTGCTGAATCTACTGATGGTTTTGACTTAAAAAAAAACTGCATGAAAAACTGCAAGTGTTATTCCAGCCAGACTGTAATTGAATGAGTAAATTGCCCATGCAGATGAAAGATGGATGAATTGCCCAGGTGTCTGCAGGCCTATCACAACATATCCGCAGCCCCCAAAATCATTTGCTAGCCTGTTATAAAAGGAACATCTGCTATCTGTTATAAATGTGTGGATATTGAGGTTTTATGGAAGGAGAATAACACACGTGTGCCCCAAGTGTGACCCCGCTCCTAGCCACATATACAGGATAGCTAGCCAATAAATATATGTATACACTATAATAATCCAGGCGCTAAACTCAGGACTCGGCTCTTAACCACTTCATGACCAGGCCATTTTTTGGTTTTGAAAGCTATAACTTTTTTTTTTGTTTGTTTGAGTTATTCGAATCATTTTTGCGTCTTTTTTGGTGATACACGGGGCTTTATTCATTTTTTTTTTCATTTTTGTATGAATTTTAATATCCAGAGATAAATGTAGAAAAAAAGGGGAGAAAATTTTGTTTGTTTTTAATTTTTTTATGTTTTCACATGGTACAAACTACAACAAAAACATTTTTTTAATAGTTTTCCATCTCTATTACATAGATTATTATGTAGGTGACACATAGTTTGTCCTGATTTCCCCTTTAAGGCCATCCCATCCACACATTGCAGATAAATACCCACAGAGGAAATGCTGTGATTTGCTAAACCGCAGCATTTTACATTACCTGCAAAGTGGATGAGATTCTGGCTAATCCCATCCACACATTGCAGAAAAAAATCTGCAGCAGAAATTCAGCATTTTTAAAAACAGGAGCATTTTTGGAAATCACAGCATGTCCATTATACCTACGGAGACGCTGGCGGTTTCCCTATAGGTATAATTGAAGCAGAAAGTCTGCAGAGGAAAATATTGAAGACTACTGGAAAAAATGTTAAAAACAAATCTCATAAAACAATGGTGGAGTGGCTGGTTTCCACAATTCCATCAAATAGATTACATACTTACCAAAATGATACCATGGAAAAACCTCAACAACAAAAAAAAAACCTCCCAAAAAAAAAAAAAAAAATTGAAAAAAAAAATGCCATTCAGAATGTAGAGATGAAAAAGAAATTGAGGTATCCTTAAAGCCTAAACTAGGCGGTATCCTTAAGGAGTTAATTACACAGCAGTGAAAAAGTTCAGCATGATACAGTGTATCACAAATAGTATAAGGTTAGACTGCCATCTAGTGCAGTAATGTGGTAGTACAGTGTAATGATAAGTATGTTTTCCAGCTTAATCCCACAAATGATTACCCCATAAACCTTGTAGAATAAATTAGTAGTATACATAATGCCTTATATATATAGTATTTACAGAATACTATGAAAGTACTTTGAAATAAAAAATATAAGACTAACTGTAAATGTTTTACATAAACCAGTCGAGCTTTATGCTGAGGCCCCATAATGCGGAAAAGCAGCTTTTTTGTTCCAAATATTGCTGCAGGTTTTTGAGCCAAAGCCAGGAGCGGATTGAGCAGAAGGGAGAAGTATAAGAACTTACTATATATTTCCCATTCCTTTAGTAGCCATTCTTGGTTTTGGCTCAAAAAACTGCAACAAAATCTGCAACAAAAAAGCTGCTTTTCCTCAACGTGGGCCCTTAGTCTTAGGCGCATTCTGATGTGTAGTATGCTGAAGTCGAGCTGAAGTTGGGGCAGCCTGGAACGACGGGACAGCATATGCAGGACTGTCCCAAGGGGGCCCCGCTACCATAGTACCTGGTGCAAGTGCACCGTTGGCCCTATGGATAAAGCTGCCCTGACCCAGAGCTGAGGGAGTTAAAAAAAGACTATAGAGGAACAATGCTGCTGTAACATCCACACAAGTACACATATATACAACAGCAGGAGCTACAGTTCGAAGCAACAGTCCACAGTTTAACCAGAGGGGTGATTAAGGGGCAATATGGAAATGGCTCTCATTTCCTTACACCATGGTAAGTGCTATAACTGGAAGATGGTACACACTCTCTATCTGAAGAACATAACCAAAACTGTGCCCCAGATAATAATGGGGATTCTTAAAAGATAGATAGGTTAGGGTCACCAGAATCAAATGGTGTTTTTCCCCAAAGGCGTAACATGAAGCTCCTGGGCCTCGATGCAAAATCTGTACCAGGCCCTCCAACTATAATGTATCATTTATAGTACTGGCCATTTTATATTGGAATGGACACCTTATGGGGCCCTCTAAGGCTCCAGGGCTGCACCATCTGCGTGCCCAAGTTACACCCTTGCTTTTTCCCTTGTGAATCTGCTGTTGAGATATTGCTGTTTTTATCAATATGCAAATGAGATCATTGGAGCAATGAGGGTGTGGCTTATCTTTTTGGAGAACATACAATTCCCTCATTGCTCCAAAGAGCTTATTTGCATATTGAAAAGAAGGCAAAAACACAAGGGAAAAACAATGTTGGATTCAGGTAATCCTAACCTATTTATCTAGGTTGATATACTGGGTTCTGGTGACAGACTCTTTAAAGGGAGTCTATCATTACCAAAACCCCACCACAATGACTTCACCCCATGCGGCTACTTCCCTCCAGACCAGTAAATCCAGAAATCCGTCTTTATCTGACTACAGTCTGACCTTCATACCTTCAGGAAATAGTCCCTGAATTATGGAAATCTTCTTGTGTGGTACCAGTTCCAAAAGAAACCTCACCCTATGGATCTCAACGACTACAGACCTGTAGCAATGACATCCCACCTGATGAAGATCTTAGAGAGATTGGTTCTCACACATCTCCGCCCTCTAGTGAGCTCCGCTATGGACCCTCTCCAGTTTGCTTATCGGCCGGGCATTGGGGTAGATGATGCCATCATCCACCTTCTGCACAGGGCTCTGTCTCACCTGGAGAAACCAGGGAACACGGTGAGAATAATGTTCTTTGATTTCTCCAGTGCTTTTAACACCATACAGCCCAGGTTACTGAGAGACAAGCTCGGCCTTGCTGGAGTGGACCACCACCTCTCCAACTGGATCCTAGACTACCTCACAAATCGACCTCAATACGTGAGAGCCCAAGACTGTGTGTCAGGTACCGTGATCTGTAATACGGGGGGCACCCCAGGGTACGGTTCTCGCCCTTTCCTCTTCACACTGTACACTGCAGATTTTAGGTACAACTCATCCAGTTGCTACCTACAGAAGTATTCTGACGACTCTGCAATAGTCGGCCTCATCACAGATGATGATGACAGGGAGTACAGAGAACTGAACCGTGATTTTGTGGACTGGTGCCAGTGGAACCACCTGAAGATTAACGCGGGGAAGACCAAGGAGATGGTGGTGGACTTCCGCAAAGGCAGAAGCCCTCCTAAACCAGTGGACATCCTGGGGGACGGGCATAAGTACCTGGGTTTGCTCCTTAATAATAAGCTGGACTGGGCAGATCATATGGAGGCCCTGTACAGGAAGGGCCACAGCAGGCTCTACCTGCTTAGGAGGCTGAGAGCCTTTGGAATCCGGGGGGCACTTCTTAGGACTTTCTTCAACTCAGTAGTGGCATCAGCCATATTCTTTGGAGTGGCCTGCTGGGGGAGCAGCATATCAACCAGGGATAGAAATAAACTTGACAAGCTGATTAGAAGGGCCAGCTCTGTCCTGGGGAGCCCACTGGACCCAGTGCAGGTGGTGGGTGACAGAAGGATACTGTCCGTGGTGAGCTCCATGCAGAAGAAGAAGTCCCATCCCATGCATGAGACTGTGATCGCACTGGGCAGTACTGTCAGTGACCGACTGCTCCACCCTAGGTGTGAGAAGGAGCGCTATCGGAAGTCTTTCCTCCCTAGCACAATTAGGCTGTACAACCAACACTGACCTAAGCGGTGATCATTACACACAGAGAACTGAAATATCTCTCTGCCTGTTAAATCCCCCCCCCCTCTGCTACGTCCTATCTGTCTGACGGCTATTAATGTAATGCCTCTTACCTTGGAACATTCCTGTACATGTTGTATTTGTATTTGCATCTGCTTATCTTTGCTTCTGTAACACACTGAATTTCCCCATTGTGGGACTATTAAAGGACTATTATTATATTATTATTTAAGCTAATGGCACGTTGGAATGACCTTTAAAAAGGCCATTCTTCTCCTACCTTTCCCTGTTTTCTTCTCCCAGCCGATTGCAAGATAAATTGTTTCTTCTTGTATGTAAATGAGCACCACGGAGCACCCGGGGCATTCCGCAATGGACGAAGGGGCGGTGATAAGTGATGACGAGGTGGGTGCTTGCAGAAGAGGAGGAATGCCCTGGTTGCTCCGTGATGCTCATTTACATACAAGAAGAAACAAATTATCTTGGAATCGGCTGGGAGAAGAAACCAAGGAAATGTAGGAGAAGCATGGCCTTTTTAAAGGCCATTCCAACGTGTCATTAGCTCATTTTAATGACATTGATCATCAGAACCATGGCAGGGGCAACGCCATCCACTCCAGGAGGTCAGTCTCCAGTGAGTGATGGGAGGAGTGTATAGTGCAAAATGTGTCCGATGTATTTGCAGGAATTCAATCACACAGATAAATTATCTTCACGCTTAGGTGGTGGTCTCTAGACATGTATCATACATGTTCTGTATCTTTAGAGCATATCATCTAAATGGGAAATTAGATGAGTTTAGATGATTGACCTCATCAATGTAAAATGTTCCCTCCATCTGGTCTGCGACATATAGAATATTACTACAAAATCTTATGATGTCTGTCCGTGTATATACAGTATTACTACAGCATCTCCTTATGTCTGTCTGTATATATAATACTTGCCAACTCTCCTGAAATGTACAGAAGACTCCTGTAAAATAGGATGACTTCCTGGCAGTACAGTACAGTGGACAAATCTCCCGGACCCAGCTACCACATCCGCTGAGCTCTTGCTTATATTATGTGTGATGTGAGCACTTTATGTGCTAGTCACATCACTAAAAAGGGGTTTGCACAGAACATGTCAAGCCCATGTAACAAAAAGGGGGCATGACACACATCAAAAAGGAATATGTCTGATGGAAAGGGGGTGTGGCCATATGACTATTTTCTTGACCCGCTCCGTGCCCAAGGACTCCCAACGACAGTTGTAAATATGGTGTAGTATGGTGTATATACAGTATTACTACAGCAGCAACTCATCATCATGTTTGTGTCTGTGGAGAAGCAGGTCTCACATTCTTCTCCCTGCCTCCTATCTGTGTTTGCTTTTTCACAGTTAAAGGGGTTGTCCCAATAAGTAAAATCAATAGGACCTTTGTCCTGCTCCACATTCAACCTGAGTGGAGCCATGCTGAATGTGGGCCGGACTAACGGTGGTTGGCGCTCCCATTCACTTTAACGGGAGCGCATAGGAAGTTAGCTGAAGTACAGCACTCAGCTATCTCTGGTCTGATTGCAGCTCAGTCCCATTAAAGTGAACAGGCTCAGCCACAATACCAAGCGCAGGTGCTGTACGAATGTACTACTGAACTCTGCAGCCTCTTCAAACAGCTGATCAGTCTGGGGCCCAGGTATCTGACCTCTATCTATCTTTAATTGATGACCAATCCTAATGTTAGATCATCTATTATTTACCCTTGAAAACTACCTTAATCTTATTCAGTTAGTTCATGAATGCTTTACACTAGACAACAGGGGTACCAACTGGTATAAAATAGTTATGTGAGACAACTTTAAATACATGTACTGTATATTAGAAAACTATATTGTGGACAACCCCTTTTAGGAGGTCTAGAGTGCAATGCATATAATCTGTTGTTTGTTTGTTTTTTTGAGATGGAAGGAACCTCGAGGGCCATCAAGTCCAACCCCCTGCAAAAGCAGGAATTCCTAAATCATCCCAGCTATATACCTATCCAGTTTCCGCTTGAAGATTTCAATTGATGAAGGACTCACCACCTCCCGTGGCAGACTATTCCACTCCCTCACTACCCTTACTGTTAGAAAGTTTTTCCTAATGTCTAATCTGAATCTCCTTCCCCTTAGTTTCATCCCATTACTTCTCGTGCTTCCTTCTGCTAATGAGAATAGGGTAGATCCCACTGCACTGTGACAACCTTTCAGATATTTAAATACCGCTATTAAGTCTCCCCTTAGCCTTCTCTTCTGCAAACTAAGCAGTCCCAATTCTTTTAGCCTTTCCTCGTAGGACATGGTTTGTAGACCTTCCACCATTTTGGTTGCTCTTCTCTGGACCTGCTCCAATAAATCGATGTCTTTCTTAAACTGGGGTGCCCAGAACTGTACACAGTATTCCAGGTGGGGTCTGACCAGGGCAGAGTACAGCGGAATAATTACCTCTCTTGATCTAGCTACAATGCTCTTCTTGATACATCCTAGAATTTTATTAGCCTTTTTAGCCACCGCACCGCACTGTTGACTCATGTTGAATTTGTGATCTACTATTATGCCCAGATCCTTTTCCTCTGTACTCTCACTTAGTTCTATTCCTCCCATACTATATATGCTTCTTGCATTTCTGTTACCCAGATGTAGGACTTTGCATTTGTCCCTGTTGAATACCATTTTGTTCACCTCAGCCCATTGTTCCAGTGTGTCTAAGTCCTTTTGGATGCATTCTCTCTCCTCTCTAGTGTTGGCTATTCCTCCTATCTTTGTATCATCTGCAAATTTTATTAGTTCCCCATTAATCCCATCATCCAGATCATTTATAAAAATATTAAAAAGTACTGGGCCCAGGACAGAGCACCCCACTTTTTACTTTCTTCCAGTTTGATGTATAGCCATTTAGAATTACTCGTTGTGCCCGATCATTAAGCCAGTTGTGAACCCACCTCACTGATATTTTATCAAAGCCATACTTGATCATTTTTTCAATAAGAATGTTATGTGATACTTTATCAAAGGCCTTACTAAAGTCAAGATATACTATGTCCACTGCATTCCCCTGGTCCAACCATTCAGTGACTTTATTATAGAAGGAAATAAGATTAGTCTGACAAGATTTATTGGGCATAAAGCCGTGCTGGCTCTGATTAATTAAAGCCTTCCCATCCAGGTGCCTAATTAAATGTTCTTTAACGATTTGTTCAAAGATTTTTCCTACTATCGAGGTCAGACTTACCGGCCTATAATTTCCTGGGTCGTCCCTATTCCCCTTTTTGTAGATGGGGACCACATTTGCCCTTTTCCAATCTAGAGGGACCACTCCTGTTTCCCATGACTTATTAAAGATTATTGCAAGGGGTTCTGTTATTTCCTCTGCTAATTCTTTTAAAACTCTAGGGTGTAAATCATCCGGTCCTGGGGACTTGGTTTCCTTAATCTTAGCTAAATGTTCTCTTACCAAACCTTCACTAATAATCGGCTTGGAGTCCTCTTTCCCCTCACCACTATCACCATTAATGTTGATATTTCCATCCATTTCTTGGGAGAAGACGGATACAAAATATGAATTTAGTAACTCCACCTGCTGATCCACCATGTTAACTTTTTCACCCTTTTCGTTCTTCGGGACTCCAATGGTTTCCTTCACTTTTCTTTTGCTCTTAACATATCCCCAAAAACCTTTTACCTTACTCTTAACTTCTTTTGCAAGGTTCAATTCGTATCCAGCCTTAGCTTTTTTAATGCTTATCTTGCAGTGTCTGCAAACTGCTGTATACTCTCCCTTAGATATAGCTCCCATCTTCCACTTGTTGTATGTTTCCTTTTTCTTTTTTAGTAGGTTATGTAATTTTTTGGTCATCCATCCTGGAGTTTTTAGGTGATTCCCATTTTTCTTGCTTCTAGGTATTGTTAGTTCCTGTGCATTAATGATTTCCCTACGGAAAATTTCCCACCCCTCATGTGCATTTTTGTGCTTAAGTATTTTTCGCCATGGAATTCTACTAACCCTTACCTTTAGGCCCCTAAAATCTGCCCTACTAAAATTGAGCCTTCTAGTCTTTGTCTTCTCAGGTCTTCTTCTTCTTACAACCCCAAACTCAAGTATAGCATGGTCGCTGAATCCCAATGTCCCTGCTACCCTTAATTCCTTAACCATGTCCTCCTTGTTAGTTAAAACTAGGTCCAGAATGGATGTTCCTCTCGTGTTTTTTTCTACTAACTGGGCAATGAAGTTGTCTGCTACAGAGGATAAAAATTTGATAGAGCCTTTACTCGTAGCTGTGTGAGTTTCCCAATGAATATCTGGGTAATTAAAGTCTCCCATGATAACAATTTCATATTTCTTCGAAAGCGTGGTCATTTGCTGTGAAAAAATCTCATCCATGTCTTCTGTCTGTCCTGGTGGTCTATAATAAACACCTATTATGATGTCCTTATCATTGTTTTTCCCCTGAATTGTTACCCAAATATTTTCCAATAAATTATCATTTTGTAAAACTGTGATTTCCGTGGAAATGTGATCTTTTTTAACATACAATGCAACTCCCCCCCCTCTTTTGTTAGTTCTATTTTTTTTGAATAGGTTGTATCCTTCCATCTGTATATTCCAATCATGCTTATCGTTCCACCAAGTTTCTGTAATACCAATGACATCATATTTTTCCTTCTGTATTATCAGCTCTAATTCTCCCTGTTTGTTTCCCATGCTTTGTGCGTTTGTGTAAAAACATTTCAAATTGTGCTCTGATACTTCCTTTTTCTTAATTTCCTTCTGAGTATCCTGTCTTAGGTCCTCATTACCACATCTAGTAACCTTGTTTAGTATATCCTTTAGCTACATGTTCTTGTCTTTCTTTTTACTTCCCATCCCCTCCTCTTCTAGTTTAAAGCCCTCCTGATAAGTGTGGCAAGTCTTCTGGAAAATATGTGTTTCCCAGTCTTTGTGAGATGTATAGCATCTCTAGCAAGGAGTCCATCATAGAGGTAATTCACTCCATGGTCCAGAAATCCAAATCCTTGCTCTCTACACCACTGCCGAAGCCACTTGTTTACCTCTAGTATTTTATTCCATCTCCTGATACCATAACCATCAACTGGGAGAATTGATGAGAATACTACCTGCGCATCCAGTTCCTTCACTTTCTTTCCTAGATTTTCAAAGTCTTTACGAATAGTTGGTAAATCATTTTTTGCCGTGTCGTTTGTACCCACATGTATCAGCAAAAATGGGTAGTTATCCTTGGAGCTGAAGAGGCATGGAATCCTATTGGCCACATCCTTAACTTTTGCTCCTGGGAGGCAGCATACTTCTCGTGCAGTTATATCTGGCCTGCAGACAGCTGCCTCTGTGCCCCTTAGCAGTGAGTCGCCCATAACCACTACTCTTCTTTTTTTCCTCGCTACGCTATTTCTTGTTGCTCCCTCTTGTCTCTGGGTGACTTTTGTTTCTTCTTTTGCTGATAGATTATTCTTATCATTTTCATCAGTCTGCATAAGAGTTTCTTATCGGTTACCTAGCTGTGTAAGTGGTGATGGCCTTGTGATCCTTTTGCATCTCTTGGTCACCTGTATCCAATTATCTGCCTCTGTAGGTTCACTCAAGTATTCTTCCCTTACTATATTTTGGAGGTTTGCTTCAGCCTCCACCACTGTAGGCTCTCTCATACTTTCTTCCCTTACTATATTCAAGAGGCTTGCTTCTGCCTCATCAATAAAAACCTCACTTTCTTTAATGCCTCTCAACGTCACTATTCTTTCTTCCAACCTCTGCACTTTATCTTCTAAAAGGGCCACTAGTTTGCATTTCATACAGGTGAAGTTGTCTTTATGGTCAGGCAAATCTGTAAACATATAGCATATGCTGCAGCTTACCATGTGAGTTTTCTCCTCTTCCATATTCCTCTCTCCTGGCCGTGCTGGGCCTCTGCTCACCGCCGTGAATCCCTCTCCTGACCCCACTGGGCTGCTGCTCGCCGCTGGGACACAGCGGTCTACCCTCCGCACGCTGCAACGCTGATTCCCGCTCACAGCTGACTCCCGCTCACAGCTGACCAACGGGCACGGCGGGCTGCTCCCCTGGTGGGTGTCCGTCCCTCCCTCCCATGTAGGTCTGCCTCCGCTCTTCCTCTTGCTGCTGCCGCCCGGCAGTAGGCCGGCAGCTCTCTCCTGGCCGCACTGGGCCGCTGCTGGGCCGCTGCTTGCCACTGTGAAAAGCCCCCGGGTCACAGCGGTCTGCTCTCCGCACGCTGCAACGCCGCTCACAGCTGACTCCTCTCGCTCACGTGACTGACTCCTCCTAGCATCTGTCAGCCATCTTCCAAAATGTAACCTATAGGATATAACCAATGCTTGTGCTCTGATCTAGGATATGTCATTTGGGGAAATGAGGAAGTGGGCGTTAAAGCTGCACGCCATGACACCGATGAAGAATGTCCGTCAACGGTAGAGATATCCTCGGTAAATGAGGGGGGATCTCTTGTTAGTTGTTTCTAGTAGTGATGGCCGATCTTTAGGACAGGCCATCAATAATAGATCTGTGGGGTTCCCGAGATCTCTGTACCGAGATCAGGAGTCAGGGTATCTGGGTACAGCTGATCTGCAGGTGTCCCACTTGTCAGTGCCTAAGGATAGTTCATCAATACTGAAAACCGAATAACCCCTTTTCAATTTCTAAAACATCTTCTCGCCCCAATGTGATAGGTATACGCCCCTTATTGTGCACAAGGGTTTCCTACTAAATCATCAAACTTTTTTGATCACATTGATGGTGTTACATATGGCTTCATTTCGGCGGCACCGGCTATATCATTCAGCCTTTATATGTGAGTTTGATCCCTTGGAGAATACCTTCAGAGGATGAAGTATGTTATATGGGTGCCCAGTGATAGCTCCTCACATTACAAACATGTGCATGAGGCATAATGAAAGGTTGGTCACACCAGGGAAATCTCCAATAGAACAAACTCTGGATTGAATTCCACAGCCATGAAGGTTTCTTCTGTCTCTTCTGGACCTGAGAAAAGCAGCTCATGTACAAAAGAAATATCAATGTGTATAAAAGATCTGCCAGTCCCCCAGTCATGTCTGAGTAAATCTGTGCATTTTGTATCAAAAACCAATTCAGGGACCGGTTAATAGACGGATGGATACAGATGTAGCCATATTTAACTTGACAGCTAACAGCTCTCTTTAAAGACCTCTTTGGGAGGCTAAACCACCCACAGGTCCGTATAGACCAGTGGTTCTCAACCTTTCTAATGCCGTGACCCCGCAATACAGTTCCTCATGTTGCGGTGACCCCAAACCAAAAAATAATTTTGGTGGCTACTTCAAAACTGTAATTTTGCTACAGTTATGATTCGGAATGTAAATACATGATATGCATTATGTATTCTAATTGCTACAAATCAAACATAATTTAAACATAGTGATCTACCCCCTACACAGGTAATGTTATTAACTATGGGGAAATTGAGAATTATTACATTAATAGCGCCCCCCATATGAGTAATCTTATTACCTGTGTGGTGTCACTATAACTGTAATAGCCCCTCATATACAGACCAAAAACAAAATAGATGCCACACGGCCATTGTTCATATAAATATATCGCTTAACAGTGGCAATAGCCTGACTTCACATAAAGACAGAGAGCAGTAATGGCCAAGCTTCTGGTTAATATGGGCTTGAGTCATATTATAATATTTACCGTGTTTTTCGGACTATAAGACGCACCGGACCATAAGACGCACCTAGGTTTTAGAGGAGGAAAACAGGGAAAAATATTTTAAGACAAAAAAATGTGGTAAATTGTCTAATATATGGAAGTTGTAGTTTTGCAACAGCTGCAAGGTCACATTGACAGGTGTCCCTGCAGCTGTACGGGGAGGAATAGGGCGTCTTTTTTTGCAGGGCCAGATGTACTTTTTAGTTATGCCACTTTGGGGAATGTCTATTGCTTTGATCACTTTTTATTCAAATCAGAGGCGAAACAGCAAAAAATATGGTGGTTTGGCACTTTTGATTTTTTTTCCCGCTCTGATGTTCACCCTACAAGAAAAATATTTTTATAAGGTTGTAGACCGGGCATTTGTGGACACAGGGATAGCTAATGTGTATGTATTTCACAGTAATTTTGTACTTTTATATGTATTCTAGGGAAAGTGGGTGAGTTACAACTTTTTATTTTATTTTATTTTAAGTCGACCTGCAACTTAACAGGTATGGGGCCGGTGGGGACCGGGGGCAGTTTTTACAGCCCGGGGGGGCTGCTCACAGATACAGTAGTAATGCCCGCGGTCAGACTCTGATCGCGGGCATTAGCTCCGGGACTCTGCTGTACAGTGGAGGCCCGGTTGCTATGGTGACCGCTCTGCAGCAGAGCGGCCGCCATCATTGTAACAGACCCGGCATCCACGTAACGGCACGGCGGATGCCGGGAGCTACACAGCGCGGGGCACCCTCTCAGGCATTCAGTTTGGAACACACATCCATAATGACGTGCGTTCCAGCTGAATAGCGCGACTTCTCAGCGGCTAAAGCCATCGGAAATATGTATTTTCCGATGGCTTTAGGCGACACCTGTGTTTTGGTCATTCGACCCCCGCCGGGGTCGCGACCCACAGGTTGAGAACCGCTGGTATAGACTGATGGATTAGTGTCCATTATAGCCCTATCCTAACTATGTCTGTGGTTGCTATAGAAAAAAACAAACCTTTATACAAATACAAACTCGAACCTAAGACCCTAGTGCTGCGAGAAGGACCAGAAGAGGTGGGGGAAGGTGAATATAACGGTTTATTTATTTGAAGAGACACCAGAGTATAATAATTTCTGGTTCTATCCGCACAAATTGGGCCTGAAATGATGTTGTCCTTGGCTGGATTGAAACCTAAGACCCCAGTGCTGCAAGGCTACAGTGCTAACCACTGAGCATCAGTGGTTAGCTCCTGTATACACAACACCCACACGGGTCTATATCTTTACCTGGCTCCTTAACTCCTAGCATTGGCACAGTTGTTTGGTGAAGCAGGGTTCATCTCACTGTGCATGAGCTCAAGGTCCAGTGCATGCGCACTAAAGCCGAGGTGTACTGCTCCAGCTTCAGTGATCCACTGTGCAGGTTCTGGGAGTACAGGACACGAGTAAGTATTACATTTTTTCTTTAACTATGTGAATGGACAAGGTTACAATAGGACTATTTAGGAACAGGTCCTGACCTGACAGGTTCCTTTCAATTTGGCTTTTTTCAATTGCTTTTAATGGCTTTTTTGTGTTAATATTCTGCAATGTGATATCAGATTCAAGTTAAAAATGGCTAAATCTGTATGAAATAGATCAATATGAGATAGATAGATTTATAGATAGATAGATAGATTGATTTATAGATAGATTTATAGATAAATTAACTGACCAAAGGGAAAATAAAAAAAACAACTAAGTTTGACCATTGTTTTTATTAGAAATGACCAACATGGATGAAACTAAGCAATTTAAGGCTTGTATAAAAAGAAAACTTGAAGGAATTAATATTCTGATCTTGGATGCAATACCCAATGCAATGGGACAAGTATAAGTTATTCACATCTACAGGCTTTATACAGTTGTTCCAAAATCAAAAACATGTAGACAAAATAATTCTTAAGGCTCCAGCATCTGTAGGACACGGGACAAGGAAACAAAGCGAATTTCAGTGCACATTTCCAAACACGATGAACATGTTTTTCAGTTAAATATTACATGAATTTTAAAAAAATGCAATGAAAATCAACTTTGCACAGTATAAAAGTATAGAGTAAGATACAGCAGCTATAGACAGAGAGATGGCGAGGAGTAAGAAAACCGCAATAATATCACAACCAGATCCAGCTGATTATTATAGACATACAGTAGGCTTAAGAAAAGCTAATGGAGCACTAAGAGGCTGCGGGGAAGAAGACAGATGGATATGGGATCTATGGCAATACTGGAGGCTGAGACACTGAGCAATGAGACTTTTACATGAAGGGATTGTCTAATGTGCCGCTCAGCTTTGGTTACATAAAGTGCTCTTTTCGGATATGCACAATAGACATTCATTTGTACAGGATATATACAATTTCTGTTCTATTCACAATACACATTTTGCATTAAAGCTCGGAGATGCCGATTCTTAACATTCAGCCCTTGCTTAAAATAACAATTTCACTACTTATTCTCTATTTTCTAGGTATATACATTATAAGGCTCTTCCAGTAAAATGTAGAAAGAAGATTAAATTTAGGCCCCTTTATATTTAAGGTGCAAAAAAGTGGGGCAGAGCACCCATTTTTTAGAGAGGGTTGTGCACTATGGAAATATTTTTTTTTAGAAGTCCCATTGCTAAATACCAAATGGTGAGCAACTGTAATCTGGGCAGGAACTTGGCAAGCAACAAATATTCAATATGCTTTCGGCACCACCACAGGGGAATCAGGGTATTACACAGTTTCCAGTGAAACCAATAGGCTGTAAGAACCTCCAGAGACAGCCTTTATAGCTGACCTCCACTTTGGCTAATGCAGATACGGCCTTCCTTACCTTTCCTCTTGGTTGACATGTCTAAATAAGTGTCACGAGATGATCATCTTTTCAAAACAACATGATTTTCAATACTCTGTCACGAAATGTTTGTCCTCTATGTGTGGCCACCCAGTGGTTGTGTTGTGTGTTACAGCCTTTTAAGGATTTTTCTAGAATGTTATGTTAAGGTAAGGGTGGACACATAAATGCAGAAGACCTCTTCTATTCTATATTCCCTAGTAGGGTAGGTAAAAATAGATTATCTTAGCCACACAACCCCTTTTATTTCTTCATATCCTACATTCCTGTGTGTCTGTGGGTAAGAACAGTCATTAAAAAAAAGGAAGGCTCTATTCAGATGACCATGATGCAAAACGGCGTTAATAATGTCCATTTTCTTTTATCCATGGGGCATCCATTTTCATGGATACTTCATAGACTTGAGCCTATTTAGGAATCCATGAAAATGGCAAAAATAGTACATGTCCTATTTTTAGACAGTCCATTAAAATGGTCAGTCAAACTGATTTTAATGCATCCGTGTGACAGATAATAAAACCGTTTGTGTGAACAGAGCTTACATTTTTTATAAGAGCACATTTCAGAAAGTGATGTGCCAATGTTGACTTGGGGTAAGTATGATAGCGTAGATCTAAGATGTAGAGAATAGAACCAAGGAAGACACAGACTTACACTAAAGCTGGCCATACACGAGATAACTGTCGTTCAAGCATGCGTGTTTATTTCAATGGGGAAAGTAACTTTACTCCCACAGTAATAAAGGATCAGACATGCTGAAGTCCAACATGCCCAATCCCTCTTTTTTTCACCATAAGTAGATTCTAAAGGTCCCTCCATACATAGAGGATCATGGGATGATCCTGTTGAAATTAGTAGGTTTGGACAACGGTTATCCTATGTATGACCGGCTCTAGATACAGAAAACTAGACCCAACTACAGCACAGACTAGTGGTATGCTCAGAAAGCAGATCAACATCAAAAAGCCCATACATCCAATAAAACTATACAATCTTCAGATTTCATTAACTACAATGCCTCCTCAGAGCCTATGGAGGTTCCATATGCAATAATAAAATCCTAGCTTAATAAGCAGCAACAACCCTGCAAAAATATGTATTTTTAGTTAAATTGAACATTCCACTATTTTTCTTTTTTTTTTTCCACAACTCATATAAAAGGCCTTCAGATTGAACTTCCTTCCTGTGACTGCATTAACTGAAAGGAGCTCCTGTACTGTGCAGCTTTAGAATGACAATAAATCTACTTGCATATATAAAAGAACAAGTTCTTAAGTTTAAATTATCTTATTTTGTATAAAATTTTCAAGTTTTATAATTATACAAGCAGTGCATTCCATCACCCTCATGGCAACATCCGAAGTGAAGCGGTCATTTGGGATTTGTGGGAAAGGAAGCATATCAGGATAGCGAGTCTTTAGGCTGTCCACCCCATAAGCCTCCAAGGTCTGGACATCTTTAGTGAGACCGTCTAGCTGTTGACCATATTCTTCAATTTTCTGGGCAAGGGCCGTTGGTTTGACATCTTTGTCAGATTTTCCTCTGACGGCGTAATCGGCGGCAATCAAGGCTAATTTGGTAGACAGATAGCACTTGAAACACACCCACTCATTTGCATTCTTATGCAGGTCATTTCTTGCAGCCGAAAAGTTAGCCCTTGCTTGCCTAAGCCACCTCCGAGCTTCAACAGGGTTACCAACAGATTTGAATGTTGGTGGTACAAAGAAGCGTTTTGAGTCATAGGATCCTGTAGTGGCAGCAAACTTCTCCCGGTACTGTTGTCTCTCAGATTTATGATTTGTGGCCTCTTGGTTCCAAGAAGAATAAAATCTTTGAAAGGAAGACTTTTCAGATTGATACCTAGAAGATGGGGTGGTGTAAGTTCTTCTCGCTGTTCTTTCGACATTGATGTCTACAATTGCTTGTTTCTCTAGTCGGTTGATTTCATTTTGAAGATGTTTAAAAACCTCAGTTGCTATATCAAGATTTTCTGCATTTTTATCTGGGTGCCACTTTAAATAAAGTCTTCTTATTATCTTCTTCCTTTCTGACTCAGGCAGCTTCCAGGCTTGCTCTACCACAGCAGAAACTTCCTTTAGTATCTCTGGTAAGGAATTTAATTTGATCTTCTTGGGAGACTGATGTTTGGAGGAGTTTGTTTTGTTACTTTCTTTGTTAGTAAATGAAGATGATGTCCTTGGTCCAGGAGGAGGAAATTCTGTTGGACTTGTTGGCGTTGAGGGGGCACTGTCTTTGTTCGGAACACCATCCTCTGGCCTAGAAAACTTGTACAAATCAAGTGAGCTAACTATTTTATATTCGCTATAACCAATGTCTATCTGGTAAAACCTTCCCAGAGAACCTGAGTTGTCATCCTCTTTTTCTACTTCTTGCACAATGATTGCATAGGTGTATGTCGGTTGGTATGATCCAAATGAGTCTCCACCTTCAGCATCCACCAAATAGCCAACGTATTCACCTGGATAAAAAACATTGGTGGGATCCATGAGCAATGTATAGTGAATTTCTGCCGGAATTGGTGTACCGGGCATAGGAAGTTCAAGTTTTGATTGCTCAGTTGAGTCATATTTTACACCTAGACTATCAAGTTTCTCATTGATCCTGTAGATGTCATTGCAACCCAACATAGCTATCAAATATGATGTGTCAGATATGAGATTGTCTGTTGCAGACTTCAAGGTCATGGCTAAAGCTAAGAGAAAATTGATATCTTTGCTATCAGAGTGCTGTATGTAAAGTAATATCACAGCATGTCCATATCGTTTCAAAAATGCAAGAGTTTCACTCTTGCTATGAGGGATTGGGTTGAATCCCTTGACTCGTAAAGTTGTCTGCAACTTTTCAAAGCAGGACACCTTTAAGCCTTCTCGTAAGGCTTTGCAAAGTTTTATGGCTTTCTCCTCATTTGCTAAAAATGCATTGTCATTTTCATGTTTCATGATTCTTATAAGTCCCGTGATGAACTGTTCAGAAGACAGTAGTAGCTGAAGTCTGCCTTGCAAAGAACATAGCGTTCCGAACTGACATGACTTAGGTGTTTCTTCATCCAACTGTTCCTCAAGTATACTACTAAGAAGACGTGGTCTTAACTTCTGAGGAAGAAGCATTATGATTCTTGTGTGAAAGCCATGGTCTTTTCCCATGTAGCACTGGCTAAGATCAACAAGCATCTGAACACCAATGTTTCCCTGTATTCTGCTTTTATAATGGGGTGCATCATCGAACACTAAAATACTAGACTTGACTAATCTTCCGTCTTGACTTGGAAGGTAAAGTGCATGGTCACGAATATTTTCTAAGTCATTCCGAACTTTAGCTGAATCATTCTGGAGACTTTTAAGTAGGCCAGAAACCACTCTCTTCACGGTGCGCATTTCATTAGGGTCTAGTTGTTTTCCTTCAGAGGTCTTGAAAATACGACTAAGAACTTCAACATACTGTTTTGTCGAAACGATGTCTTCTGTGCCTAAGTTCTTAAAAAGCTGATGAAATGTTCCCAACTCCAGTGGCAACTTGTAGAGGTAGGGCTTAAAGTCAGACTCAAATTCCAGATTTATTACAACCTCTTCTGGCTTTAAGAGCTTCCATCCATCTTCAACCATGACAAATGAAACTCCTCTCAGCTGGAACTTGAATTCTTTTTTCTCTGTGCTGAGGAATTCGTAGATGCTTCTCAGAACCTTTGCTCTTGTCTTCACGATTTCATCATCTACAGTAGTAATATTGCATATGTTTCGACAATTGTTTATCACTTTGTCGAGTGAAGGATCCAAATTGACATTAAGCATTGTTAAAACTTGCTCAAGCTGCTCTTGTGGATCAAGAGTACTTCCTTCTTGTTCTTTAATGATTAATGGGGTTGCCTTTTCAGGAAGAATTGGACAAGATGTCCACAGTAGCTGCATTACGTCTGTCTGCTTGAACTTTGGATTGACTTGTGCTCCATTAAATCTTATCAGAGGGAGAGTACCATTAACCTCTTGGTACTGAGGATGAAAGCGTACAAGTTCTGCAGGTGCTCTTTCAGGACATAAAAAGGGCACCATAGACAATTCCTTTAAGAAGTTTCCAGAAAGCAAATCCGTTCTTTCTTGGAACACATGATAAAGAATGACATCAACAGTGTTTTGAAGCACTTCCTTTGTCCAACCTTCTGTATTGGCTCGCATACTGATCTCTTTTGAAAACTGCAACAACTGTTGTTGGGAAATAACATGCTTTAGGCCTATATTTCGGAGAAATTTGATCCATGAGAGAAAGAAAGCAGATTGGTTTTTGGGCTTTGTAATTTGTTCCAGTTTTTTAAAGAACTCCAGGGGTATGAACAGTTTTTCAGACAACATGACTTCAAAAACTCTCACAGTCCGGTCATAGAAGTTCTTTGCAGGTTTAAGTCGACCACTGGAATCGTGAATAAAGGCCAGGTCTTCAAGTTTTGCAAAAAGTTGATCCTTTACTGTGGAATTCTCTTCAAGGCTGCATAAGCAATTTTTTAGGTAGATCAAGTGCTCCAGTTTCGCCAGATAGGAGAGGTTTTCGAATTTTGGCAACACGTGTTTCAAATAAATCTCTAGATCGTCAACAGGAACACATCCTAATGCACTGTACAAATCTTTCAGATGTATCTTTTCTTCAAGAAAAGCGAAGGAAGACGAGTGTGACCACTTTTCCACTTCTGCCGCGGGTATACTCTTTGTAAGGACATAACAAGTTCCATATTTAGAAAGGGTAATGTACCGACCACTGACGGACTTGTAACATGGAAGCGACTTCAAAACGTTAGCTGCGTCTTCTGACATGAGGTGGGTTAAATTACAGTTGAAATACATCAAAAGTGCATCAAAGTCATTTTCAGCTATCTTTTCGGTCCTGAACGTTGATGTCTGAATCATGTGATGTATAGCCCGCAGAATGCTCATTGGGTTGTCAATGTTTGCTGTATGTCCAGCCAACAAGGGGAGTAAAATATTGTCTTTTGAGCAAATTTTGTTCAGTGCCAGTTGGATGCAACCAGTCTTCATCAATGTATGGAACACTTTATCACTCTGCGCATTTGGAAAG
Organism: Leptodactylus fallax; assembly: GCA_947044405.1. NCBI lineage: Eukaryota > Metazoa > Chordata > Amphibia > Anura > Leptodactylidae > Leptodactylus > Leptodactylus fallax. The sequence continues at coordinate 2,153,847 of CAMRHE010000272.1, forward strand.
ATTGCGATATGCATGAGGCTTAATGGCAGTAACACATCGCCATCTGGAATGATTAACTGGCCAGGTGACACAGTGAACTTTATTCCTGGTAACAGAGCCCAATCTTTCAAGGTCTCGACAACTGTTTCGAATGTAGGGGCATCGGTTTGGTCATCTTTAACATTAACTGACTCACTGATAAAATGCCAAGCATTTTTTAGCCATGATTCACTTGCAAAGTTATCTTTCCACGGGACAAAAACTTTTGTTTTATACTCTCTTGGGAGAACGGATGACAGCAAGTCAGCGAAACTGTTAATGTCAAAAAGTTTCGCAACTTTGCTTGCAAGTAAAATATTGGTATACCTCATATACATTGTGTTCATGAACAGATCTTTTCGAGATGGGATTAGTTCATGATAAGTCGTTAGAAATTTTGGTTGCTTTGCATCAAAAATTTGCAACACATTATCCAAAGTGATTAGAAGTGGCAAACCTTCGATTTGTATTTCGTTTTCTTCTGCATCTTTTAAGCAATAATCCACGAGAAGCTTTAAACTGTGAAATAGTTTCAGGTTTGTCTGCTGCAGACGGCACGGTAGTTTCCCAATGTGACAGTTTGTGTCAGGAGAAGAGAAAGTCATCAAGAAATGACGGACATCTGCAGGAGATGCATAAGTAACCGGGATGCCTGCATCAACTAGGCAGTGAAAAAGATTTGCAGTCTCATCACAGTAGTAAACCAAGTTAAACCCAATTTCCAAGAGGAGATGTTTCAGTCTGTAAACATTTTCAGCTACTGTCTTGCGCGTTGTTATGTTGTACTCCATATTTTTCATGTGATGTAGTTCATCTTGTAATAAATTGTCAAAATATGGCTTCCCAGAATTCACAGCTGACATGTTTACCCATGTAACAATGACAGCTGACTGCATGTCAGAGCTGTCAACATTCGGGGCTCGCACTACAGGCAAGAGACGCTTTGAATCTTCATAAATGGAGACATAAACAGCTTTCACTAGGCAATACCAATCTGGCTGCAAATCCAGTCTGTTAACTGGAAAAAAAGACAAAAACTTCTTCAAAATGTCCTTCACAGCATGGATTGCCATGTTGTGTAATACAGAGATTGTGGGGTCAGTTCCAGGGAAGTTTCGTTTCTTTAGTTGCACCAATAGCTCCACGTAAGCTGGAGCCACTAAGGCAGTCATCAAGCTGTTATTCCAGTCACTTCTCACTCCAACTCCATCATCATCACGCCACAAATTCCGCCTTGCTGAATCCAATGCAAAATGTCCATTTACATGAAAAGGAAGTCCTGTTTCGAGAGAAAGGGGCAAAAAGCAAAATGCTCGGTATGGTTTCTTGTAATTGTGACTGACGCAGGCAGCAACTCCTCCTCGTGGAAATAATGTGATATCACGATTCTTATGAGCCGATATCACACTCTTTAGGACTTTGCCCATATTGGAGAAACCGGAACGATTACAAATCAGCCATGTTGTAAGGTTTCCTTCAGTGTCCTCAATGTCCATTGTGTAAGTAATCTGTTGGACTGGTATGTCTTTCAATTGCTTTCTCCTTGTAACGCTGTCAATTACAGATGAATGAAATTGTTTGCGTTTTAGCCGGTCACCGTCTGTGATTTTGCCTCGAACGGAGTATAACACTTTTAGAGCACCTGTTGACTTCTCTATTTCACAGATCGAAATCTTTTCCATATGATTCAAAAACATGAGGAGTTCTGCTCCATCTGTACGCAACTTGTCCAGAAGATTCTGTACCATCCTGTCAGAGCAAGGGACTGGTGAGATCTCAGAGCTTTTTGCCATTTCAGAATTTCGGAGTGGAAAGCGAAACATTGTTGAACTGGACAGATTAAAGTGGTTTCCTAAGTATAGATTTAGAACATCTGAAAACTGGGTTCTAAAATCAGTATCCAAATCTCGGAACATGCGTCCAGGACTAAGTGACGTTGCCCCTGGAGCATACTGTGCATGAGGGTCAAAGATGCATATTATGTCATTGGATGAGATAAAAGATGGACAATCTGTAATGTGATAAACTGAGTTGAAGCCTATTCCGTACTGGCCTGTTTTACAAGGGTTGCCTTCCTTTGTTCCTCTCCCCAAGTTCTGGATGCCTCTTATATCATCATCTGTGAATGGCTGGTTGTTGTACACACATAGTGCAGGACCTTGGAGAGGTGTCCACTTCTCGTCAAATATTCTGTCCGATGGATGGTTTCTTGGATCAAAAACAAAACATATTTCTGTGGCTTTTGCATCATCAGCATTTTGCAGTAGCTCCTTTAACATCTCCTTTTCTGATGGATATGCATTAAGGATACTTTTGATTCTGCTAGTAAGCTTTTCCTTCTGTCCAAATTCAGTTCCGAGTGAAGTAAAGCGAATGTTAGATGCATATCTTTCTAGAGCTTTGTGTCTTTTTGGTATTGACCCAAGCTTTACAGCAACCTCTCTTGGAATGTCAGAATGGCAGTACTTTACAGTGGTGTCTTTTACTTTAATCCATGGGCAGTCATTGTAACATAATGATTTAGCTGGAAGTAGAAAGAGGTTGACATCTGGTAGAAGAATATGTCCATAATTTGTCTCACAAAATTCTTGACTTTTTTCTCGGATAAGTCCCCATATTCCTTCACTAACAATGCGTCTACAACGTTGGAAATCATTCTCTGATATCTTTTTGCTCATATTTGCTTTCTTTATCATTTCAAGTACTGATGCAAAATCTTCTACTGTGAAGGCATTTTTCACACCAACGCTTTCAAACAATTCCCGAAAATTATTTTTGTATTTGTTAGGCATCTGATAGAGGTAAGGAGCAGCTTCAAAGTTTAGATGAAAGGAGACTTTATCTGAAGTAACATAAATGCCCTCAATGAATATAAAAGGAAAAGATTTCAGTTCTTTTACAACCATAGTCTTTGTAGCCTCGGTCAACAAGATGGCTTCATTGAGGAATTTATAGCAGGCATTTGTAATATTGTCCTGGTACAAGGTGTTTCCATCAGTATATTTTGCAATTTCCTTTAACTGGTCAAGTACCAGTTCGGGCGAAGGCTTCTTGAGTAAACCTAAGTATTCTTTGACTGCCAAGGAAATAGGTCCACATCCCTTAAAAGAAGAAGAGTTTTCATTAAGAATTGGTTTTAAGAGACAAACTGTGTCTTGGTGCTCTACTGTGTATAGCTCAGTGGCGGCAAACATTTCCTCGCTTTTGAAGTCACTTCCTTTCCAATGAAGAGAGAATCCAGCAGGCTTGGAAAGAAATGGCAGAAATGGAGAAGTTTGGCATACTTTACAAAATTCCTTAGACCTGGGGTCTCTGAACTTAAGTTTCTCATCAATCAAACTTAAAATAATATTGCTCCTCAAGCAAGCCGCAGCATGGTCAGCTTTATTTATCAACGTAATGGATTCAATTCGTTCAATTAAGTCCTCCCATAAAATGTCATCTTTCATCATGCCAAGTTGTACCAGCTTTACCAACACTACCGGGTTCAAGTAATTCTGGGAGGTTCCATAGGGAAATCTTCCGTCATTGTTGTCATACAATTTTGCTACTCTACCTTCAGGATGGATTAAACGTGAAGGAACAACCAGTGGGTGGTCCTCGCTAGAACATGGGATACATGGTGTAACTTGAAGAATTTCACTAAATGCCTGTATTCTTTCATTCAAAACAAAAAGCATCAATGGATCTCGTAATTCAGGCTCGATTTCTGCTATATGAGGGAAAAATACTTCTGAAAAAAATTGACGTTCTGAATATGTGTTCTCAATCAGCACATCGGTACATCCTGCTTCTTCAAACCCTAGTTTCACCCACGAGGGCAGCTCTACAGCACAAAGATTTTTTGAGCCGGTTTTCTTTAAGTACTTCATGAAAATCTGAAAAGCAGCTGGTCCAATGTCTGGTCTCTTAAGTAAAGAGTCATCCAGAAATCTCACATTTTTCATAGACACCCAAGATGTTCCATCAGAAAATACTTTCATGCGGTCTTTACCTTTTCCTTTGGCAATGTCTTCATATAGTCCTTGGCAAATAACAGAAAAGTCATCGTGGACAGAGTCAGGGTCTGGCCATATAGAATAGTAGTTGTACTTTATCAGCTCTCCACTAGTAGACATGTCCCTTAAGACACATAGAGCTTCTAGGTAAGAACGTACAATGACATGTCTCATGAATACATTATTCCACCTTCCCTTTGTATCTGTTTTCCAAATTTCTTTCCTATTTGAAGTCACAGCAAAGCAGCCATTTATATGCAGTGGAAGTCCAGTTTTTATGCGCAGAGGTAGATAGCAAAAAACTTCTCCGATATTACCAGAAAATGGTTTCACTGTCCATTTTCCATCCTGACTTTCAGAAAGCATCACAGCCACACCACCACACGGCACAAGCCCAAGTCTCTTGCCACTATCACTCAAGGCAAATTTCAAAGCTTCATTGATGTCCATACAAGAACATAAAAGCCATACTGTGGAGTCCACAGTTTTTTGTGGCAGTTCCTCTGTCATTCTCTTTGTCTGTCCAGACTTGGCCATCTCGAATATGTTAGCTGGTTCATCTTCAGCACCTCGAAATAATGGAGAATGAAGATCAACTATTCTCCTGAACACATGGTGAAACTCTTGAACCACGATCTGCAAGATACATGACGATTTTGGCATTTCAGTTGGATATTTCCTGGTAGAACTACAGTTATTCATCACTTTGGCAGCCTCTTTAAGTAGCCTTGTTGGGTTAGCTAAAACTTTTGAGGAGCACATAGATTTTTTAATAGTTACTGTGTCCTGAGCTAAGTCTGGCTCTGATTCTTCTGGCTTTAGGTATTTCAAGACCATGGAGTTTACATTCTGGGTAAAAAGTATTAGTCTGTAGCCACACAAGCTGAATTCATCCACCAGTGTGTAAATGTCCGCAGTATTGTAACAGCAGGTGCTAATTTCACTCATTTTGGCTTCCTGTTGTGTTCTAAAGGATAGTCGGAAAAGTGTACCTTTGTAACAGTATGGAGCTTCTACAGCAAGTGGTAGTTGACAATTGAATACACCTATAAATGGCTTGAATTGATTGGGAAATTTGCGAAGTCTTTTCTGCTGTTTGCTCCAGTTAATTTTGATACCCGGGTTAGATTTGTCTCTGATATGTTTGCTAATGTGATTAATATTTGGATCAAACATGATCATAAATTCTCTACTCATAATAATGGGAATGTCTGTGACATGGTAGACAGAGTTGAACCCTAGACCAAATTTTCCAACTTTGTCAACCTCACTTCTTTTTAAGGATTCTCCAAGTCTTGTAATATTTAAAAAATCTTTATCAGTAAATTCAGAATTATTGTAAGACCACAGAGCAGGTCCATGACATGCTGACATTCCTGGGTCTAGAAGATTTTCCCTTATATCCATATTTCGTCTCATATCAATCATGAAATTGCACTGAGTAGCCGATGCATCATCGGCATTTTGAAGAAGCTCCTTGAAGATATCAGACACAGAGGGATATTCTTCCAAAATGTTTTTGATTCTTACAGTAAGTGGTTCTCTTTGGCCCGATTGTTCAAACCCCATATTTTCAGGGTTGATAAGCCGTGTACTCAAACATGGTACATTCAGCCATTCTGCTGTCTTCATCGGTATATCTTCATGTACTAATATTATCGGTTCCACAGAGTCTTCAAGGAGATCATTCAGGTCATCAACTTTGATATCACAGTAGCAACATTCATGAATGGGTCTCATTACAAGTTTTGAAGGGTCTTTGTTATAATGCACAGGCAATGGTGTATCTAGACTCACCGTTATCTGATGACTATATATCCATCTTACAATATTCAACATTATGTTAATGTTCTGCTTGTTCTCCTCTTTATCCATGCGCTGTTTGCTACGATCATATATGATTTTAACAACATCAAAGATCTGTCCAGGTGTTAGCTGCTCAATTGAACCACAAAACTTGAACAACTTGTGAAATTTCACCATAGTGTTGGGTATGTTGTGCAAAAAGGGCTGAAGGTCAAGACTGAAGGTTGACATTATGATTGCTTGCTTTGGGGAGCAAAATGTTTTCCCTGTCCAGACCCATGGAAAGGACAGCGCTTGATAGAGTTCTTTGCCTTTATCAAGACATTCTTGCATGAAACCATAAATCTCCAGAAGAATGTGCTGGAACTGATAATAGTCTTCATCAGTAATAGCTTTGGAGTTATACCAGTCAGCTACAAGTTTTAGATGTTTCAACACGGCTTCAATGCTGGGCTCTTTAGAAATGCCAAGGACTTTTTCGATATTGTCATGCATGTTTTCCACCAAAGGAACTGAAGAGCCCACCAGGACTGCATAACACACATTGCACATTTCTCCAGGAGCATACAATTTGAACTGGTCTCCAATCCAAACCAAAGAATTGGGATAATTTGGTGGACGTTCTTTGATAGCAGGTATCCATTTGATCTTTTTAAGAAGAGCCTTTCCCTCTGGTGATTGTACAAGTTTATAATTTCTTTTTAAAACTGTCAGTAAAGTTTTTGCCTTTTTCACGACAATCTCATTATTTTTTCCCGATCCACTGTACGAAGCCTCAATTTTCTTAGCTATCTGAACAATGTCTTTTTCTAAAATATGAGAATCGTTTTTAAGACCGATCTGTCTAAGAGAGTGTAATACATCTGAAGACGTAAATATAGCGGGTGGGAAAAATTGCTGTTCCTCAGCACAAAATAGGTTCTGGAGGACATCTACTTCTGGATCAAAAAGTTCATTGGCTGAAGCAAGTCGGTCTTTGAAAACAGGGATGAATTTAAGACTTGACAACCAGCTAATTGTCGCATGGTTTTCGTTCTTTAAGAAAGTTAAATTCTCAAGAACCCAGATCATAACATTTGTCCTTTCTTCAGCTGAATAGAACCCCTTCTCTACGTCTTGCAATATAATTTTCAAGCAGTCCGTACTTTTCAGCTGTTCTACCTTTAGCATCTTGGTCAGTCGAATGGTTTCCTCATCACTGCTGTCAATTACAGGAAAGGAAAGACGGGTATTGGGTGGAAGCTTAGCGTTGTGGTGAAGTACTTTGCACCCTCTTAAGTAAACATAGGAATTCTTTTTTTCAGAAGTCTCTTCTATCCTTTTAAAAACCATCAGCTCTTGTATGATTTTCTTTTCTTTCTCATTTATGTCTGTTAAACTAGCAAGGAACCTCCGAAGGGCATCTTTGTGAATTGGGGTCAATGAAGCAATCTGGCTGGACAGCTTTTGAAGAGACATCCTGTCCATTATTTGTAGAAGAGCACTAGGTGTAGGGGGATAGACATATCGTTTAAGAAGAGGATGCTGAATGGCTGGATCTAAACATTTGAGGACGATACCCCCAAGATTTTTTATTATTTCAGGCAAATGTTCTGGTAGTTGAGTGTCAGACGCATCGTCATAAATAACAGGAGAAGGTGTCCTCAGACGAATGAGGTCCAAGATGGTTTCTTGGTCTTCTTCTTCCTCTTCTTCCAACAGTTTTGTAGGAATAAGTGGCATATCATCAAGGCATGTTAAATCTTCAGAAAAATGTATGTACAACAGTTTCCACACCATCTTAAACCATGAAATAGAAGGATGTTTTTTGTCTTTTCCTGGAAGCCATTTTACAACCAAGTCTCTTAAAGGCCATGTTATGTTCATGATTTCTTTAGTAAGACGTATAAAGCGTTCAGGATTCAAGAGTTGAAGCTGGGTACAGGGTCTACCTGTGGGGATAAAATTAAAAAACGTAAGACCTCTATGACATGAACTCTTACAGGGGTTGTCCAGGATTAGAAAAAACGATGCTCCACTTTTTTTTACACAAACGGTGCCACCTTGGTCAATTGACGTATCTTGTATTTTGGCTCATTCTCAAGCACCTGAATACTGCAGCAATACAAGACTGTGTATGGACAGACGTAGTGCAGTTGCTTGGGGAAAAAGTAAATCTGGTTTTCTAATTGTGGACAACGCCTTTAATTTTTTGTAATATGAAAATGCATTAATAGGTAATTTTACAAGCATTACAAAAATGATTACATAAATAATTTAAAGGGGTTTTCCAGTACTAGGATACTGATGACCTATCATTAGGATAGGTCATAAATTTAAGGTTGGTAGGAGTCCAACACCCCCACCCATCAGCAGTTTGAAGAGGCCTCTGCATTTGGATAAATCAGTGGCCTCTTCACTGCTTACCAAGAACGGCGCCATACATTGTATAGTGGCTGTTCTTGGTTGTACAGCTCAGTGCCTTTCATGGGAAAAGGACTGAGCTGCAAACAGGCCATGTTACCACTGACATGAGCACTGCAACTGCTTCAAGACAATGATTGGTTTCATGGTCACCCGCCAATCTCATATTGATGACCTATCTTAAGGTTATGTCATTAATATCCTGGTCCTAAGAAAACCCCTTTAATACTTAACTCTTTTTCTTTCCAATGACAACAAAGTTAATAATATACATTCCTATTAAAGATGTTAATTCATGCATTGCTTATGAATTCCATCATATAAAGAATCTATTCCCAATATGTCATATGTCCAGAAATAGCTTATAGAGAAGATGTACAGTAAATCAAGTATAATAAAGAACTGTACATACAGTATACACAGAGTAGTTATTCAGCCTTTATAGTATTATCTGGAGAAAATCCTAATGGATAACTAAAATAAATGTAGTAGAATTTCTGACCAAATGAAAAAACCCTTAAAACAAAAACCTAGTAGCAAAGTTAAAAAATAAGTTTCTTCTTCCTAAAGTGCTAAAAGGTCTACTGTCCTTATAGGAAGAAGAGCCAATTCAGTGAAAATGTTGCCCAAAATTACCAGTCTGATTACCTTTCGCAACCTAAAGCGTGGAATACATCACTACATTTTCTACGCTATAGTCTTGGATTGACTGGGAGTCATCAGAAAAAAGGAGCTCATACACACTCAATAGCTCTTGGCTGAGTGTTCGGCAGACAGCTACTCCTCCTGACCTCGCCATAGACTTGAAAGCTTGGTCCGATAGACTTTGCATGTGTTCTGGGAAAAAATGAGTAACCCACTGCCAAATAGCTCTGGTGGCAGCTTATCTGCCTTGAGAACAATAGGTCGGGCATATTGAAACTGAACATGTTCAACTGTATTTTCCCCTAACATAGGCTGAACGAATACATGTGAGATGGCCAGTGGGTTTGGCTGACCTTAGTTTACTGTGTATGGCCCCATTAACAGCTGCCATAAGGGGGAATTGCAGAATATTTATATTGTTGTCATTATCTATAGGCTATAAAACAGTGGCTGACAAAACCAAAACCATTACTTCATGTTCTGTAGAGATTGGTTGAAGCCATAGACTTTCTGCCCTTCTTTCCCTCTTCATGTTCTCTACACATTAACCGGTAATACTAAGAACTGTGCTCAGTTCCAGATAATTTCCTGCTCTCTGGTCCAAATACAGGGGAAAGCAGCTACAATGGAACAGATCTCAGTATTATCAGAGTAAAACCAGGGGTTGGGCAAAGCAGGAAGTCTGTGAGGTGAAGCTTTGGCCAATAGGTGCAGAGCAGGAATAATAATAATAATAATAATAATAATAGTCCTTTAATAGTCCCACAATGGGGAAATTCAGTGTGTTACAGCAGCAAAGATAAGCAGATACAAATACAAATACAACATGTACAGGAATGTTCCAAGGTGAGAGGCATTTCATTAATAGCAGACAGACAGATAGGACGTAGCAGAGGGGGGGGGGGGGGATTTAACAGGCAGAGAGATATTTCAGTTCTCTGTGTGTAATGATCTCCGCTTAGGTCGGTGTTGGTTGTACAGCCTAACCGCGGTGGGGAGGAAAGACTTCCGATAGCGCTCCTTCTCACACCTAGGGTGGAGCAGTCGGTCACTGACAGTACTGCTCAGCGCGATCACAGTCTCATGCATGGGATGGGACTTCTTCTTATGCATGGAGCTCACCACAGACAGTATCCTTCTGTCACCCACCACCTGCACTGGGTCCAGTGGGCTCCCCAGGACAGAGCTGGCCCTTCTAATCAGCTTGTCAAGTTTATTTCTGTCCCTGGTTGATATACTGCTCCCCCAGCAGGCCACTCCAAAGAAGATGGCTGATGCCACTACCGAGTTGAAGAAAGTTCTAAGAAGTGCCCCCCGGATTCTAAAGGCTCTCAGTTTCCTAAGCAGGTAGAGCCTGCTGTGGCCCTTCCTGTACAGGGCCTCCATATGATCTGCCCAGTCCAGCTTATTATTAAGGAGCAAACCCAGGTACTTATAGGTGTTCACAATCTCAATGCCCGTCCCCAGGATGTCCACTGGATTTGGAGGGCATCTGCCTTTGCGGAAGTCCACCACCATCTCCTTGGTCTTCCCCGCGTTAATCTTCAGGTGGTTCCGGTGGCACCAGTCCACAAAATCCTGGTTCAGTTCTCTGTACTCCCTGTCATCATCATCTGTGATGAGACCCACTATTGCAGAGTCGTCAGAATACTTCTGTAGGTAGCAGCTGGATGAGTTGCACCTAAAATCTGCAGTGTACAGTGTGAAGAGGAAAGGGGCGAGAACCGTACCCTGAGGTGCCCCCATATTACAGATCACGGTACCTGACACACAGTCTCGGGCTCTCACGTATTGAGGTCGATTTGTGAGGTAGTCTAGGATCCAGTTGGAGAGGTGGTGGTCCACTCCAGCAAGGCCCAGCTTGTCTCTCAATAACCTGGGCTGTATGGTGTTAAAAGCACTGGAGAAGTCAAAGAACATTATTCTCACTGTGTTCCCTGGTTTCTCCAGGTGAGACAGAGCCCTGTGCAGAAGATGGATGATGGCATCATCTACCCCAATGCCCGGCCGATAAGCAAACTGGAGGGGGTCCATAGCGGGGCTCACTAGAGGGCGGAGATGTGTGAGAACCAATCTCTCCAAGATCTTCATCAGGTGGGATGTCAGTGCTACAGGTCTGTAGTCGTTGAGGTCCATAGGGTGGGGTTTCTTTGGAACTGGTACCACACAAGAAGATTTCCATAATTCAGGGACTGTTTCCTGCCTCAGGCTCATATTATACATATATGTAATTATACCACACAGCTGGTCCCCGCAAGTCTTAATTAGCCTTGCACTGATGTCATCTGGCCCTGCGGCTTTCCTCGCCTTGATCTTTTTCATCTCCTTCCTCACCTGGGCCCGTGTGAAGGTCAGACTGTGACCAGATAAAGACGGATTTCTGGATTTACTGGTCTGTTGGGAAGTGGCCACATGGGGAGAAGTCATTGTGGTGGGGGGAGCTGAAGGACATACTGGGGTGGGAGGAGCTGGTGTGTGATCAAATCTGTTGAAGAATAGGTTTAGTTCATTAAGCCAATTAACATCTGCCTCAATCTGGCAGACAGACTGTTTATGACCCGAAATTGACTTAAGCCCCTCCCAGACCCCCTTATGTCTTTTCTTTCCATTTGCTTTTCCATTTTTTCTTTATAACTGGCTTTTCCCTGCCTGAAGGAAGTGATCTTAGAGAATGAGGCATTGTTTTCGGCACCTTCTATGATATTAATTCACAATTAACATTAAGTCCAAGCACTAGACACACAATGTGCATGCTCAAGATATCAGACAACACAACTCCATGCTGAAGAATTCTCAGTAATGATTTCCACAAGTAAAACACTGCATGCATATATTACTGAACACAGAAAAACCTGTCTGATAAACGAGATAAAAAACACTAGCAATGCAATTTAATTGAATAAATTCCCTACATTAGATGTATGGTATGTTATATATTATTATATATTACTGAATAACATTTACCCCTTGCTGACATCCGCCATACACATCTTCAAACAAGATACCCACTCAGTAACTGAGCACCATCTTTGCCAGTGGGTTTCTGCTGTTTCACACAGTGGAGACCTGTCGTACATGTCCATGATCGGAGACAACTCCAATCACGGACAATAAACCTCTTAGATGTCATAGTCAAATGTGAACATGGAATCTTAAAGGTTATTTTGCAGTATTCAGCCATTTTCGTGAACCAAATAGCCCCCATGCAGCAACACCATGGATCCCTTCAGTTGTTATGGCAGCCAGGAGCCTTGTAAAGGTTCCCAGGTACACCAAAGGTAAATTACAATTAAGTGCTACTTATGGCCAGGCTTAATAGAAATACAGCAATTTTACCATAGACTCCCATACAATAATACTGCAGTCTATGATATAAGCAATCTAATGTTTCATGTCCAAATGTCCTAGGGGGCTAAGAAAACAAGTAAAAAAAAAAACAAGTAAAAAAGAAGTAAAAATATTAAAATTCAAATCATCCTCTTTCCCCATTTTCCAAATAAAAATAGAGTATTTCAGCATCCAAAAATGTAAAATACCCTAATAAAATATAAAAGAATTTATATTGTATGATGAACGCAATAATGCACTGCAAATCTACCTTTTGTTTGCTACTTTGTCTTGAAAATTAATCAAAACATCATACATTCCCCATAATGGTAACAATAAAAACTACAACACATCCCCTCAAAAAAGAGCCCTTAGGGTAAGTTCACACGGCAGAAAATGAAGAGGAATTTTCTTCATTTTCCATCGTCGGCATTTTCGCCGCGGTCTAGCTGATGCACTCCATCCCGCTCCTGATTAGGCCCAAATGAATAGGTCTAATCAGGAAGGCGTCTCGAGCCACGGACACCGCAGGCGGAATCTGATGCAAGATCGAGCAGGACGCTTCTTTTTTCCACGGCCTGCTGCAATCTCTGCCTCCCATTGAAAACAATGGGAGGAGGATTCCAGGAGGAATCTGCTCTGGATTCGGGGGGCGAAATCCGCCCCCAAATCCGCGGCAAATTCCTCTGTGTGAACACACCCTTACATAGCATGGAAGACAGAAATATATATCAAAAAAATTATGAGTGCCAGAATATGTTTTTAAAGTTTTAAAAAAATTTTTTAAAGTTATTAAAAAAATAACAAAAACTATACAAATTTGGTATTGCAGTAATCATACGGACCAATGGAATAAAGGCAATGTTATTTTACCGCACAATGAACACTGTAAAAATAAATCCCAAAAGAAATGGTGCAACTGCCTTTTTTCCAATTCCACCCCATTCATAGTTTGTTTCTAGCTTCCCGCTACATTATGGGAAAATTAACTTACTAGCATGTAAAGAAGCTGTCTCACTAACAAAGAAAATCCTAAATATTATGCTGCATTTCAAAAACTCATTTTTATGCATAAAATTAATTCTAGAAACTTTATTGAAGAAAATGCATTCTATAAAAATAATTAAAAATAAATGATTTAATATGTAAGTAAACTTTTATTTATTTTTTCATAAATCAATAGTGCAGATGAAGAGAAGAAACTTTGCAATACACTTCACTAAAGAAAAGCGTCTGTGTCTGTAAGTGTTTCTCCTGTGTTTACGTCTTATCTTCAGTGGTTTCAGCCCATACTCCATAGACTTGTATTGTATAGATTTGATCAGTGGCATAAGTGAAGAAACAGGCCATTTTTTTAATAATAATGTATTACAAAGTTTATTATCTTTATCTGCACCATGGATGTATGAAAAAAATTCAAGTTTAGTTACCCTTTAAGAAAAATTCTTATATTAGAAATCAGACTAAAAGTTAGTACCAGGATTACTCAGTAATTGTAAAATTTATTTTAGACAATCAAAGACTTTTGTTAGTTTACAGAAAAATAATTTTGTAGGATGCACCAAAACATTCCGTAGACTAGCAACTCTACAAGCAGACGGTACTGTACCTGCATATCCCCAGAGAAGCTGCTGCGCTACAATGTAATATATTATATTTGTAAAAAAATCAAATATTATGTCATTATTCGCCAATCTGATTTCCCCTAATATGGAATTTGTTGTATATTCTCCTGAAATCAACATGCTACTGTTTTACTTGGAGACATAACTTACATATACTGATGTGTTCACCTTTATCCTTTCTTGAATTGCCTTAAAGGGGTTGTCCACTTTCAGGCCAATACTGGGAGACAAATGTTATTGTTCGTGTAATGAAAAACTGTACAATTTTCCAATATACTTTCTGTATCAATTCCTCACAGTTTTTTAGATCTCTGCTTGCTGTCATTCATTCTGCTTACTCCCAGTGGATAAAAATCAGTCCATGGTCATGTGATGGGCTCACAGGTACACAGCTCATTACCAGGCAGATGTCTGAGTACTGTGCTGAGACTGTAACGAGCTGTGCACCTGTGTGTCCATCACATGACCATGGACAGATTTTTATCCACTGGAATTAAGCAGAATGACTGACAGCAAGAAGAGATCTAGAAAACCATAAGGATTTGATGTAGAAAATATATTGGGAAATTGTACAACTTTTTATTATATAAATAACATTTACCTCTTAATATTGGTTTGAAAATGGACAACCCCTTTAAGTTATACAATTTGTTATGAAAGCATATATTCCATATAAGTGCCGTGTTAAAAGTATCCGTTATTCAAACATGGAGTCTATGGGTGATGAATGGACGATGCATACCACCCATTAAAAAAAAGTATACAATACAAAAATTTCCTTTCTTTTCACCTAGGAACCTATGGCTGGATGTCAATGGATGGATTTAGTTTCAAAATATGTTCACACAGGAAAACCCCTTTAAAGAAGGAGACATTCAGTTCATCCGAACTAAACCAACGGGGAGGTGACCTATGGCTGATCTCCAGGGGCAGCTTCATTCTCAAGAGGGTCTGTTCAGAGAGTACAACCTCTTTACGCATACAGAATAAATCCACCCCTGCCATTATGTAGTTTCATGACACTTCTAAATTATTCAGGATCACACTTAGCTCATTAGGTGGACATGTACTTTTCTATATACATTAACAGCAGGTGGCGCCATACTATATAGGTTAATGTCAGCAGGGTCATGCAACGCCCACCCAGACCCTGCAATAGGCATAACACAGCATATACATGTTACCTGAGTTTTTTTAACTGGCTTGCTGTATCACAAATGCTGGTTGGAAAGCCCTGATACAAGTGACATATCTACGTGTCATGGTCAGCTGCCCCAGGTTGACAAACTCAGCTCTGCTAAATCTCGTAATAAAAAAAGAAAAATAAGTGGTGGTCATCTTATATCCTTACCTCTACTTCCCGCAGCTTCCATCAAGGCTGTCAAAATTTTAGGCTTTAAATCTTCAGAAAGAAGTCGTCCTTCCAGACCTGGAAACAGAGATCTGGAAGATATCGAAGTTTATTTCAATCATTTATCTCACTAAATAAAAATAACATTTTCACGAGACCGCTGCAGCCAATCACTGGTCTCGGCACTGACAGTTGCAGGTACAGCACAAGACCACAGAGACCAGTGATTGGCTGCAGTAGTCATGTGACTGTGCAAGTACAGACCATTGGGAATTGCCATATTGCCAGGTAATTTGACAGGTACATTTTGGTTATTTTTTATTGGATCACGTTTCGCATTGGCAGGATATAGTTTTAACCTCCCAGCAAACCCCTTAAGCAAAAATGCAGCTTTTTTGTGTTGCAGATTTTGCTGCGTTTTTTTTACCCAAAGCCAAGAATGGCTACAAAAGGAATGGGAAATACAGTGCTGGCCAAAAGTATTGGCACCCCTGCAATTCTGTCAGATAATACTCAATTTCTTCCAGAAAATGATTGCAATCACAAATGCTTTGGTAATAATATCTTCATTTAATTTGTCTTCAATGGAAAACCACAAAAAGAATTGTCAAAAAGCCAAATTGGATATAATTCCACACCAAACATAAAAAAGGGGGTGGACAAAAGTATTGGCACCCTTTGAAAAATCAGGTGATGCTTCTCTAATTTGTGTAATTAACAGCACCTGTTACTTACCTGTGGCACATAACAGGTGGTGGCAATAACTAAATCACACTTGCAGCCAGTTGAAATGGATTAAAGTTGACTCAACCTCTGTCCTGTGTCCTTGTGTGTACCACATTGAGCATGGAGAAAAGAAAGAAGACCAAAGAACGGTCTGAGAACTTGAGAAGCAAAATTGTGAGGAAGCATGAGCAATCTCAAGGCTACAAGTCCATCTCCAAAGACCTGAATGTTCCTGTGTCTACCGTGCGCAGTGTCATCAAGAAGTTTAAAACCCATGGCACTGTGGCTAACCTCCCTAGATGTGGACGGAAAAGAAAAATTGACGAGAGATTTCAATGAAAGATTGTGCGGATGGTGGCTAAAGAACCTCGACTAACATCCAAACAAGTTCTAGCTGCCCTGCAGTCCGAGGGTACAACAGTGTCAACCCGTACTATCCGTCGGCGTCTGAATGAAAAGGGACTCTATGGTAGGATACCCAGGAAGACCCCACTTCTGACCCAGAGACATAAAAAAGCCAGGCTGGAGTTTGCCAAAACTTACCTGAGAAAGCCAAAAACTTTTTGGAAGAATGTTCTCTGGTCAGATGAGACAAAAGTAGAGCTTTTTGGGAAAAGGCATCAACATAGAGTTTACAGGAAAAAAAAAGAGGCCTTCAAAGAAAAGAACACGGTCCCTACAGTCAAACATGGCGGAGGTTCCCTGATGTTTTGGGGTTGCTTTGCTGCCTCTGGCACTGGACTGCTTGACCGTGTGCATGGCATTATGAAGTCTGAAGACTACCAACAAATTTTGCAGCATAATGTAGGGCCCAGTGTGAGAAAGCTGGGTCTCCCTCAGAGGTCATGGGTCTTCCAGCAGGACAATGACCCAAAACACACTTCAAAAAGCACTAGAAAATGGTTTGAGAGAAAGCACTGGAGACTTCTAAAGTGGCCAGCAATGAGTCCAGACCTGAATCCCATAGAACACCTGTGGAGAGATCTCATAATGGCAGTTTGGAGAAGGCACCCTTCACATCTCAGGGACCTGGAGAAATTTGCCAAAGAAGAATGGTCTAAAATTCCAGCAGAGCATTGTAAGAAACTCATTGATGGTTACCGGAAGCGGTTGTTCGCAGTTATTTTGTCTAAAGGTTGTGCTACCAAGTATTAGGCTGAGGGTGCCAATACTTTTGTCCGGCCCATTTTTGGAGTTTTGTGTAAAATGATCAATGATTTGACTTTTTTTTTCATTCTCTTTTGTGTTTTTTCATTGCAAGCAAAATAAATGAAGATATTATTACCAAAGCATTTGTGATTGCAATCATTTTCTGGAAGAAAGTGAGTATTATCTGACAGAATTGCAGGGGTGCACTGTATATAGGAGGTTCTTATACTTCTACCTACTGTTCAATCCACTCTTAGCTTTGGCTCAAAAGAACAAAGCAAAATCTGCAACAAATAAAGCTGCAATTCCGCAACGTGGGGCCTCAGCCTTAAATTGGTTTGCCGGACTTATATTTTGGTTTCACACAGGGGCACTTGTGATTACTGCAGCTTCTTCAAACAGCTGATGGTTAGGGATCCTGGGTGTTGGACTCCCACAGATCACATTGATGGCCTATCCTAAGGATAGGTCAAAAATATTTAAAGGGGTTTTACGAGCTAAAAATATTGATGATCTATTCTAAGTATAGGTAATCAACATTAGATTAGTGGAGGCACAACACCAGGCACCCCCATCAATCGGCAGTTCTCAGCAGCTGATACACAGAGAATGGAGCAGAAAGCAGACAGCGCTGTTCTCTGTGCAGTGGCCATACCAGGTACTGCAGATCAGCACCCATTTACTTGAATAGGAGGTAAGGTGCAGTAACTCAGTTCCACCACTACACAGAGAACAGAGCTGTCTGCTTCCTGCTCCTGCTAATCTATGAGGGTGTCGGGGGTCATCTCCACAGATCTAATATTAGTGACCTATCTTCAGGATATTTATAGCCTGGGAAACCCTTTTAAGTCCTGGAAATGCGATTTAAGGAATTCAAAAATAAACAGTGCCAGAGAGAGAGCTTGAATTCCACAAAGCCGCCTGTTGTGTCTTCTATATATCTTTATCTCGATGAGATGTCGTGAGAAGCACATGACCGTGGCAAGCTTTTTCCACAGGTGGTGATGTCATTGCTGAGAAGTCATCATTATCATGAGGATGTAAAGAGAACACCATGGAATTCAGAGTGTATGTATATATTATACACATTACTACTTGTTTGCTTTATGATGGTAGTATTAAAGTGCCACTGTATTCTTGTTCCAAAACTATTTGGCTATGTTCACATCTCCATTGTTGCAGAGTCCATCTAAATTTGTGGACAAAAAAGACCAACATGCAAGACTTTTTCATCCACTGAAATGACAGAGGACATAATGGATACTCAATGGACCCCATTATAGTCAGTGGTGTTCCTTGAGATCCATTGATGTCCATCATTAGATGGATCCGTCTTTACTGTACATAGGAACAAAAGAATGGACTAAACAATGTTGATGTACTCTACCTGAAAACAGTGGTAATAATATCCACACAATAGAGTAGACTAATAGGAATAGATCCACCATCGCCAACAATCCCCATTCACATCTCACTTTCACTCAAAGCTTATACATTTAGATAACATGACATTTTATGTTCAGTATACTGCTATCTGCTCATACCTAGGGTATTCCTCTGAGGTTATGTAAATAACATCCTTATCTGATACAGATGAAGAAAAAGAAATAAAGCTCCCATTCTGCAACGGAAGTATTTCAAGCCCAATAAGATCACTGTAATTCTCATCGCTAAGTATGAACTCAAGAATGTGAAGTTTCTCGTGAGTAGGTCCTTTGTGTCCACATTTCCTCAACACCTGACGCACCAGTGTCGGGGTGACCTTCTTCACCGGCTTTGAATTGTTTATGGGAACCTGGAATGCAGCAGCAACATTAGCCGGTACCTTGGCGATCTGAGTCCCTGAGTTCTGGAGGTAGTTCAGGACTGTTTTTGTGTACTCCTGATGTTCATCTATTTCTGTGAAGTTTACATCTGATTCCTTTAACCAGCATTTCTTGGCAGAGTATATGACGGGATTCTGAAATAGCTCTTTGAAAAGAGGTTCTATGATAGGTTTCCAGTGTGTCCTTACTTGGTCCAATTCTGGCCACATTCGGTAAATGCTATCAGCAGAAAGAGGGAAATCGGGATTCTCTTCTGTCTCCATTCTCTTGATAGCTTCCAAAATGAGAGTTGCATATGTTTTCGGGACAACATTTTTGACCAGAAGTTCATTCCAAAGAGCTGCCGGATCTCGCCACTGGTCCAGTTCTCGCCATTTGATGCTCCTTCGGTTGTCTGTCAAGCCAAAAAAGCCACTGATATGAACAGGAAGACCGGTTTTGCTCTCATCTCCTGGTGGTAATGGAAGAAAACAAAATGCCCTTCCAACAAACTGTGACTCCGCTCCCTTTTCTTCTCCATTATGCCACAATGGCATTGCAATTCCAATACTTGGAACAAATTTCAGCTCGTCGGCATGAGAGTCTAATTCGGTGCAGATACCTCGGCCTCCAACACTATTGCACACCAGCCATGAGGAGGTTTGGGTTTCTTTGACACTTTCATCTTCTGCTATGATGTTTACATGATAGGCGACACATGTTATACTATTGCTTGGGACCCCTTTACAGTAATTGTCAATGGCTGCTCCAAGAATTTTGATAGAATTGGGTCTATCATGCTTTAGTAACTTGTTCTCACTAGCTGTGACGCGGAAAACCAGCTTTTCAGAGCCATCTGTTTCTCGAATATGCAAAGACACTTTTTGGACGTTCTTCAAAAACAGGAGCACAGTGTCAGCATCTGCTCTAAAGGACTCATACAGTTCTAGAACCTTTTCTTTATTATAAAGATTATGACTTAGCAATGATGGCTGGACACGAAGGGGAAATCTAAAGAAGGTTCCTGGGTAATAACCTTCCACAAAGGTTTCTTTTGTGCTACCAAAAATGTCAATATATGGGGCAAATTGGTCCACCAGTTCACTTATTTCTTTGCTGTCTTCTTTAATGTTCCAACACTGGCCTGACTCGTGACGCCCAAAGAGCTTTTGGTGGGGATCCAGCATCCCTATCTGATCACCACTGAAAATACTGGGAACATCTAATGAGGAAAATAGAAAGAGAAACTTTATTGAGCATTATTGGGACCACCCACTGGTATATCACATAAAAAGGAAAATGATCATATTTACAAATACTGTACATTTGTCATTTAAAGGAATTGTGCCAAAAACAAGATTTGTAACCTACGGTATCTATAGGATAGGAGACAAGTGCTTAATTGTTGGGGGTCTGACTGATCGTTTAGTTGGGGATACGGCTGGTGGATCCCCCCACTGGTGCTACATTAATCTCTATGGTTCTTCCAAAAAGATGCCAAGTATAGCATTACCCTATCTCAGTTCCGAAGAAATAAATGGCGCGACACACAATATTCACAACCGTCAAACTATTTGAGTGAAAGTATCTCCTTTTCATGATAAGTTGGTATCCCAGTAGTTGGATCCCACTGATCAGACACTTATTTTCTATACTGTAGATAGGGAATAAGTCTTCTTCATGATACAACCCCTCTAAGGCTGGAGTTCACACCAGCATTCAAACTCCGTTTGAGTTTCCGGCCCCGAACCTGCTTGAAAAATGCTTGCAGGACTTTTCTCTCCGCATTTTTTGGGCAGAAACCTGGTGGAAACCCGCCGGATCCCCTTATAGTCTATGGGGTCCGCGGGTTTCAGCGGGTAACCGCTTTTTAAGTGGATTAGCTTTCCGTTTCTCGGGTCCCCAAGCGGACCCGAAGAACGGAAAGCTGAACGCTAGTGTGAACCTAGCGTAACTTATCTTTTTGTAAATTTGTCATCAGATAAGAAAAACTACCGATAGATAACACACCATAATACTGTGAAAAACAAGTAGAACCAAATGACAAACTAAGCTCTGCTACAACTTTAGAGAGCCCATGTGCACAAAGAGACACTATTTTACATTGAGGAGGTTGTTTAGTCAATGACCAGCTGTAATCTGTAGAGGAAATCTGGTTGAAAGTATTTGATTTTTGTGCAACACCTCCACAGGGTCAATAAAGCATTACAGAGATCCCATTGAAATCATTAGGCTGTTCATGTAACGCTCACACATTTTGGGTCCTCCTAAAAGGATATTTTTTTATATCTATTGTTTTAATTTGCATTGTATTTACATAGTAAAAGCATAAAATGAACACAGAAAAACTGAGTCTACTATAACTCATCACCTGTTATATGGTAAACGGAGTTAAATCCAATCCCAAACCTCCCAACCTTCAGCGGGTCATCTTTTTTCCTGCTTCTGGCAATTTCTTGGATTCCATGCCAGTCTTCAGGAGTGAAAACTGCATTATTGTATACGTAAAGTGCAGGACCTAAGAATATACAAACAAAAAGGGCAAAGTAAAAAAAAAATTGGCATCATATGTTCGGGTATATTTGAAGCACATATGGAAAGATAGGGGTCTTCTGCAACATAGAAAACCAGTACATAAGATGAAGAAATCCATCTACCCACAGGTAAATGGAATTATACTGTATCCGAACTAGATGGTCATTCCATCCTTTTATATACCATGCTCATTCACTGGGAGTTCCTCCCCTTATCACCCATAATAGAAAACTCAAGACTCATTCTCAATTATGACAAAGATATACAATATTCTGATTCCAAAAACAGAGTCCGCTGAACATCAGAGCTCCAGGCCATTAACTGAGCAAGGAACTACAACACAACTCCATTCAAATTATTACGGTTGTGTTGTAGCTCCCTGGACATGACTGTGTAGGGTAAAACTGTGTCGGAGACCCCTTGTTGTAAGGGTTGGTGAAATCTTTGTAGTTGGATCGCCACCAGTGAAGAAGTGTTGTCACTTCCTATTTTTGGAAAATCCCTTTAACACAAATGGGGTATTCCCATCACATTAAATGATGGCATATTACTAGGATATCTGGGACTTCCCCGATCCTGAAAAAGATCAGTGGAGAAATGGAGATGACTCCATGCAATTAAAAATTAAAAAGATTCAGATGGCGTTCCCTTGGTGGAGATCAGTAGAGATCCACTGATCATAAAGTGATGACATATCCTAGAAATAAGCCATCACTTTATGAGATGAAAATACCAAAATACCACCTTATAGAGGTAATCCCATCTGGGACAATTATGGATACAGGATATACCTTAAATGTCTGATACATGTGAGTCCTACCTCTAGGATCTGCATTTATCGGGGTCCAAATGGTCTAACCCTCACCAACCTAGTGGTCAGACACCCCTCTATGGCTTAGTCTATGTTAGCAAGGGCAAATTTTCTTTAACTGCAGGGTGGTCAACTTGATCATAGTGC
Source organism: Leptodactylus fallax (assembly GCA_947044405.1). Classification (NCBI taxonomy): domain Eukaryota; kingdom Metazoa; phylum Chordata; class Amphibia; order Anura; family Leptodactylidae; genus Leptodactylus; species Leptodactylus fallax. The sequence continues at coordinate 2,176,193 of CAMRHE010000272.1, forward strand.
CGGAAATATGACAAATGCCGATCCAAACATTTCCAGAAGGTGAAAAACACATTTTCTATACGCAGATATTATTAAAGTGTAACTAAACTTTCGGACAACTTCTGATTTTCTAGCAGTATTTGTGTCATTAATAAATATTGTAATATACTGTATTAACACATTTTGGCTCTTTTCTGTGAAATCCTGCTATCTTTATTCTTTTCTCTTTCCTTGCTGTCCCCTGCTTCTCACTGTGTATGGGCTTGTGTGTAATGCAGAGAAAATAAGGCTGGGGAAGGGTCACTTCATACAGTTCCATCTCAGGCATTATAAAACATAGAAACTTACCTCTGGTGTCATATAGGGGTAGATGATGCCATCATCCATCTTCTGCACAGGGCTCTGTCTCACCTGGAGAAACCAGGGAACACAGTGAGAATAATGTTCTTTGATTTCTCCAGTGCTTTTAACACCATACAGCCCAGGTTATTGAGGGACAAGCTGGGCCTTGCTGGAGTGTACCACCACCTCTCCAACTGGATCCTAGACTACCTCACAAATCGACCTCAATACGTGAGAGCCCAAGACTGTGTGTCAGGTACCGTGATCTGTAATACGGGGGCACCTCAGGGTATGGTTCTCGCCCCTTTCCTCTTCACACTGTACACTGCAGATTTTAGGTGCAACTCATCCAGCTGCTACCTACAGAAGTATTCTGATGACTCTGCAATAGTGGGTCTCATCACAGATGATGATGACAGGGAGTACAGAGAACTGAACCAGGATTTTGTGGACTGGTGCCAGTGGAACCACCTGAAGATTAACGCGGGGAAGACCAAGGAGATGGTGGTGGACTTCCGTAAAGGCAGAAGCCTTCCTAAACCAGTGGACATCCTGGGGACGGGCATCGAGATTGTGAACACCTATAAGTACCTGGGTTTGCTCCTTAATAATAAGCTGGACTGTGCAGATCATATGGAGGCCCTGTACAGGAAGGGCCACAGCAGGCTCTACCTGCTTAGGAAGCTGAGAGCCTTTGGAATCCGGGGGGCACTTCTTAGAACTTTCTTCAACTCGGTAGTGGCATCAGCCATCTTCTTTGGAGTGGCCTGCTGGGGGAGCAGTATATCAACCAGGGATAGGAATAGACTCGACAAGCTGATTAGAAGGGCCAGCTCTGTCCTAGGGAGCCCACTGGACCCAGTGCAGGTGGTGGGTGACAAAAGGATACTGTCTGTGGTGAGCTCCATGCAGAAGAAGAAGTCCCATCCCATGTATGAGACTGTGATCGCGCTGAGCAGTACTGTCAGTGACCGACTGCTCCACCCTAAGTGTGAGAAGGAGCGCTATCGGAAGTCTTTCCTCCCCACCGCGGTTAGGCTGTACAACCAACACCGACCTAAGCGGAGATCATTACACACAGAGAAATATCTCTCTGAAATATCTCTCTGCCTGTTAAATCCCCCCCCCCCCACCCCCGCTATGTCCTATCTGTCTGTCTGCTATTAATGTAATGCCTCTCACCTTGGAACATTCCTGTACATGTTGTATTTGTATTTGTATCTGCTTATCTTTGCTGCTGTAACACACTGAATTTCCCCATTGTGGGACTATTAAAGGACTATTATTATTATTATTATTATTATATGAAAGAGAAGATTCTCGCATTTCAATGGACACTTACTAGCTGCAGCTACCTATAAATATTCCAAACCTGACTGTGTTTTCAACTGATGATATCTCTAAAAATAATACAGGTACAGTTTCACATGAAAGATGAGAGTCTCCACCTTCATATGACACCAGATGCAAGTTTCTATGTTTAATAATGCCAAGATATAACTGTTTGAAGTGACCCAACCCCCTTATATTCTCTTCATTACACACAAGCATGTACATGGTACACAGTGAGAAGCAGGGACAGCTTTCAATAGAGAAGTTAGAGAAAAAAAATGCAGAATTTCACAGAAAGGAGAACAAATTTGTGTATAAAGTTTCTTACAAAATGTATTAATACTAACAGAAAATAAAAAAAAAAAAAATATATTTACCTTTTTCAGATGGACATTCCAATTTTGTCAGATACAATTGAGCCATTCCTTTACGTAAGTTCATACAATCATTTACTTACCTTGATATTGGGCCATGTCCTTTGACCATAGGGATTCGGTACCATAATGTGTTTCATCGTAGAGGAATTTGACTTCGCTGGCTCCAGCATCTTCTGCATTTTGTATCAGCTCCTAGATTGTACAATTGTAAAATTAGTTTGGTAGTATTGTCTGTGTAAAATGTATGGAAAACCCAGAGATATCAATGAGAACTCTGTAAGACTAGATATTCATTGCGGTGGCAATAGAGGGAAGATGGACAATTGCTGCTGCATTCCCTGGCAAATTACTGTTGACCACTGCAATTCAGCAGGACCTTCTAAGAGTCCATGCACACGGCTTGGATAGTATTAGAATCAATGCTTTCCTATGGGCTCATACAGTATACATGTTTCTTTTTTAACTGTTCAGTGTATCGGTTCCGTTTGTCTTCGGACTAACCCAAGCCACCCATTGACGTCTATGCAGCTGATGTAAAACAAATGCAACACAGACAATAAAAATGGACATACGTATCGGAAACAGATGCAAAACAGATGGATGCTCGGATCAGATCCAAAACTGAAATGGTTGTGTACATGGGTCATTAGAGCAAAGTCATCTGAAACTGAGCATACTTGAGGGTTGAAAAAGCGCGCCCTGTGCGAAACGGACGTTACATAGCCATTCTATGTGCAGTTCCTCTCTCCCTATCTAATCCTATGGATATGTTTTTATGTAGGACTGGATAAAAGGATGTTTTTATGAAAAAATCCACACCTGGGTGAGTGCCCCCCTTTATTTCTTCTTTAGATTTTTTTCATCTGAAACTGATGATTTTGGCAGTAATGGGCGACTACCTTATGTGTATTGGGGTGTGATAAATCTCCTTCAGCAGTTGATGCTGAATTTCGACATGCCTGATCCTTTGTTCCCATAGAAGATAAGTAGCTTAATCTACTCTCCCCATTGAGGCTGAACAGAGCTTGCATGTGTATGTGAGAGTCGAGAGGAATTTCTGTCTGAGGAATGCTTGTTCATGTATAATAGGGGATTAGTCATTTAGACAGCTAATAAATATAAAAATTTTGTACATTTCAGGGGAGAGACTTATACGCCTGCATAGAGGACATAGGGCAGCAAAGCTGATTTCTGAATTTCAACGTAAATTTGGCTTTGCAACATTTGACGGGAGATTGGAAATATTTTATATCTGATCTTATTAATAATTTCAGTTGCTTTTATTAGTATGGATTTACTGAAGACAGTATCAGAACAGAATGTGTTAAACCGAACAAGTATGTTGAAGAAAATATACAACAAACAGAGTAATAAACTGCAAAAATCAAAAGAATCCTGATGGTTTCCCACATTCTAGTATGGTACGTTACCATGGGGTATTGTATGTATAGCATACAGTATGTCAACATTTACTTACCTTTAGGATTTGCCCTCCTTCTGGGTATCTCCTTAATATGTCCTTGAGAAAGTCAACAAGGGGTGGGGTAGTCTGTCCAAATCGACCTATTAGAAATCAGCATATATAGAACTTGGAAGGCGTTCAGACCACTCCAGGAGTTACCATGACTTTATTATTAGCTTGACAAGGGGAACTGTTAGGCTAAGGCTACACAGCGACTTTGGCCGCTACTCCCATCACACGACCAAATATTGCCAGGCTGCCTTACGACTCTTACAGTCATGTTAGTGGATGGAGTTTCACTGCGACCTCAGGGTCTCAATTTGACTCCATTTATGAAGATGACTGAAAGAGCCACAAGGCGACCCGGCGATCTTATAGTTAGGAGTCAGTAGTAAATTTATAGAACAGGCCAACTGGCTTCAAGGATTAGTCCAGTCCTGATTTATTTCTTCTTATTAGAGTTCTTCTTTAATAGGATGGAAATTTAAAAAATTACACTTACCGCCGCCTTTTAGTCCCTTTGACTGGAGATTTATAAAGATATTTTTTTTTCTCAGAGGTCAGGTCTTCGATCTTGGTCCGATCACGTAACTATGTATAAATACATGAATATAGGTCACAACTAGAATAAAACACATTACTATGACACATTATTCTACATAAAGATTTAACACAAATCAAGTTCATGGGAGACGGGGTACAGGGAAGGCAGATTTTTGTTTCACCTGCATTTTTTTTTATATACATTACTCTATTTCTGTTACTGCAGAAAGTGAGAAAGAAAATATAGGAATAAAGGTAGAAACAAAAAGATAGGTATTACACTAGGGACGGACATACCGTTGGGCCCATAGATCAGGGGGCCTATTAGATTGCTGGTAAATGCCTAAACTAATACACCTCATGGCTATCTATTACTGGTGGACTGATAGGGAGACGTAAGGGGGTGCTATGCAGAGAAATGGCAAAACAAGGGGCCCATAACTGTCCTTGTCCAGGGCCCTCAGCTGTCTGTGTCCACCCCTAGTTTACCCCTACATGTCCCTAGAAGAAACATTACGATATATAATATGGGCACAGCCTTTACAGCACTATATTACATCAGAAATATTCTCCATTATCCCTCCTTGATAAAATCTACCATAACATTAAGAATGATTCCAGTGCACATAAAAAATAAAATAATAATATTCAGCTTATATTGAATTTCACCAGAATAAGCCTGTACGTAAATATCAGATAACAGAGATCTAGAATTCTCACCCATCATCAGATCACAATCCCAGAGCAAGAAGAAAAGTACAGGGGGGATGGATAAGTACAGAGGAAAATACTGACGCTACAATACATAGAGGTGGTCAGGAAGCAGTCTGTTGGGTAACGCTTTAGATGTACAGTATGTGGGTGTGCCAGGCCTCGATGGGCAACCTCCTTGCTACATGTAATTTTGCCAGAGGGGTGTCACATCCAATATGGATTAATAAAGCTTGCACAAATTCAATTTTACCATATATGTGGAGTGCTGACCATTTCTTTCTCCTTGCTACAACCAATAAAAACCCTTTCAGGATATTGTGAGTTAATAATGCCCCTCCGGGTTGTAAACCCAACATAGCTTGTTTGTAGAAGAATTATTGGGGTGGAAATAAGACATTGCTCATGACTAGTTCCAGGAAAACAGACAAATACTGATGAGTATCAGGATGATGGAATTGTTATACGGTTCAAGGCTAAATGGATTCTTCCAATAAATTCTATTGATTTTTCAATAAAAATGATGTAAACCGGGCCATTTACTTGCCTATAGCAACCAAGTACCCTCTAATAGGGGCACAGCTGTAAAGGGTACTATAGAGTGTGCTGTTACACCCTAACCGGGTGTCCCTAAAGGGGACTCAAAAGCCCATCTGCCACCTAAGACTCCAGTATTGTAAGTGACACAAGGTAACTGTGGGCCCTGTTAAAATTTTGCATGGGAACCCAGAAGCTTCAAGTTACACCCCTGTGCTTTGAGGGTATTTAGATGACAGTCTTTGTTCATTAAAGGTTTTTAACAAATTCGCTCAACTCAAAGGGAATCTATTACCAGAACTTAGCGCATGACCCCTGCAGATAGATAGGTTAGGGTCACCTTATTCAATGTTTTCCCATTGGGAATCGCTGCCTCAGTTGCTGAGATATCGTTGTTTTTGTCAATATGTAAATTAGGTCTTTGGAGCAATGAGGGTGTTACTGTTTACCTCTTAGACTAAGTTCACATCTGCGTCCGGCCCTCAGTCGTTCAGGTCCACTGGGGGACCTTTACGACAGAGAGCCTGACTGCTAAAACAGCGATTACCCGCGTACAGGACTTTTCTTTCTGCCGATTTCTGGCAGTTTCTGCGGCGGAGTCTCCGGTGCAGATGTGAATTTAGTCTTAGGAGAAATGACAACACCCTTGTTGCTCCCAAGAGATCATTTGCATATTGACAAAAACAGCAATATCTCAGCAACTGAGGCAGCAATTCACAGGGAAAACACTATTCAATTCAGATGACCCTAACCTATCTATCTGCATGGTTGGGCTGAAATCCTGGATTCTGGTGACAGAATCATATTGTGAGATACATAATGGAGGTCACTGCCTTAAATCATGCTTGAAGTCTGGGGTGGGGGGAAGCTTCATATTTAACATGACTTAACCACTCAACCAAGAGAAACAGAGTTCTGATGGGGGGCAAATCTAACTTTTAGAATTAGGAACACAGACAGTATGTGGTAGGATGAGCACTTTAAAAAAATGCCCCATAACAGAGTCATCGCTTTCTTGTGCCAACAAGAAAGCCCCCACAACACAGCTACCGTTGAACATTTTCCCAGTAAAGGGGCCGGCGTGCAGTGTTTGAAGGTGGAAGAAGTCTGTGACTGAAGTTTAGCCTGGTCACTCCACATATATGCCCAAAACCCAAGGCTTGAACCACAATGTAAAGGAAAGACTCAGAAAATGGAGATTCTTCACAAATGTATACTGTACAGGGATTGTCCCCATTCATAACAGCCCCTGTTCCCAATGGGTCTCATAATCTAAATTCCCTATCTTTCAGACACACCTATACACACTAGGGCAATGTAATAGAAAGACTAATAACTGAATTTCCCCATGGTGGGACTATTAAAGGATTATCTTATTTTATCTTTATCTGTATGTTTTTTTGACTTTGGGTGGAAACAAGAAAACCCAGTGTAAGCCCAGGGAGTAGATACAAGCTTCTCACCAAAGTTGACCAGAGGCCAGGGCTGTGGAGTCGGAGTCGTGGAGTCGGAGTCGGTGCCTACTTTGGTGGAGTCGGAGTCGGTATAAAATGGACCGACTCCGACTCCCAAAATATATAATAAATTGGTACAGTTAGTAGTACAATGTAGTATGTGCTGAATATATTTTCATAAGAATTTGGGAAAACGATGAAATGTTGAAAATGATGAAATGTCCTGTAAAGGTCTGTTCTATTCCTCATATAATGATGGGACTGAGTTCTGAGTGAACCTATAAGGTTTAGCAGTGCCAGGGCTGTGGAGTCGGAGTTGTGGAGTCGGAGTCGGTGCCTATTTGGGTGGAGTCGGAGTCAGAGTTGGAGTCAGGGGAAATTGAGGAGTCGGAGTCGGAGTCGGGGCTTTGGCGTACCGACTCCACAGCCCTGCCAGAGGCTAAGGCCCCACATTACAAAACACACCCCAAAAATCTGCATCGCTTTTTTTTCTGCAATGTGTGGATGGGATTAACCTGAATCTCATTCACTATGCTAGAACTGTAAAATGCAGCATTTTTTTTGTTTGCTGCATTTCTGCAACAATGGGCTGAAGCAGCACATGGTCCGTGTGTTAGCCAGATTTACCGGCTTTACTTCATGCTGGGAGCGGGACTCCTAGCAGTATAGTTATCTATGATGGTAGGAGTCCCTGCCTTCCAGCGATATACTGTCCTACACTGTAATTGGTACGGAACAGTATGTCGCTGGGCGGCAGGGACTCCTAGTATCATAGATAACTATACTGCTAGGAGTCCCGCTCCCAGCATGAAGTAAAGCCGGTAAATCTGGCTAACACACGGGTGAAACACAGTCATGTGCTGCTACCCTTAGTCTGAGTCAAATTCCAGCCCCATTACTGCAAAGCAACAGTGCTAACCACTGAGCCACTATTCTGCCCTATTCTCCAAAATGTACTCACTCTACCTAGAACAGCCCAAACCTAACTCTGCACCTCTTGCATCATGCAAATCTGCATGTTTTATAGAGAAGGGTTTTGCAAGGTTGGGTTTAGGCCATGGTGATACTCAGGTATATGCAATCTACTACTAAATACTCTTTCCTTTTTCATAGCCCTGAAATCTGGAACCTTTATTATTATGACCATGTACTATGATCTTAAAGAGACACTCCAGACAAAAATGACTTGCCACACCTTTTGAGGTCCATTTGCCAAAACTGAAGTCTATGCCAGTCAGGGACTGGTGTAGATGTAAGATACAACATGCAACACTATTCCAACATAAGTTATAGTAAATCTGTCAGGTCACAGCATCCCCAGCCCAACTTGATCTCTGCCCTGCTCCGCCTTCTTTTCTGAAAAGTGGCGAGCTGGTTGAAAAATGAAAAAAGTGTCACATTTTTGGTGCAAAGGAAGAACACTGGCGTGCCTATTTTTGTAAATTCCCCCTAATATGTCCCTGTAAAGGAATATAAAAAATAGGCTTGAAGCACAGAGATGTTAGAAGACATCATAGCTGAGTTCATCAAGGCTTATCTAATAAGCTCCTATTAGATCCAGCTCCGGGTCTCCTCGCTTTGACCTCCACAACGCGGGACACCTGTTTCCCATCTCGGAGGAGCCACGAAACGGCTGTTCTAGTTGAATCAAGATGTGGCATCCAGCCAAATTGTGTAATGCTATATTCCTGCTCATGGGCCTCCTTGGAAATCAGACAAACGTCACCCCAGAGATTGAGCTGCTAAAAAACTTGTTATGTAGAAGATCATCAGAGCATCAGAGGTCATACCAGGCTGTGCTAAGCAACAAATTACATCAAGTCTGAGGCCCCACGTTGCAGAAACACAGCTTTTTTTGTTGCAAATTTTGTTGTGGTTTTTTGAGCCAAAGCCAGGAGTGGATTGAGCAGAAGGGAGAAGTATAAGAACTTCCTATATATTTCCCATTCCTTTTGTAACCATTCTTGGCTTTGGCTCAAAAAACCGCAGCGAAATCTGCAACATAAAAAGCTGCGTTTCCTCTTTACTCTATAGCTATTGTACAAAACCATGGCTTTTATTAAAATTAATGTATCATTGATAATAAAATAAATGTCCCATCAATTACTTAAAGTTTTTTAATATAAACATTTATTGGTGTGACTATCCATAAAAAAAAAAAAAAAAATCTTGAAATTTTTCAGCTATCGCAAAATCTTGTAGCTCACTTGTCAAGCTTTGCTGTACAGCATGGGATAGCATGAGTAGGGTCATAACATTAGTGGAGGGATTTTATGACCCTCTGGTTTCTGCAGGGAGGGGACTTCAGTTTCTTATTAAGACTGCTACCCCACGTTGCATAAAAGCTAATTTTTTTGTTGCAGATTTCGCTGTGTTTTTTGCGCTAAAGCCAGGAGTGGATTGAGCAGAAGGTAGAAGTATATGAGCTGGGTTTGGCTCAAAAAATGCAGCAAAATCTGCAACAAAAAAAGCATCTTTTCTGCAATGTGGGGCCTCAGCCTCAGACTGAAGCCCCACGTTGCGGAAACGCAGCTTTTTTTGTTGCGGATTTTGCTGCGGTTTTTTGAGCCAAAGTCAGAAGTGGTTTGAGGAGAAGACAGAAGTGTAAGAACTTCCGCTCAGTTGAACGTTGCATTCAATTACTGGCCTTAGCATGTACTCTAAGGGGACTAGTGACATATCAGCAGTGATGTCACTAGCACACATCAGGTGACCACTGAGGCCGGTGACTGACTGCAGCGGTCATCTGAGCCTGTGCACTCCCAACCTGACTAGTGCTGGCACCACATGGAACAGGGAACACCACGCTCACATGGAAGACCTTGAGTAAGTGAATATCATTTTATTTTTCATTTTAACCCACCCTGGCCCCTCTAGTGATCCTGGAAAACCCCAATAAATCAAATCAATACAAAATCGTGACATTCTAGCAAAACACTTGACAGGCTGCAATTCATAACACAATCAATGGGTGGTCATATATAGATACATTTAGAATAAACATCTTGTGACAGAGTATCGCAAAATCACCTTTTTTTGTATTTTTTTTTAATAAATTGGTCGCCTCATGCTATAGATTTTGGAATGTGATGGGCCAAGGAGAAAGGTAAGGAAGGACAAGTCTACATTAAACATCTGCTAGTCCGATGGTTAGAAAAAATAGATATTCCAACATAAGACAAAAATAGCCGCTAGTTAACCTAAAAGTCATTTTGAAGATCCTTTCTTTGTGACAGTTCCTCTTTAGATGGCTGAATCTGGCTGTATGTAAATAAAGCTTATCCATTGTGCAACACATTGTTAGGAAACTTTTTAATATAGTTTCCATTTGTCATGATTTTCAAGATATCTGAGGTTGAAAACTTGCAGTACAGTATACAGATATACAGACTAGACGTGAGCTCAATAGTATCAGGTCTGTGAAATATAAACAGTTGTTTCTGTCAACATGCAAATGAGGTCTTTCAAGCAATGAGGGTGTTGATAATTACCTCTTTGGAGCAATTGCAACACCCTCGTTGTTCCAAAGAGCTAATTTGCATATTGACAAAAACAGCGATATCTTAGCAACAGAGGCAGGTGACCCTAACCTATCTGGGTTTATATGCTGGGTTCTGGTGACAGACTCCCTTTACGATATTATTAAAGGGAGTCTATCACCTACTCCAACTCCTTCAAGCTGTCACCATAGTGCTGTAGGCGCTGTGACATTCTTACATATCATACCTTCATTATGTTTCACAGTCCTGTGGATGCGGAAAAATAGATGTTTTCTTTATTATGCAAATTAGGTACTGGGAGCACAGGGGGCGTTCCCAGAGATCCCCCAGCACAGCTTTCTCTCTTGAAAACACACCCCTGTACAGCTTTGTCCACCCCCTGGCCAGTGGAAAATGAGAGCTGTACTGCTGTGACGTCATCATCTGGTCTGTGAAGTCTCACGCATTCGCAGTAGCATTTGTAGTATTCAGAGCATACAGCTCATATGTGACTATGCGTGTGCGAGACTTCACAGAGCAGATGATGACGTTGCAGCAGGGGGACTATCATTGCCCACTGGTAACTGCTGTTTTAGCAGTCCGGGTCTCCATAGTTTGGGTCAGACCCGAACAACGAAGAGCACGGAGTATAATTGAACCTAGCCTAAGCACTTTAAGCTCTTGTGTTCTGCCTTCCCCTCGTAGATCGTAAGCTCTCATGAGCAGGGCCCTTAGTCCTATTACGTGAACTGATGTATTACCCTATAATGTCTTCTTTTGTCTGTGCATAAACCCTATGATTTGTAACACGATGCGGGATACGTTGGTGCCATATAAATAAGAATATATTTATTTACTTTATAAATAGACTCAATTAAAAATCTCCTATTGTTTATACAGATAGATTAGACATGTGGTAGAGACACATGCCCGACGTCCTAAGTCATACGGCACATAGACCAAAAAAGAAAGTGATATCTGTGAACAATGCCCCAATTCATGATAGTAAAACATCCTGCCAACTCTGGAGGAACATCTCTGGGGTATGTAAGTAATATTTATAATTAAAGAAATAAATAATGTAAAAAAAATAATTAATATACATCATTTATTAGAATACTTTATTGAATTTTTCCAGAACATCCATGGTGTGTTATCTACAGTAAGCTTCTCGTGAACATGAGGCTGATGGGCCAGTAGTCAGGACCTGGTCACGTATCACCTCTCATGCATACCCATTACCATATGGCGGCACACATGTCCATAAGGCTCTTTATTTGGTGCTATAATACTGGACATCCTCTTGAACACAGTTATACCCTGTGTATAAGGTTTTACAGTAATCTCAGAACTTTTATGGACCCATTAATGTGCACACAATTGACTCTCAACATAAAGGTTGCAATGGGCCAACTTATGCTAGGTTCACACTAGCGTTCATCTCTCCGTCATTCAGTTCTGCATGGGGACCCGAAAGACAGAGAGCCTGTCTGCTAAAAAGCGGACCCCATAGGCTATAATGGGGTCCGCTGGGTGTCTGCCAGTTCGTACAGGACTTTTTTCTCTGCTGATTTTAGATGGAGTCTACAACAGAGTCTAGGGAGACTCCGTTGTAGATGTGAACCTAGCCTTACCCTCAGGGTCCCAGTACAGTTTGTCATCCCCATACCTTCCTACATGTTCCTATTCACAACTGACCTCTTTATTGTGTAGTAGAAGACGCTGTTCTGAGACAGGAAAATCTGTTTCTTGGTAGATCAGCTGTTTAATGTCCTCGATAACAGCTGTGGTGGGCACCTCATATGTCCTACAGCCAATGTACTCATGTAGGACAGTCACCCGGGACAACCTGGTAAGAGAAAAAGAAAATTGTGTTTAGGCAATAATAACCTGGACTGCAAAACATATGGGATAAAGAATTTCAAAATCATAAAAAAAAGGCTAAAAAATAATACCAGGGATCAGCTTTGGCACTCCAGCTGTTATGAAACTACAACTCCCAGCATGCATACTTGCTCTGCTGTTCTTGGAACACCCATAGAAGTGAATGGATAATGATGGGAGTTGTGGTTTCACAGTAGCTGGAGTGTGGAAGATGTAGCAGAGTTATCCTGAACTTCTGCAATTGGTTAAACTTCTGCAGCGTGATATCTTATCACAGAAGTCAACGAAAAACAATGACAATGATTTTTTTCAATAAATTTTCATTGGTTTTTGTTATCATATATGTTATCATATATGCTGCAGCAGTTTATAGCAGAAATTCAGGTTAACCCTGCTACATCTGTATTGTCTACAAGTAATAGTGTTAATGTGTTTGCAGCGAACATCCGATACACATCTCAATACTCTACTAGCATTAGAAAATGATATGAACTAACAATTTGGCTGTAAATGAAGTAACTAGTGCCATATGCTTACATGTGATAACTGGTGAGCCATGTGGCCCCCTGATATCATCTCACACACGCTGGTTGTCTATTCCTTAGAACAGATGGACATGTTACCGATCCCCATCTGTTACCGGTCTGTGCTTTGTAACCAAAAACACCCTCTAAACAGCAACATCCAGGAAGCCAAAGGCTCAGGTCAGGTCAGAGTCAATGTGCAGGCTGTCAGCACCAATACAAATATCACATTATAGAAATATTAAATCAAGTCAAGTACATTCTGGGAGGTTACACAATGAAATGCTGCCCATATGTGTTAAGGCTTGAGAGTGATAAAGTACGACAGACAGAGAATATTGTATGGCTCAGCAAAAGTCATGGAAGCATAAATGAAGGGTTTGCATGTAAGAACTTTATCTCCTTTCCACATCACAGTACTAGATCACCTCCGCTCACCTTGACTTGCTTTTGTCATTTTTTCATTAAGAAAAACTATTGGATAGTATCTGGTACTGGGGACTTTTTAGTACTGATTTAGACTAGGACCCCGCACACCAAATTGGTACTAGAAGGTGACGTTGCAGGGCTGTACAGTCGGTAGGTAAAACCACTGACTCAGACTCCACAGACCAACTCCAGCAACTTCATAAATAATTATAGAATTGTGGGTTTTTTCACACGACCCCCAAAAACCGTTAATAAAAGCTAATCAAAACATTATATGGGGTACATAATGGTTACAAATAAAACATAATATAACTCATCCCGAAAAGAATAAGCCCTCACACAGCTATGTCGACAGAAAAATAAAAAAAGTTATGAATTTTGGAAGGTGAAGAAGGAAAATATGAAAAAAGAGTCAGAGTCTGCAGGGACTCACCCTCAGCTGGTAACTCCCAGCTGTCATTTTATTCAGCAACTCCAAGGAGGAATAATAGAGGAACAGCAAAACACAGATTTATAAGGAAACTAGCAGAAGGACCCGGCTTCGCACAGGTATATTTTATTTTTTGTTTGTGTAGGGGCCCCATAAGAATATGTTGGTTGCTATAGAAACATGGTGTAAAGCTGTGTGTATGTGAAGACTGAAGAACCTGCGAGTTTCCATTGGCCCATAAGTGTCATGTGATCATGTGTATCTCAGTTTGGATATCGGTGAAAAATGTGCGATCGGTTGTTATAGAAACCTGGAGTAAAGCTGTGTGTATGTGACCTTGTGTAACAGTGTATTTCCACAGCAGACTTATCAGGAGAAGTGACGGGTCCACTTTAAGAAGGTCCTAGTATCGGAGATAGCCACAAGTGGTGACTCTTGACATGGAGCTTTCACAATGTAACACCTCCCGTCAACCTAACAGTTGTAGATCTGTCTCACTTCGCAGCAGGACACTTAAGAGCTTATTCATTATAATGAAATGCTTTACAGTCCACATGTCTTCATTTTATAAGAATTTCCCCCGCAGAGTTGGTCGGATGCCAGGAATAAAGGTATTTTCCATTGCCCACTGACACAGTTGTGCATATAATATATTGTGGTTTTAGGAGAGTAGTGAGTCAATGCGATCCATATGAGTCAGTGTGTGCACGAAGAGCCATCACTTTCATGAACTAGTCATAAGTGGAAATGTATACTGTATAATGTACGCTTCTCTGCTCTGGAACGTCCTGTGTAGTATCAGCCTGGAAGGAGAATGTCGTGTGTATAGAGTCTGCAGATCACACTCAGGTCCATTCATTCAGCAATCCCCAAGTAGCTGTATGCTTGATATAAACGCAGGCTACACGCAAAAGAAGTAACTTCACATTCCTATGAGGAGTCTACTGTCTGTACCAGTCTACAGTGCTGGCCAAAAGTATTGGCACCCCTGCAATTCTGTCAGATAATACTCAATTTCTTCCAGAAAATGATTGCAATCACAAATGCTTTGGTAATAATATCTTCATTTATTTTGCTTGCAATGAAAAAACACAAAAGAGAATGAAAAAAAAAAGTCAAATCATTGATCATTTTACACAAAACTCCAAAAATGGGCCGGACAAAAGTATTGGCACCCTCAGCCTAATACTTGGTAGCACAACCTTTAGACAAAATAACTGCGAACAACCGCTTCCGGTAACCATCAATGAGTTTCTTACAATGCTCTGCTGGAATTTTAGACCATTCTTCTTTGGCAAATTTCTCCAGGTCCCTGAGATGTGAAGGGTGCCTTCTCCAAACTGCCATTTTGAGATCTCTCCACAGGTGTTCTATGGGATTCAGGTCTGGACTCATTGCTGGCCACTTTAGAAGTCTCCAGTGCTTTCTCTCAAACCATTTTCTAGTGCTTTTTGAAGTGTGTTTTGGGTCATTGTCCTGCTGGAAGACCCATGACCTCTGAGGGAGACCCAGCTTTCTCACACTGGGCCCTACATTATGCTGCAAAATTTGTTGGTAGTCTTCAGACTTCATAATGCCATGCACACGGTCAAGCAGTCCAGTGCCAGAGGCAGCAAAGCAACCCCAAAACATCAGGGAACCTCCGCCATGTTTGACTGTAGGGACCGTGTTCTTTTCTTTGAAGGCCTCTTTTTTTTTCCTGTAAACTCTATGTTGATGCCTTTTCCCAAAAAGCTCTACTTTTGTCTCATCTGACCAGAGAACATTCTTCCAAAAAGTTTTTGGCTTTCTCAGGTAAGTTTTGGCAAACTCCAGCCTGGCTTTTTTATGTCTCTGGGTCAGAAGTGGGGTCTTCCTGGGTATCCTACCATAGAGTCCCTTTTCATTCAGATGCCGACGAATAGTACGGGTTGACACTGTTGTACCCTCGGACTGCAGGGCAGCTAGAACTTGTTTGGATGTTAGTCGAGGTTCTTTAGCCACCATCCGCACAATCTTTCGTTGAAATCTCTCGTCAATTTTTCTTTTCCGTCCACATCTAGGGAGGTTAGCCACAGTGCCATGGGCTTTAAACTTCTTGATGACACTACGCACGGTAGACACAGGAACATTCAGGTCTTTGGAGATGGACTTGTAGCCTTGAGATTGCTCATGCTTCCTCACAATTTTGCTTTTCAAGTCCTCAGACAGTTCTTTGGTCTTCTTTCTTTTCTCCATGCTCAATGTGGTACACACAAGGACACAGGACAGAGGTTGAGTCAACTTTAATCCATTTCAACTGGCTGCAAGTGTGATTTAGTTATTGCCACCACCTGTTATGTGCCACAGGTAAGTAACAGGTGCTGTTAATTACACAAATTAGAGAAGCATCACCTGATTTTTCAAAGGGTGCCAATACTTTTGTCCACCCCCTTTTTTATGTTTGGTGTGGAATTATATCCAATTTGGCTTTTTGACAATTCTTTTTGTGGTTTTCCATTGAAGACAAATTAAATGAAGATATTATTACCAAAGCATTTGTGATTGCAATCATTTTCTGGAAGAAATTGAGTATTATCTGACAGAATTGCAGGGGTGCCAATACTTTTAGCCAGCACTGTATATACTGCCACTATTGGGGCATGCTGAAAGATGTAGTTCTGCAACAGTCACAGACACAGTCTCAATATATATTCTTGATATTGCAATATATGGGATATAAAAACACCATCTTCTAACCAAGTGACATAAACTCATGAGTGTCGCCTCTTACTCTACCCAATATGCGGGTCAGGTTAAGAAGTTCTAATAAAGTACTAAAAAATTCTTCCCTCATCCAACCAGAACTTCTGGTTATTATGAATGTGGGTAGACCATATATGATGAAATCATGTACAGTATAAGGGAGAGTGGTATTTACTGAGTGTATCTGGTTATATATAGTAGATGCAAGAAGGAAAAATTCTAAGGGACTGTTCACAGAGGAAATTTTCCTAGCTGAAGATTCAGATTCAGGAATTTGAAGCTGAATTTTCCGCTTGTCCAAATTCCACGTCAAAATCTGCACCTGCCATACAGTATTTTCTGCTTCCCATTCACTTCAATGGGGAGTTACCAGGCAGAATTTGCCTGAAGATCGAGCATGATGCTTATTTTCTCACTAGCTGTAACAATCCACTAGAGGAAATATCTGTTAGAGGAAAAATCGGCTGTAGGAAAATCCAGCATCTGACTCCCATTGTAATGAATGGAGGCTAGTTTCAGGCAGAATTTGGAGCTGATTTTGAAGTGGAATCTGTCTCAAATTCACTCCCAAATTCCTCCATGTGAACATAGCCTAACAGTATAAGTACTTCGTCCAGTCCTGCTCCAAGCAAAAAGATCATTTAAATGGGTTGTCTAAATGAGTCATATAGAAGAGAATGAAGAAGAGAATGTTTGATCTACATGGGACACTTGGGGTCATCAAGGATAGGACTAAGGATACGTCATCAATTTAAGAGTCCTGGAAAACCCCTTTAGGCTGAGGCCCCACGTTGCGGAAACACAGCTTTTTTTGTTGCAGATTTTGCTGCGTTTTTTTGAGCCAAAGCCAAGAATGACTACAAAAGGAATGGGGAATATAAAGGAAACTCTTATACTTCCATCTTCTGCTTAATCCACTCCTGGCTTTGGCTAAAAAAAAAACGCAGCAAAATCTGCAACAAAAAAAAGCTGCATGTCCACTACGTGGGGCCACAGCCTTAAGAAATTTTTTTTTCTCCTGAAAATGTCCATTTAATTAAAAAAGTCTTATGATCCCAATAACTGGGATGGGGTAAGGGATAAGTACTAATGGAAAAACCAATTGAGTATATGGGCAACTTTCCTGATGTCTCTTGTACTTCACCTCTTTGGGACCATACCCGTTAGTGAGTGTGAATTCTAGGTGCCCTTATAATAATAATAATAATAATAATAATAATAATAGTCCTTTAATAGTCCCACAATGGGGAAATTCAGTGTGCTACAGCAGCAAAGATAAGCAGATACAAATACAAATACAACATGTACAGGAATGTTCCAAGGTGAGAGGCATTACAATAATAGCAGACAGACAGATGGGACGTAGCAGAGGAGGGGGGGGGGGGGATTTAACAGGCAGAGAGATATTTCAGTTCTCTGTGTGTAATGATCTCCGCTTAGGTCGGTCTTGGTTGTACAGCCTAACCGCGGTGGGGAGGAAAGACTTCCGATAGCGCTCCTTCTCACACCTAGGGTGGAGCAGTCGGTCACTGACAGTACTGCTCAGCGCGATCACAGTCTCATGCATGGGATGGGACTTCTTCTTCTGCATGGAGCTCACCACGGACAGTATCCTTCTGTCACCCACCATCTGCACTGGGTCCAGTGGGCTCCCCAGGACAGAGCTGGCCTTTCTAATCAGCTTGTCAAGTTTATTTCTGTCCCTGGTTGATATACTGCTCCCCCAGCAGGCCACTCCAAAGAAGATAGCTGATGCCACTACCGAGTTGAAGAAAGTTCTAAGAAGTGCCCCCCGGATTCCAAAGGCTCTCAGTTTCCTAAGCAGGTAGAGCCTGCTGTGGCCCTTCCTGTACAGGGCATCCATATGATCTGCCCAGTCCAGCTTATTATTAAGGAGCAAACCCAGGTACTTATAGGTGTTCACAATCTCGATGCCCGTCCCCAGGATGTCCACTGGATTTGGAGGGCATCTGCCTTTGCGGAAGTCCACCACCATCTCCTTGGTCTTCCCCGCGTTAATCTTCAGGTGGTTCCGGTGGCACCAGTCCACAAAATCCTGGTTCAGTTCTCTGTACTCCCTGTCATCATCATCTGTGATGAGACCCACTATTGCAGAGTCGTCAGAATACTTCTGTAGGTAGCAGCTGGATGAGTTGCACCTAAAATCTGCAGTGTACAGTGTGAAGAGGAAAGGGGCGAGAACCGTACCCTGAGGTGCCCCCGTATTACAGATCACGGTACCTGACACACAGTCTCGGGCTCTCACGTATTGAGGTCGATTTGTGAGGTAGTCTAGGATCCAGTTGGAGAGGTGGTGGTCCACTCCAGCAAGGCCCAGCTTGTCCCTCAATAACCTGGGCTGTATGGTGTTAAAAGCACTGGAGAAGTCAAAGAACATTATTCTCACTGTGTTCCCTGGTTTCTCCAGGTGAGACAGAGCCCTGTGCAGAAGATGGATGATGGCACAGTGATCAGACGCCAGGACCTTGCATTAGTATTTGGCACCCATGGATACATGGACGACTCTAGGCTTCCAGAACAGGAGCAGCTCTTACAGACCCCTTGGACCTTTCTCTCTGACTTCCATACGTGCTAACCGGGTATATGGACAGGGGTTGACTCGATGACACATCCCCTTTAATAAAGTCTACATCATAATAGGATTTGTACAATATTAAGGCTTTATACAAGCAATAAGCCATGTACAAATCCTGTACCATTCTGAATGTGCTGTAAATACGTTCTCCTGCCATAAATATGTCAGTATGAAAGGTTGTCAGATGTTATCATTATTTATAATCGAAAGGTAAATCATACAATTTCACAAAAAATCCACAAGTAAGCATTCTGTTACACTGTGTCATTGTCAGAGTCTGCCCCAGGCGGGACCCTGCCTATAGTTCACAAGGGCAAGTCTTCTCCATCCTGCTGTGGAATAGGCCTCCACATGTGCACTAGCCCAGGGCTAAGAAGGAAGGTAATGAAGAGCATCGCACTTATCATCTGTAACAGGGAGAGGTTGTAAGTTCAGGAAACAGCAAGTACAGCCAATATTTTACATCAACCCATGCCAACTGATGTGTACTACTTAGCTGCCGCTGAATGCCAACATGTGCCAAGTCAAGATAAAGCCAGAGGTGTAACCCGAGGCTCCTGAGCCCCAGTAACAGGCACCCCACCTATTGGGTGTCTTCTTATAAAGCAGAGGGGCATTTGAGCCCAGGTATGATTGCTACCTCTGTACCTAGTGTAGCTACTCCCATGGTGCCAACACAGGGTAACACCTCATACTGCTTCACAATACAAAACCTGACCCTACAATACACTAATAGGTAGGGAGGGGTAATGTTATGTGGCATCCGGTGCTGCTTTGTTCCACCAAAGGGGTTATCCGGTTTCTAACATTGATGACCTATCCTTAGGATAGGCCATCAATATAAGATCTGCGGGGGTCCGACCCCAGGGACCCCAACAGGTCACCGATACAGAGAGAGTGCAGTTCAAGGTATTGTTTACATACTACAAGCCGCACAAACTGTAGCAGCGAGTGTAGGTACTGCAGCTCTGCCGAATAAATTTCAATGGGACAGCGCTCATCCGGGAAACCAGATAACCCCTTTAACATACAGCATATAAAATAATTTAAGTAAATCATATATTATAAATATTATACTGTATATCATATAAACAGTATATATTATAAATCATATATTATAGTAAATTGATTTTTATAAAAAAAATCACAATTATCACAATTTGTCAGGCTGTATTGTGCCTAATACAATGACAACATGAAGCACCTGCCACCAGATCATCTTAGGCTAGGTCCATATACACATCGATATTTCGGGTTTTCTGTTGCATTACAAGAACAGAAAAACTAAAACAACAGAAGTTCTGGATCCTTCAATGGTGGCCATTGTACCCCAATGACTATAATAGGCTATATCGGGTTTCCAGTGTAATATGGTGCCATGTGGAGGCCCCATACAGTGTCACATAAAGTGCCTACAGCATCATAGCTCGGAGCTGCATTGACTTCATGTACCTCTGTGCACATGGCTCTCCCCTATGCATAGGCCCTGCTATACCTAAAGATGCCAAACGGCATCTTGATGGGACCAAATGTGTATGGGGGTGTGCGGACTCTCCACCAGATGATGCCAAGGATTACATGGGAAATAAGGATCGGGCATGATGAATTACAACATGTGCGATCCTTTGTTCTCACGGGAGAAAAGGGCCACCAGAGGCGTCTGACAACAGTTTATTCCCATCTCTATATTAAGAACACATACACATATGGCAAGGTCAGGAGGAATAGCTTGTAGCTGAAAGATTTGTAAAGTGCTGCGGATTATGTTGGCGCTATATAAATAAAACGTATTATTATTATTATTATTATTATTAATTGCTTTTGTTTGGCCAACACCTGTTAAAAGTGTATGGCTATGGCCATATTCACATGTCTGTATTTGCAGACGTGTGATGCATCTTACAACAATGGACAGGACTCCACCCTACTTATTTGTGGTTTGTGTGCTATCCGTGGTTAATCCACGAAAAAACAGATTAACTTTTTTTCATTCCTGCATTTTTCAATGTCTCTGGGTCCATGAAAAATGGATGACACATGGAAGTTATCTGTTTGTTTGTTTTTCGGATCCATAGACATGCATTGATGTGATGCATCTATGAAAAAAAAACCAACATGCTTCCATTTTTTTTTTTTTTTACAATAATGTTTTTATACCTGACTGTATGTATATGTAAATGTATCACATTTTGTATTTTGTGCTATTTTTTGTGTACTCCTGTCTATAGAACATCCTGTTAATAGCTGGATAAGCACTAGCTCCATGTCAAAGCCATTAGAGTCAGCTTACATGGACAGTCATTTTCAGGAATCCATATAATGGGATTTGCTACTATTTACATTCTATAGACCAGTATGGAGACTTTAGCTGAGAAATCAATAGCCAGTCTTTACCATAAGGGCCGTGATCCATCTGTAGTTAAGTATGTCAGGAGAGTAAGACTTACATAAATCAGGCTGACGGACCTTATAAAAAATGTAAAGCATGAGAAAAGAAAAAACAGGGCTGGACCATGGGACAAACATGACTTGTATTCTCATTGAAAAAGTTGCAGAGCAGTATTCCTTTTTGTGAAAAGATATCCAGCTCACCAGGCCATAGGTTGGATTCTCTCCAGCCATGGAGACACACCAGAGTAGTGTCTGAACATGACAACATCACATCCTCCATTACTGAACACCACGTCCTCCAGTTTTATTGAATTACTGAATACCGCAAACAATTGAAGTATCAGAGGTTGATAGCAGCCTCCAGCTGCCTACGCGTTTCGGATACCCGTCCATACTCATGGCATCACTATCACTATGATGTCATGAGTAAGGATGGGTACACCTTCTGGCACACATAGGCGGCTGAAGGCTTCCATCACCCCCTGACATTTTAATTGTTTGTGGTTTCAAGTATTTCAATAAAGTTGGAGGATTGTGGTTTTAAGGGCTGGAGGATGAGATTTTTGTCTAGTATTCCTTTTTGTTTATTTTTATTGTCATTTCAATACCAAATAGTCAAATTAAAAAAATATGACACACATAAATAAGATAGAGGAGAACATCAGTATTCAACATGTGTTACCCCTTAAAACCATGTTTCCACAGGATATACTATAAATGCCAGATGCGGGTCCCATATGTGGCTCTCTGCATTTATTTCTATGGGAAAGATGGGAAAACCCTTCTAGATAGGCAGATTCTATAATACTGGGGAAGGAAAGGTTTTGGAAATAGTAGTACAATTTAGCGATTTGGGCACGTATGTAGCTCGGAGTGGGCTGGAGGGGCCCCAAAAGATAAATTTAAGGAGATGAGTACACATTTTACAGTTTGTATCGATGGACATCTGCAGGATCATCCATCAGAATAGGTCATGTATTTCTTCCAAATACATCAGGAAAAGCTCCGGATGAATATATCCGGGAGAGGGATGTGACATATCCAACTGTACAGGAATACAGGGATATGTCACTCATAGGGTACCATTGTAAAAAGTGGCTTTTTTTATTATAGTGTGTAGCTGTCTATAGAATAATGTAGTCTACTACGCCATTACATGACTTTCTACCGATTTAGTGGAAGAATGAAGAAATCAGGCGATACCTTTTAGAGGCTAACTGAGTATATTTGATAGTAAGCTTTCGAGAGTGCTAGCTCTCTTCTTCAGACATGGTGTAATACTAGAAACTGAAAATTCACACTATTTATACACACACAAGACATGGATCCTCAAAAGGATCTTGGGATAACAAAATGCAATATACGTAGAGAAGTTATTTACAACAGGTTAGGAAATAAACAGTCTGGAAAATTTGTGGTGCGTGAGGGAGAGATCAGTAATTCTTGCTGTTGTTTGCTATCAGGAGGTGATTTGTGACCATCACAGTTCATACATAGTGTGACATGAAGCTGGCATGAATATTAAGTCCAAATTGCAGAGTTTGAAATTTTTGCATTAACTTGTATTCCCATTCTTTCCTCTCCCTCTGCATCTTAAACTGTCCCATTAAAACTACAACCCACAAATCTTCAATAGAGTGGTCTTCTCTGGAGAAATGTGCGGCCACTGGGAGATCTGTTCTGCTGTTATTAATGGTGGATCTGTGTGAGTTAATGCGCTGACTTAAGTCTCTGGCCTGTTTCCCCCACATAGAGACCTGTGGTGGGACATTGCACACACATTATGAGGTACACCACATTGGAAGACCTGCAGGAGAATGTCCCCCTAATTCTGTGCACCTGTTGTGACTGTGGGATAGGTACACTGTCAGCGGTGTGGATGTGCTTCTGATTTACAGTACAGACCAAAAGTTTGGACACACCTTCTCATTCCAAAAGTTTTCTGTATTTTCATGACTATAAAAATTGTAGATTCACACTGAAGGCATCAAAATTATGAATTAACACATGTGGAATTATATACTTAACAAAAAAGTGTGAAACAACTGAAAATATGTCTTATATTCTAGGTTCTTCAAAGTAGCCACCTTTTGCTATGATTACTGCTTTGCACGCTCTTGGCATTCTCTTGATGAGCTTCAAGAGGTAGTCACCTGAAATGGTTTTCACTTCACAGGTGTGCCCTGTCAGGTTAAATAAGTGGGCTTTCTTGCCTTATAAATGGGGTTGGGACCATCAGTTGTGTTGTTCAGAAGTCAGGTGGATACACAGCTGATAGTCCTACTGAATGGAGTGTTAGAATTTGTATTATGGCAAGAAAAAAGCAGCTAAGTAAAGAAAAACGAGTGGCCATCATTACTTTAAGAAATGAAGGTCAGTCAGTCCGAAAAATTGGGAAAACTTTGAAAGTGTCCCCAAGTGCAGTGGCCAAAACCATCAAGCGCTACAAAGAAACTGGCTCACATGAGGACCGCCCCAGGAAAGGAAGACCAAGAGTCACCTCTGCTGCGGAGGATAAGTTCAGCCGAGTCACCAGCCTCAGAAATGGCAGGTTAACAGCAGCTCAGATTAGAGACCAGGTCAATGCCACACAGAGTTCTAGCAGCAGACACATCTCTACAACAACTGTTAAGAGGAGACTGTGTGCAGCAGGCCTTCATGGTAAAATAGCTGCTAGGAAACCACTGCTAAGGACAGGCAACAAGCAGAAGAGACTTGTTTGGGCTAAAGAACACAAGGAATGGACATTAGACCTGTGGAAATCTGTGCTTTGGTCTGATGAGTCCAAATTTGTGATCTTTGGTTCCAACCACCGTGTCTTTGTGCGACGCAGAAAATGTGAACGAATGGACTCTACATGCCTAGTTCCCACCGTGAAGCATGGAGGAGGAGGTGTGATGGTGTGGGGGTGCTTTGCTGGTGACACTGTTGGGAATTTATTCAAAATTGAAGGAATACTGAACCAGCATGGTTACCACAGCATCTTGCAGCGGCATGCTATTCCATCCGGTTTGCGTTTAGTTGGACCATCATTTATTTTTCAACAGGACAATGACCCCAAGGACACCTCCAGACTGTGTAAGGGCTATTTGACCAAGAAGGAGAGTGATGGGGTGCTACGCCAGATGACCTGGCCTCCACAGTCACCAGACCTGAACCCAATTGAGATGGTTTGGGGTGAGCTGGACCGCAGAGTGAAGGCAAAAGGGCCAACAAGTGCTAAGCATCTCTGGGAACGCCTTCAAGACTGTTGGAAGACCATTTCAGGTGACTACCTCTTGAAGCTCATCAAGAGAATGCCATGAGTGTGCAAAGCAGTAATCAAAGCAAAAGGTGGCTACTTTGAAGAACCTAGAATATAAGACATATTTCCACAAGTGTTAATTCATAGTTTTGATGCCTTCAGTGTGAATCTACAATTTTTATAGTCATGAAAATACAGAAAACTCTTGGAATGAGAAGGTGTGTCCAAACTTTTGGTCTGTACTGTATACTGACAGAAGCCAGAAGCAAGACTCTTTGAGGTTCGTAAGGGGAACTATGGAGTGTTAATCACTGATATGAAGTCAAAAGGGCCTTAACAAGACATAGGATACTAATGGAGGCCAGTAAGGCTACAGGATCAGACTTCACTGGGTGTGTTTTGTTGTCTGTTTTCTGTACATGATGTATAGGAGCTTCGGAAGAGCGGCCGAAAAAACGGACAGCAATAGGACCTGTCCTGAGTTTTGCAGCCCAGACTGTCGGCTCACACACGGATCTGTTTAATACACAGTCATGTGCATGGGCCGACAGAAATGAATGGGTCAGTGTGTTATCCGGGTAAAACCCCAACAGCACACCGAACTAGCAAATGGTTGTGTTCAAGGGGTCTTAGAGAGAGATTTCTAAACAGGCTCTGTGCAGGGAGGTGGAATAGATAAGCTGTGATATCATTTATTGTCAATAGTGGATACAATCATGGGTCAGTGGTGTTCTCTATAGAGGTGTTATCTCCTATTGTGATCCTGTCTGTGATGTAAATAAGGTGACTACTGCAAATGAAACCCCTACAGAATTGGCAAGTGTCAGGTTATTACTAGACATAATGGCCAGAGTGAATTTATTACTTTTATTAAAGATATAGCTAGTGATATGTAAAATAAAATAAATAAAAAAAACACATAAAAAATAGCTTTAAAAATAGGCCATTTTCTGGTGACATATTGTCTTTAAGATTTCTTTATCTTACGAATGTAAGAATAATCACAGTAAGACAGATAAGTAATAGAAAGTGATCCGCCGCCTCACTTTAAAAACTTTATAGAATTTCATATTAAATTCGAAAAGGTTGGAGACAGAATACTATATAAAAGGTAATTGAATTGTTGGCCTTGACTGCGCAAAATTTATTTGGCAGCTTCACGAAGGAGGCAGCATGATTCCTATCTATAGTAATAAAAAGGTTTCTTCTGCTGTGAGTCACACTAGATAAAGGACTTCAGCAACGCACGCTGCTCCATTCTCCATGGAAAGAGCGAGAACAGAGGAAACACACTGCTATCTACATGCTGAAGCAATGATAAACTGGTCATGGGGGGTGATTTATACAACTCTACCCCATGCAATACCTCCACTGATACTAAAAGATGAAAATAAAAATCTGGAAGTATTAAAGGGGTTGGCCAAGAATTTAGGATAGGCCATAAATATCTGATCAGTGGGGGGCTGACAGTTGGCATAGAGACAAAAACATATGTCTCCAATCCCTGTGTAGTGGTCGGGTGCCTGTACTGCAGCTCAGCTTCCATTGGGGTGTTGGCACCACTACTGCAGCTCAGTTCTCAATGTACTCATTGCAGTGATGGCGCCGGATCACTATATAGGGTATGGAGTCATCTGCTTCCAGCTGTGTACAGTAGAGAGGTTAGAAGTTGTTGGCCCCCCACTGATCAGATATTTTTGGTCTATCTTTCAAAACAGCGCTAAATCTGACCACAGGTCAGGTAGTATTTAAGCATACAGCCCTATTCACTACAATGGAGCAGAGCTGCAATACCAGACACCGCCATGGACAGGCGTGGTGCTGTCTCTGGAAGAACACTGCCATCGATTTCTAATCCTGGACCACCCATTGAAAAGCCCATTGGCAGGCAGAGTACAAGCCTGGTGCTCCTCCACTGTAAGTTGTACAAATATAACCGGATAATGGTCAGTGAACAAATATCTTGTGTTGTCTATGGCAAACTTGTTTAAAGGAAGTCTGTCAGTAGGACCCAGCACATCAAACCAGCCCTGCAGATAAACAGGTTAGGGTCACCTAAATCAGATGGTGTTTTACCTTTGTGAATTACTGTCTCCACTGCCGACATATTGCCATTTTTGTCAATATGCAAATAAACCCCTTGGACCAATGAGGGCCTTGCTGCTTACCTTGTTGCTCCAAAGAGCTCATCTGCATATTGCCAAAAAAGCTGATATCTCAGCAGCAGATGCAGTGATTCACAAGGGGAAAACACTGTTTGATTCAGGTGACCCTAACCTATCTATCTGTGGGGCTGGAGTGATATGCTGGGATCTGGTGACCCTAACCTATCTATCTGTGGGGCTGGAGTGATATGATCGGATCTGGTGACCCTAAGCTATCTATCTGTGGGGCTGGAGTGATATGCTGGGATCTGGTGACCCATCATCATCTTCCCCATCCCTTTTTCACTGACTCTTCAGCTTTAACCAGTGGTGGATTTAGTCAGTGACTTGCAGACATCAGTGTTGCACTCACATACAGAAGGCTGGACTGCACCCTAAGTAACCCTAAAGCCCAAATTCTAGTCTTTTCCCATAATGACAAGGAGAAACATTTGTAATGTGCTTTTCTCACCAAGGGACTCAAAACGCAAGGAGTGTTGTGGAGTAGAAAAGTTAGTAACTGTAAAGATGCTCATCCACACCCACAAGGGTCAGTTGTTTTACAGGAAATCAATTTACCTATCAGTATATTCTTGCCATACCAACTACATGCAGATGTTGTCCTTGGTCAGTTTTGAACCCAGGACTCCCGCACTGCAAGGCAACAGTGCTAACCACTTAGGCTAGGTTCACACTAGCTTTGTGCTCTTCGTCATTCGGGTCTGCCGGGGGGACCTGAACAATGGAGGGTCGGACCATTGTTTCAGTGATTAGACACAGACACCGGCAGATCCCATCGACTATAACGGGGTCCGCCAGGTGTCCATCGGGTGTCCACCTTTTCAAACCTGAAACTCGTGGAGAAAGAAGTCGTCAGTGCAGGACTTTTGCCTCCACCGACTTTCAATGGTCTCTGCAACGGAGTCTGAAACTGAGACTCCGGCGCAGATGTAAACCCAGCCTGAGTCACCGTGCATAAAGCTATATATGAATCCACATCCACAAGTAACAGGAGCAGCACTGCAGGTCACTGGAACGACTGCTATACAGTGGATAGGGCTGCAGTGCCCATCCTGTTACTTGCATATAGGGGCGGTGGTGCACGTGTCACCCGTCCACTAGCAGCTTCTGGCACCCGGAGGCTGCTTGAACAGATGATCTGTGCGGGGTCCAAGTGTCAGACCCCAACACATCACATACCGATGAACTATGCTGTGGATAGGCCATCAGTGTGATAATTTAATTTGGGGTTGGAAAA
Organism: Leptodactylus fallax; assembly: GCA_947044405.1. Classification (NCBI taxonomy): domain Eukaryota; kingdom Metazoa; phylum Chordata; class Amphibia; order Anura; family Leptodactylidae; genus Leptodactylus; species Leptodactylus fallax. The sequence goes on from CAMRHE010000272.1 coordinate 2,204,033, forward strand.
CCTCTTTAATACATCTCAATGATCATCCAAAAAGTTGGATCAGTCAGGTTTCATATAACTCTGCCATGTCGATACTGACACTCTTGTATCCCTCCTATAATTCACAAGCTAAACTTTTTGCAGCTTTACTATAGCTAATTTTATATATCCATTTACCGATCACTGTCATAGAGTTCTTTGTTAAACCATGTTAATATTACCGTACATGATATTAAGATATACATCTTCTAGGTTAATATACTGCACATAAAGGCAGAGCTGAGCAGGGCGAGTCTTCCTCTGCAGATGGCACGAAAAAAAAAAGTGCCAGGAAGACGTAAAGCTGCAGCTAGCAGACTGTACGAGACTGCGGACAAGAAGTAATGACTCAGCACCTAGATTTAGATTCAGGTCATGTAAACTGTAAAGAGTAGGGAAACAGACAATGTAACACTCTAGTACGACACAGCGTAACCGATAGGTTGGGGGAGGTGGGTTGTGTTTTTATAATTAAGGACAGTATGTATTGATTTTTTTCTCATTTGTGTTATTTTAACCCGTTCATGACTTTGGAGGGTGTTGGGGCATGGCTCAAAACGAAATTTTACCTTTTGGACTGCTGCACTGCCCTGACGCTTTTGTGCTTATAATATGGGTAAGTACCCCATGGATCCATATGATACATGCAGCCCCAGCTGAGAATCACTGCTTCAGATCAAGGATAGACAATTTTCTTTGTTTTTGTTCCTCTAGATAGTAGTAAAGGGATGCCATTATTCACTTCACCAATTCTCAGCTGCTCCCAATCCAATGCTCCTGTCCCGACTTGACTTTCTGGTTTCATCTTGAAACTCAGCCAATGACTGGACACAGAGGTGTCTTGCCTCGGCCTGTGTTTAGATGAAGGCACATTTCTTGGGGGTCCAGATGAGACTAGGTGGTCGAGGACTGGCGTGGCCATGGGAAACACCAAAACAGGAGCAGTGGGGATCAGTAAGGTGAGTACTTCTTTATCTGCCTCCTGTTCTGAGACTATTTATCCCCATCACAAAACCCCTTTAAACTTAACAGACTTTGGGGGAGATTTTTCACGCAAAATGCCCCAGAATTCCGGCATAATTTAAGATAAAAAACTGTCTAGCATGTAGTGCACCGCATTTATCAAGATTTTTAGACACTTTTACAACTTGCACGACAAAGGAGTTGAGGCCTTATGAAAAAGGCGTGGCTTTGCAGACAGGGGTGCATTTTTATGCCGTAAACTAAGCCAACTAATAGGAGGTGTAAAGTTAGACTAGACAGTCTAAAACATGAAAGATTTATCAAACAACATCAAGCACTTTGATAAATGTGGCGCAGTTTAAGACTGTCTAGTCTACGTTTGCACTGTCTAACTTTTAGACAGTATTGATAAATTTGCCCCATTGTTTTTCCAACCACACTGTACTATGAAGTTAAAGGGGTTGTCCCTATTGGATATCCTTAGGATCCCTCATCAGGAGACCTAATACAAGAATTCAACATTGTAGCTAATACTCAACTAATATTTTTTCATAACCTGTATTTTTTAGTAAGGAAAGTTGATAAATCCCACCAAGATTCGTAACATATGTCGGGTGGGAGTAGGGCTGTGTGGCTACAGGGTTCACACCGAGTTGAAAAGATCTTGAGCGTAGGACTGGGCATTTTGCCGAAAAATAAAATCTGGACTTTTTTCAAGTTTATGGGTAATTCTCAATTTTAATCTCAATTTTTTTTTTTTTTTTTTTTGCTTAAAGCAACCTAAAAAAGCTCAGAGAGCTGGCACAGAGAAAGGACATATGTGATGCAGACTTCCTCAATCTACCACCGAACTATTAACCACACCAAAGAAACTGTTGATCACGGGAAGAGAAAGCTTGCATGAAATATTTCAGACTCTCGTCGGGGCTAACAGAGATTTCACGAATCTGGTTAAAGTCAAAATTGTGAATTGTTGAATTAATGATTTTATTCAATCAATTGTTTTTGGATCTTTGCTGTAAGGAATTTCTCTGATCTTTGATGTGTTGGTGTATACATGACTTTTACATAGAAATCTGAATATTAGGTCAAAAATAAGCAGTTTATTACATGTGTTGTTTCTGTACAGTGTAATATGAAGGCGTGATGATCTTGTAGCCAACTGGGATAATAATATACAATACATCACTTTTCAGGAATGTGCTGCGTACAGTAAGGATAATCGAAAAAAAAATTGTGTGCAGGTCAAGATAAATTCTCTCCAAAATGATCTAAGATAGGAGATATGGCTCTCTGCACAACAAGGGGCTTCCTATTCCATAATAATGCTTAAAGGGGTTTTTCAGGATTCTAAAATTGTTGACCAGTCCTTAGGCTAGGTCATCGATATCAGATCAGTGGGAGACCAACATTCAGCACCCCCATGAACAGCTGAGATATCAGGAGCCGCCGTGCCAACAGAAATACAACATATGAAGCAAGGACCAGACATCTCTGTACACTGTGTAGAGTTGGGTCACTGCAGCTCGCCATCCATTTACCTGGTTTGGCCATTGCAGAGTGTACACAGCTGTGTACCTGACTGGTGGGGGTGCCAGTATTGAACTCCCACCAATCTGATATGATAAGGATAGCTGATCATAATAAAAATCTTGAAAACCTATTTAAGGCTGAGGCCCCACGTTGCAGGAACGCAGCTTTTTTCGTTGCAGATTTTGCTGCGTTTTTTTGAGGCAAACCCAATAGTGGCTACAAAAGAAATGGGAAATATATTCTTATACTTCTCCCTTCTGCTCAATTTATTCCTGGCTTTGGTTCAAAAAACCGCAGCAAAATCTGCAATAAAAAAAGCTGCGTTTCCACAACGTGGGGCCTCAGCCTAATTTAACAAGATGAACCAGCTTCGATAGTCTTTAGTTTTTGCATGCTTCTTTTGAGTTACTCAATAATTTATAGGCAGGCTGAAATGATAAAAATGAAAAGACTTACTTTGCATCCATGGCTTCTGTCATGTTTCTCTTCTGCAGCTCTTCTCTGTTCTGTAATTTTCTAGACTCGGCCAAGTCTTTGCGCTACCTAACAACGGACATTTTGCCTTGAATTACTCTGTCATTCCTCTGATTCCATCTGTTGTCAGTAAGGACTTGTTTGTCTATGGAAATGGAACCTTCACCAATTCAGCAACTTCACACCATTAGCCAACACCTCATCAGAGACTTCTCGTTTCCTTCTCCCAACATAGACACCTTCCTTTACTCACTGTACAGGATACTGTTCTGGGTGTTGACTATCTAGCTCTCTTTCAGCACTTGAAGCCAATTCACACAGGGGATTTCCTCTCCTTGACTTTCATTAGCAGCCTATCTTGATCAGAAGTGCAGCACCATATCTGTCATATATAGGACAAATGAAGAAGAAGGTCAATTGATAAAATGCACACAACGATATATCATATATGAACCAACATAAAATTCTGCATCCCCCTCCAATGTATTTAGTAGTACTTACACCCTGTTCACATTACACTTTTGGAACTCTGCACAGAAAGTGATTTTGCTTTCTTTTTATAAATTCTTGATTTAAAAGGAATCTGTCATCAGAATCCAACATATTACCCCAGCCCTGCAGATAGATAGGTTAGGGTCATCAGAATGCAACATATCAACCCAGCCCTGCGATAGATAGGTAAGGGTCACCTGACTCAAACAGTAAACAGCGTTTACCCCAGCAATTGGTGCCTCCATTGCTGAGTTATTGTCATTTTGTCACTATGCAAATGAGCTCTTTGGAGAAACAAGGGTGTTGCCATTGTTCCAAGGAGAAAAGTGGCAACTCCACAGAGCTGATTTGCATACTGACAATTCACAAGGACAGAAACACTGTATGATTCAGGAGACCCCAACCTATCTATCTGCGGGGCTGGGTTGATCTGCTGGGTTCTGGTGACCTTAACCTATCTATCTGTGGGGTTGGGCTGATATGCTGGATTCTGGTGACCCTAACCTATCTATCTGTGGGGCTAAGTTGATATGCTGGATTCTGGTGACCCTAACCTATCTATCTGCGGGGCTGGGTTGATATGCTGGGATCTGGTGACCTTAACCTATCTATCTGCAGGCTGGGTTGATATGCTGGGATCTGGTGACCTTAACCTATCTATCTGTGGGTCTGGGTTGATATGCTGGATTCTGGTGACCCTAACCTATCTATCTGTGGGACTGGGTTGATATGCTGGGATATGGTGACCTTAACCTATCTATCTGCGAGCTGGGTTGATATGCTGGGATCTGGTGACCTTAACCTATCTATCTGTGGGGCTGGGTTGATATGCTGGATTCTGGTGACCTTAACCTATCTATCTGTGGGACTGGGTTGATATGCTGGATTCTGGTGACCTTAACCTATCTATCTGTGGGACTGGGTTGATATGCTGGATTCTGGTGACCTTAACCTATCTATCTGTGGGACTGGGTTGATATGCTGGATTCTGGTGACCTTAACCTATCTATCTGTGGGACTGGGTTGATATGCTGGTTTCTTGTGACAGACTCCCTTTAAAGAGAACTTGCTGTACATATTCTCCTGTCTGCTAGAAGCATGCTATAAAAGGGGAGGAGTTGAGCAAATTGATATATAGTTGTAGGAGAAAGATTTAGTACAATTTGTCATTTATTGACTGAAGCCCCTATATTCTCTAGGTCTAGGAGCCCAATGGGTGGTCCTAATGAGAGACTGACAGCTTTCTCTGTATGTACCCTTGTACAGGGAAGGCTGAGTAGGACCGCCCACTGGACTCATAAGCATAGAAAGAGTAGAGATTTCAATGTATAAAACACAAGTTATGTTGAATCTTTTCCCACAAAGCTATATATAAATCTGCTCATCTCACCCAGATATATAATGTGTCAGATCAGACACCTAGTACAAAGTGATAAGTTACTTTTAAGAAATGAGTCTACCATTTAGAACCGTTTGTAGTTTCTATACAAATATAGTCTATATAATAAATTTAGTAACTTTATAAATACTGAGAAAAATGATCCTAGTCACAGATAGCTTGTATTGTATTCTAAAGCTACATTCACAATTCTGATGGCTACTACTGGATCAGTCAACAAGCTTGTTGTCAGATAGATCTCTAACATTTTAACTGATCTCCTACAAAGCAGTCGGCGACTGTTTTTCCTGCAGCAAACTACTGTACAGTTTCTGGTAAACTACCAAAGAAGATCAAACAGTGCAAGAGAGAGATTTCAGCTCTGAAGCCTATAAAATTGTGAATGCTGTTTGTTACTGGAAGTTATAATCAGATAAGTAATGAAATTAGTATATTGGGTGCTGAAACTAACAGCACTGATTACTCAGGAATGGTGGGGGCTAGAGAAAAAATTCCAATTGCGCTAGAATCAGTGGAGCGGAACCTATCTATGTAAATGGTCCATGGTCAAAAATCTAAAGTTGGCTGTGATCAATTTCACCTGGAATTGAGATTGCTTTATTAGTTCTTCCCCTATCCTTATCACCTACTAGAAAATATGGATATTTTAGAGGGAATACATTTCCCCTGAAGTGGCCACAGCAGAGGAAATATCTGGCTGACCTTAGTTTCCACCAGCAATATCAGCTGATCGCTGGAGATTTACAAAGCCAGAACAATGGTGATCAGGTGATCACTGGACTGGTTTTGATAACGTAAGAGGGTCCCAGTGTTAAGACCATAATATGGATACTAACATGTGGCTCTATTACAGTCCCTGACATCAACCTCAAGATGTAAAATGTCATACTGTTGCATCTTTTGCATATGTTACTAAAACTTTCTGCACTTTTCCTAGTACTAATAGAAAACGCCATCAATTCTATGTTACTGGACTTCTTCTCCATGTATGGAAAACTGACAATCTGCTTTATTCTACCCAGTTCATCTGGTATATGGATTAAGCAGCAGTCATGCAGTAATAGGTAAGGAATGTCAGCGTACGGCGTGCAGCATACACAAGTATCTGACATACAATATATGGAGCAGATGCAAATAGCTGATCCTTCACTCCATAGTATTTCTCTTCTACTGAAGATGGACAAAACTACATATGGTACAGAACCACCATCAGCTGATCTTTCTGCTGGATATACTTAGGCTGCTCCAAGGTCACACCAATCTTCTCAGCTAGTAACGTACATGGACAGGGCTTCATGGAGAATATGTTATTGGGCCCCCCTCAATGTAGTGATTATTATATCCACTTTACTAATTTTTCATGTCCCAACATATTTCGGGATGGTCCCCCTGAAGGTCTAGAGGGAAAAGGTGGTCATCAGGTTCCTCACCCCCTTGTAACACAGCAGAAATGTGGAGAACAACTTACGCAAATTGATTCTACTAAAGTTTTGGCTAGGGAAGGACAATGGTCCATCAGCCTTGCACGGCCGTTAGACTGAGTAGGTTGTGGTATAGGTCTTTGGAGATGACGGCATCCTCGTGAGCAGCATGTTTTTGGGCACTTAATAATGGTACTGGATTTTGACACCAAGGACAGAAGGACTTGATGGTTACTTCCCTTTCACCCTCTTTCCATGACCCTTGGGCCAGTTCCCCACCCTTTGCTAACCATGTAGTTCCTCTGAATAAGGGAGTCCTCCACTGTATTTGCTACCCTTTAGTAACAAACGATGAGATTTTTATAAATTTTCTGATGTTATATACAGTATGTATGTATATAGTTTAGTCCATTTTATCAATCTACAGTACAGACCAAAAGTTTGGACACACCTTCTCATTCCAAGAGTTTTCTGTATTTTCATGACTATAAAAATTGGAGATTCACACTGAAGGCATCAAAACTATGAATTAACACATGTGGAATTATATACTTAACAAAAAAGTGTGAAACAACTGAAAATATGTCTTATATTCTAGGTTCTTCAAAGTAGCCACCTTTTGCTTTGATTACTGCTTTGCACACTCTTGGCATTTTCTTGATGAGCTTCAAGAGGTAGTCACCTGAAATGGTTTACACTTCACAGGTGTGCCGTCAGGTTTAATAAGTGGGATTTCTTGCCTTATAAATGGGGTTTTGGTCTGTACTGTATGTCACCATGACTTTATGGTTTGTATAGTTTGTAATTACTGTATCACATAATTTAATATACAGTAGGTCTCTGCATTGAATTATTGTGTGTATGCAACCAAATTATCTCAGTGACATACCAGATGGTTTCAGTCAATGAAGCTTGCATATGGATCATCATTCTGCTTTCCAAAGACCCTGACTGCTATATAAACAATTGTTTAAAGCAAAGAATAATTCTCTACACTCCCTTTCTGTTACTATTCTACCTGTGCCAGTGTCAGTCTCCACTGTCATATTCTCTATACGTTAAATGTTCAGGTGTTAGAGGATGATCTGTTAGGATCCTAATTCCTAGGCATACTGACATTAAATTTATGGATTTACTCAAAGTGTGCAATGCCTGAAACTGTGCAACAATCTGTCAAAAGACAACAAAAAGGGATAATACGTATAGGACATAGTCACACAAGTCTGTATTATAGAATATAGGCACTCCAATTGCTACCATATGATGATTCATGTGAAGCCCCCTGTCCCCACCCAGAAAGGCGACTCCAAGAAAGTACACAAATGATTTAATTTTCCTTACAGATTCCTTCAAAATCCTCAAGTATAACAATGTGGTATCCTCTATTGCAGGCTATATTATGGAGGCACTATATAGCACCTCAGAAAGAGTCTACTTACAGGACCACATCAGAGGAGATAAATCATTCTCTATTATACTTAGATCGGATCTTTGGCCCCTACTAGCCAAGGGCCCTTGTGCACAGCCTTAATGTCTAAACAGTCAGTCCAACCCTGCATCCAAACATACCCTATGAGATCACTACTGTACCTCCAGCACAATCGAACACAACCAGACTGAATGTTATCGTGCTGTGGAATATCTTAGAGCTATATTTATGTATTTATTTTCCTTACTTATATTGCGCCATTATATTCTTCAGCGCTTTACAGACTGTTAATAACGTATACTGTAAATCAATATTAATATTAAAACCTATAAAGCATAAGTACTAAACCCTCATCATAATAAATTAATATTAAGGTATAGTTGAACATACTTTACATCATATTTCTAGATATTTTCCACTTCTGTAAGATGATATAGAAATATCTGCCTAAATTATAATTGAGGGAAATGCCAAACTTCATTTATTGGTAAAATAAAGATGTCATTTTTTTTTTTTTAATGCCAGTTTACAAATCCCTAAAACCAATCCATGGACACCAGGTTAAGAATTGCTGCTAAGGACTAATATATTACTTTAGATTAGAGAGGTTATCACCTCTCTATGCAGTGACAATATACACTTCCATTGTCACGGTGGCAAGCTGTCATAGAATTTATCCACTCTCTGAGACAATGAAACATATGTCCACATTAACCGGGGCTAATCACTTGGGAATAAAACACTTAACAGTCCCCCTATTCATGCTAATATTAGACATCAGTCACTCCTATGAACAATGGCATCACAAGAATTTACATCACCCAGCCAAACAGATGAGCAGTCCATATTAATAGACCATTACTAGAAACAGCAATACCCAATGCAATGGGGTCTGATACTATAAAACATGTGTTTTTTACCAACTGTTAACACAGGCCTATGATAATCCCTGCAATAATAGGATATACAGTCCCTGGCTGGATAAGCAGCGGTAATGTCTTTACACACTTCTGAGCTATGAATGAGGATTTAATCTGACTAACCAGATACTCATCATAGCAAAGAGCAAGACTTGTATTGTGCTGCAGCATTGGGAAGTGATGCAAGGCTATGAGTCAGGGATGGACTGCAGATCTGCACTGCAATTTGTCAGGTTAGTATAGGCTGTAAGTCCTGGTACAAGGAAATCATCTTCACTCTGGATCGTATAGGAGCATGTTTTCTCCAGTTAGTAAAGGATGTAAGTCCTGGCACCAGGGCATCATGTTCTCTCAGGTTACTATCGGATGTAAGTCCAGATACCGGGGCATCATCTTCACTCTGGATCGTATAGGACCATGTTCTCTCCGGTTAGTAAGTCCTGGCACCAGGGCATCATGTTCTCTCAGGTTACTGTGGGATGTAAGTCCTGGCACCAGAGCATTATGTTCTCTCAGGTTACTATCGGATGTAAGTCTTGGTACTGGGGCATAATCTTCTCTCTGGACAGTATAGGATGTAAGTCCTGGCAACAGGGCATCATGTTCTCTCAGGTTACTATCGGATGTAATCCAGGTAGCGGGGAATCATCTTCTCTCTGGACAGTATAGGTTGTATGTCCTGGGACCAGGGCATCATGTTCTCTCAGGTTACTATTGGATATAAGTCCAGGCACCAGGGCATCATGTTCTCTCTGGACAGTATAGGATGTAAGTCCTGGCACCAGGGCATCATGTTCTCTCAGGTTACTATCAGATGTAAGTCCAGGTACCGAGGCATCATCTTCTCTCTGGACAGTATAGGTTGTATGTCCTGGCACCAGGGTATCATGTTATCTCAGGTTACTATCAGATGTAAGTCCAGGTACCGGGGCATGATCTTCTCTCTGGACAGTATAGGATGTAAGTCCTGTTCCATCAAGTTCTGGATAGTATAGGCTGCAAGCCGTAGATCACATAATGCTCCATAGTGTAGTCTACAAGCACTGACTGGGCTCACCAAGCTCTGTAAGCATGGTATAATAAGCTATAAACCCTGGGTTGAGGTCATCCTAGCGCTATCAAGACGGCAATAGACTGCAAGCCATGTAACTGGATACACTGTGGTCTCTTGGGACAATATATTGTGAAAGATACAGTATACAGTCCAAAAAGCTCTAGTCAGACAATATAGACAAAAAGTACTGGGTCATGGTTCAGTTAGTTCTGTTAGGAGAATATAGATTGCAATCTCTTATTCTGGATCCATTTAACACTTATATGACAACACAGACTGCAAGTTCTCAATCCTATTGCATTATGCTCTGGTTGTACATTACAGTCCACAAGTCCTGGATCCTGGTCCATTTTTACTATATGGCACTTATAAACTCAAAGGCTGTTCAACAGTGCAAATTTATACAGGCAGTCTGAAAATATGCCAGATTTATCATAGGGGCTGATGCTGGATTATAAATCTGGCATATCTTTAGTTTCCTCTAAGTTTACACCATCTTTTATATGACTAACTTTGAACCAGAAATCTTGGCACCTTTTTTGCATATTGTGGCACATTTAAGCCATGCCTCTTTTTTTCTGAAACTCCATAACCACATGTGCAGCAAGTCAAAAAAGCCCAAGCTAGATTCACCAAGATGCGCCACTCTCCGCCAAAGATGTGCCATGTTTACACCACTGTCTAGTTGTAACCACAATATGGGCCAAAGTCCTAAATTCTGATTTGTAACTTTCCATGGTGTCCTACTGAGATAATATAAAGGTTGAGCACTGGACCCTGGTCCATTGTGTTCTTCTGGGACATTACAGAACAAAAATTCTTGATCTTGGTCCATTATATACTGTTAGGACATTATAGACAGAAATCCTGGTCCAGCATGCTGTTTGTTGAGTCGGTGTTGAATCTGGATTGTGGTCCTTCAAGTGCAGTTGACGCAACATGGACGGAAAGCCCTGTAGCCTGCTCCATTCTTTTCTGCTGGAATAATATAGATCCTGGTCCATCATGCTCTATTGGCTCAGTATATAGACCATAAGTTTTGTGTCCTAGCCCTTTTTTGAATTTGTACTGACTGGAAGTCCAGGATGCTGGTCCATCATGCAATAAACTGCAAGCCCTGGGTCCACCTGGTCCATAGAATGCAAGTTCTACATTCTGGTCCATTAAGCTTTGCTGGGGTAGACTACAGGCATGTAATTTTGTATCATGGTCCATCAAATTCTGTTGGTACAGCCCAGAAAGGTCCGACTCCTGGGTCAGGATGGCATAGTTCACACAAGAATCTGACAGTGGTCCCACTGAGTTCCGTCAGATACCTTAGGTACCCACATGGGGTGTGTCATGTGCCCAGGCATACCACAGCGTAAGGCCACAGACAGGAAGTTTTCTCCAAAAGCAACACATGTATAATCTGAGGCACAGTTTGGATCACGTATTATAATATTACGCATATCAAATTATTTCTCTGGAGCACACATTCATAAAATGTGCTGTGACTGCAAAGCTCGGGGTTCTGCTAAGAATTCAATCAATGAACTGGACAGAAAAACGCAAAGCTAGTGAAAGATGCCTGGAATTCTCCACATGAACAGCCAGCAAAGAGATACAATGTATGATGAGCAAAACAACAAATACATACAATGTAACAAGAGCAAAACAACAAACAAATACAATGTAACAAGAGGAAAACAACAAATACGATGTAATAAAGCCAATACACTTCTATGGGGAATCACAAGGTGATCAGATGGAAATTGAGAATGAGAAAGGGAGGGGGATGATACTTACATGCTACAAGCAACAGGAAGACCCCTGAGACTGCAGAGATTTAGGCTCGAGTGCACAATGACCGGTTGCTGTAGGGGATCTCTCTGCTGTCCTCTCCTGTAAAGTCAGCAGCTTCCCCACACAGTGCTGCAAGGCTAGTGCTGCACCAGGAACAGATCCAAACAAGTTCAATGCAGCAGAAGCTATAGCTCCCCCTTCATGCTTCCCCCTTAAAGACACAGTTTGCATTTCTCTCCAGTCCTCCCAGCTCTGAGTTCCCCTAATCTTCTGTGACAAGTGAAGATCATGCCTGAGCAGTGCATATGGGAGTTCCCCGGGCAGCACACATCACAGCAGCTCCCTCGTTCCGTTAGATGTGCTTGGGGCTGGTATGGGCAGTGCACATGCGCAGTGCCTTGCTAGAGGATCTAAAGGTGCCATGTTTAAGGGCAGTGAGCATGCTCAGATGGGTGATGCAGATATTGTGACTCAATGTTTGAGGGCAGTGCACATGATGTCCTGGTAGTCTAGTGAGTTGGATGTAGTTTGCTTTATATAAGTTACTATTGGCAGCACATGCTGGAGAGAGGTGTATGAGATCAATATTTCCACTGTATCGTGAATAAGGACAATGTTAGGGGTGAATTTGAGGACATAGAAATCAAAGTATAGTAAAATACATATTTTATCATGTTCTGTAATACTACTATATACATCACATATATAAAATTCTAAATACACTATATGCAAAATACTATAAGTATAAAATTCTATATAAATGAAATATAAAATACTGTATATGTAATGTATATACCATAGTATATACACTAAATATAAAATACTGTATACATTATATATACAGTATATATAGCTATGTATTACTATAATACTGTATGCATGTATTTTTTAAACACTATAGATAAATATTCAATGTGATATATAATACTATATATAAATTACTATATACATATACATTATTAATAAACAACTATAATAATACATGATGCAAACTGTCTAAAAGAAAAAAATTGGTTACAGTGATAAACATCTTACTTCTGTTATGTATGTCACTGGTGTAGCTTTGGAGGAAAATCAACTTTGAAGTCTTATGTAAATTAGGCAGTTGGTGCACTGGGGGCGGGCCTTCAGCTCCCTGGAGCACTGATTTTGGATAGGACATAAAGTCATGGCTGATCAAGTCAGAATGGCTATTGCATCATGTTCCAAGCACAAACTGCCTTGTTGGCTATGTCATGCAGTCAGACATGAGATATTACACTGGCTACAAACTGTAGTGGCGAGTGTAGGTACTGCAGCGCTACTCTATTAAAGTCTGTGGGGCAGCACTGCAGTACCTACACTTGCCACTACAGTTTGTATGGTGAGTGAGTAGCGTGCCTCTCCCACACTTCCTTGGTAACAGGGATCTGCAGCGGTCCCGGTTGTCGGACCCACACAGATCTGATATCGATAGCCTATCCTAAGCATAGGCTGGATAACCCCTTAAGGGAAACTTCACTGTAATTTGTCATTATAGAGTCTTTAAGACTATCCTGTCAATTATCCTTGGAGGTGCCATGCTTCTCTGGGCGCTCCTTAGCAGCTGATGTAACCCTTATCAGTGATTTCTCCGCCCCTAAAACCCTAATAAAGTGTTTTTTGTTTTTCTTTTTGTGTCCAAATCTTATGTATGAAAATTCCTGCGAAAATGTGAATGAAGTTATGTAGATAATGGTTGGAAATAAATATGACTGTCTACTGTCGGTTACTGATAAGCATCATCCATAAACTATAACCACTATTTCTAAGATATATACAGTAGTATAATGTTGTACCGTGTTAGCCATAGAAAGTAGTGGAAGAGTGAAGAAATCAGGCGATACCTTTAGAGGCTAACTGAGTATATTTGATGGTAAGCTTTCGGGAGCTTACCATCAACTCTACTCATTTAGCCTCTAAAAGGTATCACCAGATTACTTCACTCTTCCACTAAGACATATACAGTAAAATTCTACACCTTAGCAACAAGATTTGCAAATTTACCAGATTTCCCACACTATCTTACAGTTTTGCCCCTTCCATTGAAATAGCACATGTCAGCTTTCTTAACATGCCTGTTTTAGATGTTACATCTTTCTCCGGAGATGTGGATTCTCTAAGCCCCTATTGGTTTGGTCCTGGCTAGACTGGGGCACAGAGACTGAGGGATCTCCCCATTCTCCATCTTCACAATCGTGGTGGTGGATTGGTCAAAATTTCAGCTAGCTGTCCCCAAAATAGTCACTGATTGGTGGAACAGGGTCAAGTGTTGTCAGATGGGGGAACAGTAAGGAGACAACCAGGGGTTATAGTCAGGAGTAGAATATCAGGTACCCGTCTAACAATTCCAAGGGTGAGGCAGCAATGATCCTGGACCATGACCAATGTCAAAGTCAATAAAGAGCCAAGTAAGGGTTAAAAGCATAACCTCCATGCAAGACCTGGCAGGCTGACTGCTCTCCAAATACCCTGTCAAGGCAGCCATGGCTGACTTGGGGTTAGAGGAGGTGTCCAGCTACCTTGCAAAGGGACACAGATGTCAGATGGAGGACTTGTTGCTGCAAGCTAAACAAGGTGAGTAACAATAACAATACTGGAACATTTTTTGCATTGCGTCATTCCTCTGTTACACCTCTTGGAAATATGTGTAAACAACTGGGTACTACTACCCTGCTAGTGAATTCAGCATGTCTCTACATACTCATTGCTGGCAAAGTTAGACTATGTAGGGACATCCATTATATACCAACTCTTAATAAAAATTGATTAAAACAAAGTTTCCCATCATTAAAGGGTTAAACGATTCAGTTATGGGTTTCCTCCACAGAAAACTATGTGGTTACATTTATTTCTCTGGGTCCTGCCAATCCTGGGCCAACAGGTAGATTTTGGGGCATTTTAGTGTCTAATATTACCTGGCCAGTAGTTAGTAGTTTAGTAGATAAGCCATTACTCAGCAGGGATGCTGTGACCTGTGTGAGAATGAGCGCAGATTCTGTATCACATGCATCAATCCTGACATGTCACTGTGCGCCACGTACTCAGCATTGCCCCAGGGAGATTCCTTGGCTATTGCTGTTAAGCGTCTGGCCTGAAGTCAATATCCATATCATTTTCTAGTTTTTTTAGGATTTTTTTGTACACTTTCAAAAACTGTCCAATGGTTGGGGTATAATTAGCATTTAGCAACACTTCAATATGGGACGCGCCTACAGCCGCCACCTACACACTATGACTGACAGTGACTGGAAGTACAAAGGTCATAGATAACACACAGTACAGGTTTGGATCCCTTCCATACTGTCAGCAATAGAGGGTAAAAGGTATAGCAGGGGTTGGGTATGTATCACTACAGAACCTATAGACTAAAACTAAATGTAATATTGTGTATAGTGTCCTAAAATACTTTTCAAAATGGTTCTGCATTAAAATAAGGTTCTCATTTAGAGCCAATTTAAAGGACATCACAACTAAGCGACCCCTGTCCACATACCCTGTTACCGTATATGGAATGTATAATGATATTATAGCAGAATCTCTTCTGTGTGGCCACAAGGGGCTAAAGTGACTGGAAAAACAAAGGGCAGTCAAGTCGGGACAACTTCCTTAAAAAAGACCACTTACCTTTCCTGAATCGGATTCTACATAATGTCACAATTCTGGAGCATTCTTTTTCTTTTAATAACTGTGCGTTGTGCTGTTTCTCTGTAACTCCTCCTAGAAATGTATAAATAAATTGACAGCTTGGTGTTAGCAGTTGGGTGTATGTCTGACACAATCTGTTAGTGCCAGACTGTGTAAGTCCACATGCTTTTAACTAGTAAAACGCAGTTGTTAATTTGTTCATAAACTTCTAGGAGGAATAACAGAGCGACGGTACAATACAGAGTTCTACAAGGAGAAGCTGCAGAAATGTTATTTCATGGAGTATACAAGTATTTACTAAAATTTCAGCAGGCGAGTTCTCTATCAAATGTATCTAAAGTTTTGAACTACTTTTAATTTTCTGGCAACGTTTGTGACATTAATAAATAGTTTACTATACTTTAATATCGGTTCCTATTCATGAAATACACTTTCTGCCCCTTCTCTATTCTTTCACCTTTTTCTCTATTACCAGCAGGAATCCTCTCACTGTGTCTCACGGGAATAGGATGGGTAAGGCTGGTCAATATCTTGGGTATTATAAAACCTTGAACAATGGTAGCATATAATAGATGAGATTCTTAAGCTTTCATATACCACCAAGATTACAGTTCAACCTGTATTTCCAGAGACGTTACCAGTTTAAAACACAGTTGGGATTAAAGATGGATGAACTGACTTGTACCGGGCCGGGTTCGACCCGAATATTTCTAATTGTTCGTTTTTTTAACGAACAAATGGAGAATCGTCTCGGGCGAATTAAAATTGCCTCTGCATTATACTTTAGAGCAGGGGTCGGCAACCTCTGGCAGGCTTAGTTCCCTGGCACGGCAGCCCGAGTCCTCACCCAGCAGTTTTGATCAGACCAAACATGGCCGAAACGAAACTGCTATTATTATACTGTGGGGTCTCTTCAGACCCCCGAGTATAATAAGCGGAGCCCCCGGGAAGGTGATCAAACATAAAAAACAATGTTACTCACTATTCCACGCTCCGCAGCCGCTGTGTACTCTTCAGGTGCTTCTGCCTGAAGTCAGCTGACAGGGCCTCAGGGGTCGCGTCTGCGTCTGACGTCATTATGCATAATGACGCGACGTGACCCCTGAGACTCAATGAGCGGTCGCTGACTAAGGGCAGAAGCGCCCGAAGATACAGAGCGGCTGCGAAGCGTTCAGTGGTGAGTAACATTGTTTTTTATGTTTCATCACCTCTCTTTGCCCTCCACTTATTATACTCTGTGGTCTGAAGAGACCCCACAGTATAATAATAGCTAGTGAGTGTGCAGGGGCCACTATAGAGCATAATACCGTGTGCAGGGGCCGCTATAGAGCATAATACCGTGTGCAGGGGCCACTATAGAGCATAATACCGTGTGCAGGGGCCACTATAGAGCATAATACCGTGTGCAGGGACCACTATGGGACATATACCGTGTGCAGGGGACACTATGGAGCATAATACCGTGTGCAGGGGCCGCTATGAGACATATACCGTGTGCAGGGGCCGCTATGGGACATATACCGTGTGCAGGGGCCACTATGGAGCATAATACCGTGTGCAGGGGCCGCTATGGGACATATACCGTGTGTAGGGGCAGCTATGGGACATATTGCTGTGTGCAGGGGCCGCTATGGGACAAATACCGTGTGCAGAGGCTGCTATGGGACATAATACTGTGTGCATGGGCCACTATAGAGCATAATACTGTGTACAGGGGCCACTATGGGACATATACCGTGTGCAGGGGCCACTATGGAGCATAATACCGTGTGCAGGGGCCTCTATGGGACATATACAGTGTGCAGGGGCTGCTATGGGACATATACCGTGTGTAAGGGCCGTTATGGGACATATTGCTGTGTGCAGGGGCCGCTATGGGACAAATACTGTGTGCAGGGACTGCTATGGGACAAATACCGTGTGCAGAGGCAGCTATGGGACATAATACCGTGTGCAGTGACCGATATGGGACAAATACTGTGTGCAGAGGCCGCTATGGGACATAATACCGTGTGCAGAGACCGCTATGGGACAAATACTGTGTGCAGAGGCAGCTATGGGACATAATACCGTGTGCAGTGACCGCTATGGGACAAATACTGTGTGCAGAGGCCGCTATGGGACATAATACCGTGTGCAGGGACCGCTATGGGACAAATACTGTGTGCAGAGGCAGCTATGGGACAAATGCCGTGTGCAGAGGCCGCTATGGGACAAATACTGTGTGCAGAGGCAGCTATGGGACATAATACCGTGTGCAGGGACCGCTATGGGACAAATGCCGTGTGCAGAGGCCACTATGGGACAAATACTGTGTGCAGAGGCAGCTATGGGACAAATACTGTGTGCAGAGGCAGCTATGGGACAAATACTGTGTGCAGGGACCGCTATGGGACATAATACCGTGTGCAGGGACCGCTATGGGACATAATACCGTGTGCAGGGACCGCTATGGGACATATACCGTGTGCAGAGGCCGCTATGGGACATATACCATGTTGCAGGGGCTGCTATGGGACATAATACCGTGTGCAGGGACCACTATGGGACATTATTCTGTATAACGGTGTGTTTTCTATATTAAGGATGTGTTTTTGCTCAGGCTTTGTTTTTTTTTTTTGTGCAAAAATGCATCAGTTTTACATCGAATGAAAAAGTTCCAAATATAGCTGCATCCAGATACATAGTGTGTATTCACCATAAGGATGCCGCCATACGGTGCTCCTGGACACATACATTTACCACTAATTGGGGGCTGCATGTGGACTTTCATTGCTTCTAATCGGAAAGTACAGGAGCATCCCAGGAAATAGCAGTAAACGCATGTGTCCTAAAGCATCTGGTGGCAGCACTTCTGTGTTATGGTTTGTGGTATATGACTTTAGTTTAGGGGTCGTCAGACTTACAATTATTGACCGGCACTCCGAGTACCTCATCTTTGATTTTTTTTATAAAAATCGGCACGCCGAACAAAAAAGAATGCCTACCCCTGCTCTAGAGTGTCTATAGACCCCAGAGTGTAATAGGTGAGGCCCAGGGGAGGTGATAAAAATATAAAAACATTCAGAGTAAAATAATGTCATTTTTACAACTTTGACTGTGTTTGCCTTAGAGATCTCAAAGTTGGATAGATAGGTTTCTAGGAGCCCTGAGAGTTTTCTATACTGTTTTATAGATAGGTTCCTAGGAGCACTGACAGTGTTTTACACTGTGTTTTATAGATAGGTTCCTAGGAGCCCTGACAGTGTTTTATAGATAGGTTCCTAGGAGCCCTGACAGTGTTCTACACTATTTTTATAGATAGGTTCCTAGGAGTACTGACAGTGTTCTACACTATGTATTAGGCCAATTTAAGGTGTGGTTCATAGTGAACTTGTTCGACCCGAAATGAGTCTGGGACCCAAGCCACCAAAAATTAAATGAATCCTGAGATGTTTGTCCATCTCTAGTTTCTATATAGGACCTGTATATACTACTGTTATTTATTTTATAATGCCTGAGATATAACCATTTGAAGTGACTTCCTCCAGACTCAGCTTCTCTGTATTATACATGAACCCATCCACAGCCAAAATCAGTTCATAAAATATAGGACAATATTTATTAAAGGCACAAATGCGTTCAGAAACTCAAAAGTTGTTCTAAAGTTTTGGTACATTTTAAGGTTTACAAGCAGTACTGTTTCCTGTACTACACCTGCATAGAAATCAGATTCCTAAGCCTTGCCGGCGCTATACCATTTTATTAGAAAGTGTTGAAAACAGAGTCCCTGTCCTCACTGTGACTAGATTCCCTGTCCAGCATCTGGAGAATGCCATGTTGATGAATACAGTACATACCACACCTTGTCTTCAGACCAGCATCATGTATCGTATGTGCCACAATGTGCATCTGAACTTATTACATAACTTCTTGCTCCAGCCAAATTTTTAACTATTATTAGGTGATGGCAGAAGTGAGTTAAATGTATACCAAGATCAGTGTTCTTGTAACTACAGTGTAACTACAGTGGCAAAAGTATTCATACCCTTTGAACTTTTTCACATTTTGTCACCTTACAACCACAAACTTAAATGTATTTTATTGAGATGTTAAACGATAGATCAACACAAAGTAGCAGATAATTGTGAAGTGGAAGGAAAATGACACATGGTTTTCAAAATCTTAATCAAATAAAAATCTGAAAAGTGTGACGTGCAAAAGTATTCAGCCCCTTGTACTCTGATACCCCTAAATAAAATCCAGTGCACACAATTGCCTTCAGAAGTAACTTAATGAGTTAATAGAGTCCAGCTGTGTGTAATTTAGTCTCAGTATAAATACACCTGTTCTGTGAAGGCCTCAGTGGTTTGTTAGAGAGCACTAGTGAATAAACAGCATCATGAAGACCAAGGAACTCCCCAGACAGGTCAGAGATAAAGTTGTAGAGACATTTAAAGCAGGATTAGGTTATAAAAACATATCCCAAGCTTTGAGTATCCCAATCCATATCAATCCTTCATCCAAAAATGGAAAAAGTCTTCTACAACTGCAAACCTACCAAGACATAGAAGTCAGTCTCTAGATGCACAAAAAAGGTAGAGACATACCCCAAAAGACTTGCAGCTGTAATTGCAGTGAAAGGTGGCTCTACAAAGTATTGATATAGGGGGGCTGAAGACTTTTGCACGTCACACTTTTCAGATTTTTATTTGATTAAAATTCTGAAAACCATGTATCATTTTCCTTCCACTTCACAATTATCTGCTACTTTGTGTTGGTTATCAATTAAAATCTCAATAAAATACATTTAAGTTTGTGGTTGTAAGGTGACAAAATGTGAAAAAGTTCAAGGGGAATCAATACTTCTGCAAGGCAATGTATAGTACTTTTTACTTAAAGGGCTCGTCCTACTGCAGAGACTTATTGGATAGGGGTAAATATCTAATGTGGCATATCTATTGCACAATGTATGCTGATTATTATATTGTATAGACTATTGCCGGCAGTATTGCCCTTTGGTCACAAGATGCCACTGTTCCTCCCCTGCTGTTCTTCCACAAACTTTGATAGAGATCTGTTGGTAGGAGGAAGTGCTACACAGGAAGCTCTGATATGGCCACTTTAGTTACTTCATCTCCGAGCATTGGTGAAAGGCAGATATGCTGGGATAGGAATTGTCGCCAACCGCAACTTTCTGCCAGAACCAAGAGTAGCGTTGGGTGAACAGAGACAACCTCTTCTACACTCCTCACTTTAAATGGGAGAAGATCGCGCAGAAGAGCCCTGCTGGGGAGTGATGAAAGTCGGGTCTTGTGAAGAGCCACATCAGGAGCTGTGACTGAACGTATGACAGTCCAGAGGCAGTGCCGCTTGCAGTGGAGGAGACCCCGCATCATCATCAGCTATTTCAGCTGGAAGGGTCCATGACCCAGGTCGGTAAGCCTGAGCTCAGGTCTGTCACACAGTGGTAGTCTACAATGTGCATGCAACAATAGTTAGCTTTGGTGCCAAAGTGTAGGATTAGGGTGTTAGCACCTTCTATTGACACTCAGTTCAGCCTGTTGCTATTACTTAAAGACATCTTCAGTTAATTATTATTTACATTATTAAGGACTCTGAATTCTTCATCATTTCCTGTTGCAATCTAACCTTAGAGGATCCTGTGCATTTCTGAGATATTACCAAGTACATCAAATTGCCTGTTTCCACTTGCGCAGGACTGGATACTGATATTCACTTAGGGGGAACATGGAGGTCTTGTGAACCGAGAGCAAGGCAGGTGGTTTGGTCTCCGCAACCAGAAATGAACGCACACGCGGTAGTTCAAGAAAGGAATATATATTTACTATAAGTTAATAAAGGCTATTTGAAGGTAAAATGACAGGGATAAAGACAAGCAAAATATACAATATAGCATGAACAATTTCAAGGCAAATTCTGCAATGGTTTCTACTTTTACTCTGTCCAATTCTGCAGTATGGACACTGAATGAACAATATACTCAAAACTATCCCTAACTGACCCTGACATCACATTTGGGTGCACCCCCTTTTCCCCAGTGGTCCAGGTGGACCGCTTACAGTCTGTAGAAGCGCGCGGTGGGGCCCAAAGTCGTTCCTTTCTTTTATAGTGAAACGTCCTCTCCTCACTGTTATCAGGATCTTGGGAGAAATGAAGTCCTCTTTAACAGGGAAACCCAATGAATGCAATGTAATCCAACAGCAGATTCCACTCAGCACACTGACAGTCCTGCCGAATCCATACACTGAGCTGGGATGTAAGCCGGGGTTTAGCAGGTGCTGTCCAGTACATCAACAGCACTGCGAGTCTCTATCTGTGGTATCCATATACACAGTCACAATGTCAGTCTCACTGATCAGCCACTGAGCACAGTTCCTTTCACGTGGACTCACTAGTCCTGTTGTCTCTTTACACTCTGTTTGTCTCTGGACCAAGATACAGCTTAGCTGTACAGAAAAATCTCCACACCAGTTCAATACAACACTTGCTAAGATGGCTGCTGCTCTCTGTCTCGTCACTTCCTGCTTCTCTGCTCACACTCTGTCTGCAGAACAGGCAGGCTGACATAAAAGGGGGGGGTCTCACTCCAGCATCATGTCACAATTACAATGGCTGCTGTCTTAAAGGAACAGAATCACAGAAATACATTCAACATTAACAGTTTATACAGACAAATGAAGCTTAGGACAACATTGGCTGTCTCTTACAGTCTGGATTTACAGTTTCCTATAAGTTTGTTAACCCCCATGCTGCATCACCAGTAAGCCGACTTTACACACAAAACGCTTCATTCTTTATCAGTGGTATTAATAGGTAATTGGGGCGGCCGTCCTAGATGGGCCTGTTGGTAGGCAAACTATAGTGAAGTAGTTTGGACATATAGAGCCTACCAGGTTATGCAGCACAGGGGTCTCGGCTATCCAGTCGAGTATGTGTGAAATTCTGTGTGGTTCTTTTACCGTGACCTTAGTAAAAATACGTTTTTAGCTGAACTGGTATTGGGTTATCCTTCTCATCTGTGACTTCACTGTATTCTGGGGAGCCCACTCCTGTCACGGTTTACAATAATCTGAATGAGATAAAATGCTGTATGTATTGTACCTTATTTTTTACCTGCACAGCAGCATTTTACATATAGAAGACCCAGTATCTATTAATTCCAACAGGCAATACATTGAGTATTGTGATCTATGCACATGCTATATCTGCTCTACAAGAATTTGCATTTCTGACATCACGGGGCATGAAAAACTTCTTTATTATGCAGTATGTAAGCAGCATAATTTTTTATTATGACTTTGTGGTTATTGCTCTTGCCTTACCGCTCTGGGCTTCTGGGTTCACACATGATCAAGGAAAACATCTGCATGGGGTTTGTATGTTCTTCCTGTTTTTATGTGGGTTTCCTCTACTAAGGCCAGGGTCTGTCGGGCAGGGATTGCACAAACTAGCCGTGGATAAATAACTACAATAGCAGCCAAGTGGATACAATTCAAAGAGAACCTGCCATATTGAAAATGCAGCATGTTATAGAGCAGGAGGAGCTAAGCAGATTGACATATAACTTTTTATTTATCCATTGATATCTCTGCTCTTTCTATACTGAGATCACTGATAGGACCGCCTCCTGGCCATCTCAACATAGAAAGAGCCGAGATTTCAGTGAATAAATAACAAGTTATATTGAATCTTTTCTCACAAAATTATACATTAAATTGCTCAGGTCATCACTGATTGCTATGAAAGCCAGAAGTCTATGGAAGGCTGCCAGGACTGTCATCAGAGAACATCTATTACACACTGTCATAGGCTAAAGTTGTTTATTTGAGGAATCCAATTATATGAACTATATTTTAATAAACCAGATAGCCCCTTTAAGTTTTTTTATAGATGGGGGACCTGGGGTGCATCTGCAGGGGTGGCAGCGTAACCCCCACACAGAGATATGCTCTTCCCCCAATGATGGTCCTCAGTGCAACAGATGGCGATGAGATCAGAGCAGGTGGTGCGGCTCCGGAGGGAAATGGGGCAGTATGCAAACCCGGTGGCAGTTCGGTACAGTTGTCGTGAAGTGGCTGTCGCGGACTCCTCGCAGGCTTTAGGACATGGTGGTGAAATAGGGACTTGGACTACATCTGCTGCCCACAACCCCTTGGGACCACCAATTTTTTATACTGTCCCTGTACGGTGACATCATAGTGTCATGGCACAGGAAAAGATAATAGTGGGACCACCGCCGTTATTATCAGTGGTGGTCTCGCTATCACAGGAGAGAAGCTGCCGCTGTTGAATTAGATTGTAGCAATGGATCGCCTGTAATTGGCCCATTTGAATTTAGCGCCAGAGCAGGTGCATTGGTGCTAAATTCAGAAGGCCAAAGTGTCTATACATAGCGGGGCCACTGCCACTAATCTGTTTTACTACCCTTGTGCTGTGACATCATAGTGTCACAGCACAGGGATAGATGATAGCGGGAACACCGCCGCTATTATCTGTGGTGCTACCACTATCACAGAGGAGACACTGCCGCTATTATCAGTGGTGGTACCGCTATCACAGAGGAGACACCGCCGCTATTATCAGTGGTGGTACCACTATCACAGAGGAGACACCGCCGCTATTATCTGTGGTGCTACCACTATCACAGAGGAGACACTGCCGCTATTATCAGTGGTGGTACCGCTATCACAGAGGAGACACTGCCGCTATTATCATTGGTGGTACCGCTATCACAGAGGAGACACTGCCGCTATTATCAGTGGTGGTACCGCTATCACAGAGGAGATACTGCCGCTATTATTAGTGGTGGTACCGCTATCACAGAGGAGATACTGCCGCTATTATTAGTGGTGGTACCGCTATCACAGAGGAGACACTGCTGCTATTATCTGTGGTGCTACCACTATCACAGAGGAGACACTGGCGTTATTATCAGTGGTGGTACCGCTATCACAGAGGAGACACTGCTGCTATTATCTGTGGTGCTACCACTATCACAGAGGAGACACCGCCGCTATTATCTGTGGTGGTACCGCTATCACAGAGGAGACACTGCCGCTATTATCAGTGGTGGTACCGCTATCACAGAGGAGACACTGCCGCTATTATCAGTGGTGGTACCGCTATCACAGAGGAGACACTGCTGCTATTATCAGTGGTGGTACCGCTATCACAGAGGAGATACTGCCGCTATTATTAGTGGTGGTACCGCTATCACAGAGGAGATACTGCCGCTATTATTAGTGGTGGTACCGCTATCACAGAGGAGACACTGCTGCTATTATCTGTGGTGCTACCACTATCACAGAGGAGACACTGGCGTTATTATCAGTGGTGGTACCGCTATCACAGAGGAGACACTGCTGCTATTATCTGTGGTGCTACCACTATCACAGAGGAGACACCGCCGCTATTATCTGTGGTGCTACCACTATCACAGAGGAGACACTGCCGCTATTATCAGTGGTGGTCCCGCTATCACAGAGGAGACACTGCCGCTATTATCAGTGGTGGTACCGCTATCAGAGAGGAGATACTGCCGCTATTATCAGTGGTGGTACCGCTATCACAGAGGAGATACTGCCGCTATTATCAGTGGTGGTACCGCTATCACAGAGGAGACACTGCCGCTATTATCAGTGGTGGTACCGCTATCACAGAGGAGACACTGCCGCTATTATCAGTGGTGGTACCGAAATCACAGAGGAGACACTGCCGCTATTATCAGTGGTGGTACCGCTATCACAGAGGAGACACTACCGCTATTATCAGTGGTGGTACCGCTATCACAGAGGAGACACTGCCGCTATTATCAGTGGTGGTACCGCTATCACAGAGGAGACACCGCACTATTGAATTCAATAGCTGCAGCAGCACTCCTGTGATTGTCCTACAGTAGCGCCAAGTTTTTCTAGTAGTCCTGAGAGTGTTCTACACTATGTTTAAAGCCAATTTAAGGTGTGAGTCATACCGACCAAACCCGAAACAAAACAAATCTCTAGTGTTCTCCTACCTCCTCCAAGTAGCTACAGCCAGTGACTGTAGTCACAGAATCCAGAACAACACCTCTACTACAGCAGCGATGAAGGAGTTTGCAGAACCTGTTGGAAGAACCCAGAGATGTGATATCTGATTCTGTGTAATATACTGATGTGATACCTGGTTCTGTGTAATATACTGATGTGATACCTGGTTCTGTGTAATATACTGATGTGATACCTGGTTCTGTGTAATATACTGATGTGATACCTGGTTCTGTGTAATATACTGATGTGATACCTGGTCCTGTGTAATATACTGATGTGATACCTGGTCCTGTGTAATATACTGATGTGATACCTGGTTCTGTGTAATATACTGATGTGATACCTGGTTCTGTGTAATATACTGATGTGATATCTGGTCCTGTGTAATATACCGATGTGATACCTGGTTCTGTATAATATTCTGATGTGAAACCTGGTTCTGTGTAATATACTGATGTGATACCCGGTTCTGTGTGATATACCGATGTGATACTTGGTTCTATGTAATATACTGATGTGATACCTGGTTCTGTGTAATATACTGATGTGATACCTGGTTCTGTGTGATATACCGATGTGATACTTGGTTCTATGTAATATACTGATGTGATACCTGGTTCTGTGTAATATACTGATGTGATACCTGGTTCTGTGTAATATACTGATGTGATACCTGGTTCTGTGTAATATACTTATGTGATACCTGGTTCTGTATAATATACTGATGTGATACCTGGTTCTGTGTAATATACTGATGTGATACCTGGTTCTGTGTAATATACTGATGTGATACCTGGTCCTGTGTAATATACTGATGTGATACCTGGTTCTGTATAATATACTGATGTGATACCTGGTTCTATGTAATATACTGATGTGATACCTGGTTCTGTGTAATATACTGATGTGATACCTGGTTCTGTGTAATATACTGATGTGATACCTGGTTCTGTATAATATACTGATGTGATACCTGGTTCTGTGTAATATACTGATGTGATACCTGGTTCTGTGTAATATACTGATGTGATACCTGGTTCTGTGTAATATACTGATGTGATACTTGGTTCTATGTAATATACTGATGTGATGCCTGGTTCTGTGTAATATACTGATGTGATACCTGGTTCTGTGTAATATACTGATGTGATACCTGGTTCTGTGTAATATACTGATGTGATACCTGGTTCTGTATAATATACTGATGTGATACCTGGTTCTGTGTAATATACTGATGTGGTACCTGGTTCTGTATAATATACTGATGTGATACCTGGTTCTGTGTAATATATACTGATGTGATACCTGGTTCTGTGTGATATACTGATGTGATACTTGGTTCTATGTAATATACTGATGTGATACCTGGTTCTGTATAATATACTGATGTGATACCTGGTTCTGTATAATATACTGATGTGATACCTGGTTCTGTGTAATATACTGATGTGATACCTGGTTCTGTATAATATACTGATGTGATACCTGGTTCTGTGTAATATACTGATGTGATACCTGGTTCTGTGTAATATACTGATGTGATACCTGGTTCTGTATAATATACTGATGTGATACCTGGTTCTGTGTAATATACTGATGTGATACCTGGTTCTGTATAATATACTGATGTGATACCTGGTTCTGTGTAATATATACTGATGTGATACCTGGTTCTGTGTGATATACTGATGTGATACTTGGTTCTATGTAATATACTGATGTGATACCTGGTTCTGTATAATATACTGATGTGATACCTGGTTCTGTATAATATACTGATGTGATACCTGGTTCTGTGTAATATACTGATGTGCTACCTGGTTCTATGTAATATAGTATAGTGATACCTGGTTCTGTGTAATATACTGATGTGATACCTGGTTCTGTGTAATATACTGATGTGATACCTGGTTCTGTGTGATATACTGATGTGATACTTGGTTCTATGTAATATACTGATGTGATGCCTGGTTCTGTGTAATATACTGATGTGATACCTGGTTCTGTGTAATATACTGATGTGATACCTGGTTCTGTGTAATATACTGATGTGATACCTGGTTCTGTATAATATACTGATGTGATACCTGGTTCTGTGTAATATACTGATGTGATACCTGGTTCTGTATAATATACTGATGTGATACCTGGTTCTGTGTAATATATACTGATGTGATACCTGGTTCTGTGTGATATACTGATGTGATACTTGGTTCTATGTAATATACTGATGTGATACCTGGTTCTGTATAATATACTGATGTGATACCTGGTTCTGTATAATATACTGATGTGATACCTGGTTCTGTGTAATATACTGATGTGATACCTGGTTCTGTATAATATACTGATGTGATACCTGGTTCTGTGTAATATACTGATGTGATACCTGGTTCTGTGTAATATACTGATGTGCTACCTGGTTCTGTGTAATATAGTATAGTGATACCTGGTTCTGTGTAATATACTGATGTGATACCTGGTTCTGTATAATATACTGTTGCGATATCTGGTTCTGTGTAATATACTGATGTGATACCTGGTTCTGTGTAATATACTGATGTGATACCTGGATCTGTGTAATATACTTATGTGATACCTGGTTCTGTGTAATATACTGATGTGATACCTGGTTCTGTGTAATATACTGATGTGATACCTGGTTCTGTGTAATATACTGATGTGATACCTGGTTCTGTATAATATACTGATGTGATACCTGGTTCTGTGTAATATACTGATGTGATACCTGGTTCTGTGTAATATACTGATGTGATACCTGGTTCTATGTAATATACTGATGTGATACCTGGTTCTGTGTAATATACTGATGTGATACCTGGTTCTTTGTAATATACTGATGTGATACCTGGTTCTGTGTATTATACTGAGGTGATACCTGGTTCTGTGTAATATACTGATGTGATACCTGGTTCTGTGTAATATAGTATAGTGATACCTGGTTCTGTGTAATATAGTATAGTGATACCTGGTTCTGTGTAATATACTGTTGTGATATCTGGTTCTGTGTAATATACTGATGTGATACCTGGTTCTGTGTAATATACTTATGTGATACCTGGTTCTGTGTAATATAGTATAGTGATATCTGGTTCTGTGTAATATACTGATGTGATACCTGGTTCTGTGTAATATACTGATGTGATACCTGATTCTGTGTAATATACTGATGTGCTACCTGGTTCTGTGTAATATACTGATGTGATACCTGGTTCTGTGTAATATAGTATAGTGATATCTGGTTCTGTGTAATATAGTATAGTGATATCTGGTTCTGTGTAATATACTGATGTGATACCTGGTTCTGTGTAATATACTGATGTGATACCTGGTTCTGTGTAATATACTGAAGTGATACCTGGTTCTGTGTAATATAGTATAGTGATATCTGGTTCTGTGTAATATACTGATGTGATACCTGGTTCTGTGTAATATAGTATAGTGATACCTGGATCTGTGTGATATACTGATGTGATACCTGGATCTGTGTAATATACTTATGTGATATCTGGATCTGTGTAATATACTGATGTGATACCTGGTTCTGTGTAATATACTTATGTGATACCTGGTTCTGTGTAATATACTGATGTGATACCTGGTTCTGTGTAATATACTGATGTGATACCTGGTTCTGTGTAATATAGTATAGTGATACCTGGATCTGTGTGATA
This sequence comes from Leptodactylus fallax, assembly GCA_947044405.1. Lineage (NCBI taxonomy): Eukaryota > Metazoa > Chordata > Amphibia > Anura > Leptodactylidae > Leptodactylus > Leptodactylus fallax. Next base: position 2,232,910 of record CAMRHE010000272.1, read on the forward strand.
TACTGATGTGATACCTGGATCTGTGTAATATACTGATGTGATACCTGGATCTGTGTGATATACTGATGTGATACCTGATTCTGTGTAGTATTGTATAGTGATACCTGGATCTGTGTGATATACTGATTTGATACCTGGTTCTGTGTAATATACTGATGTGATACCTGGTTCTGTGTAATATACTGATGTGATACCTGGATCTGTGTGATATACTGATGTGATACTTGGTTCTATGTAATATGCTGTAGCATAATATACATGATTTTGTGCTCTTTCACCATTATTTGGGGTGGGGGGCTGTACATGCTTGCTGACCCTATTAGACACTTTAACCTGCATTCTGCATATTTTTTTTCTATGAGATGACCACCCCTATAAAGGACCACTTTTCTTTGTAAATTTGGGTGGTAGGCTCAAAGAGGTTTCACTGTACTTTTATCAGTCTCTTTGGAGTTTGGGATCTATCATATCCCACTAATACCAGATTAAGGGCTCAATTTGTCATCCTGACTTAATAACAATGTGCGGGTAATTTAAGGAGAACCCTGCACTCACTGAGTCTGCACATTTCAGCCACCACAAATATAGTATCCTCCAGGTTACAATGAAGCCAGGCTTATGTTTAGGCTGCGGATGACTTCATGCTCACACATACTCTGGAGGTTACACATTCTTTCCATGTAATATGTTCCCACCAGAACAGCGCAGTATTAGCAGAGCTCCTGAACCTGCCTGTACAGCTGGTAAGTAGCCACTGTATGGTGCGGACACTGTCTATGAGTATGCTATAGGGATTCATTACCCTAAGGGAAGATGTCACCATTTTTTGTAAATTAATTAAAATCAGAAATATATCACTTTTTTTCGTTTTTATGTTCTGATTTCTAGATTTTGTCTTCTATTTTCTGCATGTGTTTATAAGGGCTGTCATCTTGCCTAAGCCTCTCCTCTGCTCTTCTCACAGCATTTAATGATATGCTTTACAGCATAGCCATGGCCATAGGCTGCAATAGTGTGGAGCTGACTTGTTGAGATCTATGGGAGAGTTTTCTAGTCATTGTCTGTACAAGGAGGGTAAGTAGATAAGCTGTGACATCAACTATTGTCAGTAGTGGATGTAATGATCCACTTTTATTGTAATCATGACTGCTGTCTGTGATGTAAATGAAGTCACTGCTGCAAAGAAAACCCCCTACAGAATAGTCAACTGTTCAGCTATTATTAGGCTTAGTAACCAGAGTGAAAATTGCAGGATTTTGTATTTCCTTAAAATATAGATAGTGATATGGAAAATTCTTAAAATTTGTTTAAAGAGGACCTTACACCTTTTACACCTCTGCTTGGAAGAGGTAGTGAGAGCGAAAACATTAAAGACCTTTCACCACCTCCACAAATTCAGTTCTTATCATCGCGCCGCACCACTGATTCCAGCACAGTTGGAATTTTCTGTCTAGCCCCCACTATATTCGATTAACAAGTGCAGTTAATTTTGGTGCCTGATGTGCTATTTAAGCTCTGTAATGTTAGGTGGGCGGTGTCAGGCAGGGGGCGTGATTCAGAGCTCCAATCAGAGGCAGCCAGTGTCAGAGCTCAGAATCACACCCCTTGTCTGCTCCTGCCTGACACCGCCCTCCTGACAGTATAGAGACTAAATAGTATATCAGGCACCAAAACTAACAGCATTGACTGCTCAGGAACGGTGGGGGCTAGAGAAAAAATTCCAACTGTGCCAGAAACAGTGGAGCAGCAGCTATTAAATGAGGCAAAGAGCTGGACTAGTTGGAGGCATTGAAAGGTTCTCTTTAACATGAAAACTTGCTTTAAAAAACAGGTAATTTTCTGGCAACACCTCCCCTTAAAGGGGTATTCTGGTTTTATCAAATAAAGGTAATTTTTTTGTGTAGTAATAATAATAACTTTATTTATATGGCACCAACATATTCTGCAGCACTCTACAAATCACGGGATACATGAACAGACTCTATTTGACATTACAATGTGGCAAAGTAACTAACATATCTAACAATAGGAGTAGGGGCCCTGCTCGCGAGAGCTTACAATCCAACATATTTTCTACTTGCTGTCATTCAATAGGAATTTCCGTGGTTTTTCCTCCATCAGATAAAAATCTGTCCTGATCATGTGATACATAGGATCAGGTTTGTTACAAAACATAAAATATACATAAAATACAGCTTTGGGCAGGCGAGTAACACCTTGCAACACCTTGTGCTGTGGCTGAAAGGGGGTGTCCAGGGATTACAATACTTGGGCATGAAGCCAGGGAAGGTGAAACATAAAAAAAAATCATATTCACCTATCCCCAGCACGCTCTGGACCAGACAGCAGGGGACACCGGGGCACAGATGAGTATACACTCTATGGTCACCATTTTCTAATAGTTGGCCTGTGTAAACTTAGGCAGTCTGAAAACACCCCAGATTTATCACAGGGACTGATGTTGGATGATAAATCTGGTGCGTCTTTACACGGTCAATTCTATATTTATGCCACCTATTAGTTGCCTTTCTTTAAGCCAGAGTTTAACACCAAAATTTGGATGCAATTCGCCGCATTTTGTCATATTTAGACCATGCCTTTTTTACTGCAAAGTCACACCCACTTGTCTAGTAAGTCAAAAAAATAAGCCAGAGTGTAGTCATAACCAGAATAGTAAATCTGCCCCTACTGTATGTCTTCTAATAAAATGCTTAGAGACAGAGAAGGAATGTATTGTTTATTGTCAGTTTTTTACATTTATGTGTTAAAGCCAGGCAGTGAAATATATCACTTTCTTCTAATCTGATTTTATTTTCAGATTGTAGATTTTTTTAATTTGTATTTCCTGTACATGGTTATGTGGGCTTCCATCTTGTCTAAGCTTTTCCTCTGCACTGTCAACTGCATTTAGTGATATACTTTACAGCAGTCTCATGGCCATTGGCAGCAATAGTCTTGAGCTGGCTCATTGACGTCAATGGGAGAGTTTTCTAGAACTGGTCTGTGCAAGGAGAGGAGTAGATAAGATGTGACATCATCTATTGTCAGTAGTGGATGTAATGATGTGTGTTAAATGATGTTATCTATAGAGGTGCTATCTTCTATTGTAATACTGTCTGTCTTGTATGTGATGTAAACGAGGTGACTGCTGCAAAAAAAAAAAAAAAAATCCCCTACAGAATTGGCAAGAGTCTGTCTATTATTAGGATTATTGACCAGAGTGAAAATTGTACAATAGAGTACTAATTTAAAAAATACAGATTGTGATCTGGAAAAGGAAAAAAAAATTATCAAAAATTTTTAAAAATATGTTTTCATATAAAAAAAAAATTGGCTTAAAAAGTAAGTAATTTTTTGGTGAAAAATCCACTTTTACATTAATTACTATTTTTAGATTATAATGTTGTACCGTGTTAGCCATAAAAAGTAGTGGAAGAGTGAAGAAATCAGGCGATACCTTTTAGAGGCTAACTGAGTATATTTGATAATAAGCTTTCGAGAGTACTAGCTCTCTTCTTCAGACATGGTGTAGTGCAACAAACTGAAAATTCACACTATTTATACACAGAAGACATGGATCTTCAAAGGATCTTGGAATAACAAAATGCAATATAAGTAGAGAAGTTAAAAGAATGGGAATACAAGTTAATGCAAAAATTTCAAACTCTGCAATTTGGACTTAATATTCATGCCAGTTTCATGTCACACTATGTATGAACTGTGAGGGTCACAAATCACCAGCTGATAGCAAACAGATAACAGATCCCTCCATCACGCCCCACAAGTTTTCCGGACTGTTTATTTCCTGACCTGTTGTAAATAACTTCTCTACTTATATTGCATTTTATTATTCCAAGATCCTTTGAAGGTCCATGTCTTCTGTGTATAAAAAGTCTGTGAGTTTTCAGTTTCTTGTATTATACCATGTCTGAAGAAGAGAGCTAGCACTCTCGAAAGCTTACTATCAAATATACTCAGTTAGCCTCTAAAAGGTATCGCCTGATTTCTTCTCTCTTCCACTACTTTTAGATTAGTCTCATTTATACTTATGTGATTAATACAGGAGAAGTGAAATAGACAGCAGGACTAGTTATTTGGTTGATTTCCTGCAAGGTCTTATTTTCTGCAGGTTGCCGTCTGCTTCCCCCTTTATCAGGGTCACATGATCTACCACTGAGAGACGATCAGATGATTTTCTACCCTTCAGTGAGTTTATTTTGAGCTTTTCTGCACTGTTTTTAGTACAGACCCAATAAAGGTCAAACTTTATTATTTTTAAACCTTATTTTGTCACTGTGTATCTGTAATAAATTATTGTAGCCTGCTAGCAATAAGTCACTTAATAATAGACTAGCCGAGGATATATTTAGCCGGTTTTATGAATCTTTTATAGCAGTTATATATACAGGTTGTCATCTTTTGTAGGGGATAAGGCCTCCATGAAGAAATGGGTTTTCAAATGTATGTACATATGGGAATGTCGCAAGCAAGTTATTAGTCAGGGGCAGTAAATTCCGCAAAATGGGTGCAGCACGGGAGAAATCCTGCAGACAGGAGTATGAGAGCTTAGGTCATTGGCTGTGAAGAAAGCATGAGCGGGTTAGTAAATGGAGATAAATGGAGACCAATACTCAGGACCCCCACAAAGCTGCTCAAAGGGGCAATGGCACTCAGATAGGTATCACTTCAGCTTCACAGACCAGCAATATCACATTCATTTGTCACATGGCCCGTGTGTAGCTCGGTTCCATTAAATTGAATAGGGTTGAGCTGCATTACCAAGCACAGCCCAAATATAACATAGGGTCTCAAACAGCTGATTGTTATGGATCCCAGGTGTCAAACCCCCTCCAATCAAATATTGATGGCCTAAACTAAAGGATAAGTAATCAATATTTGATCCCTGGGAAATCCCTTTAGATGGGACCTTTAAAGGGACTGTCCAGGAATTTTTATTCATGGCTTAATCTTAGAATAGGCCATAAATATCTGATTGATGGGGGGCTGACAGCAGGTCCCCGCACAGATCAGTTATTCAGATACCAATAGTACACACTGGACAGAGCAAGGAGAAGATGACTCCGTGCCCTGTAAAGTGTCCAGGCTCCATCACTGCAGCTCAGCTCCAATTCAAGTACATTATAGTAGTCAAGGTGAAAAGAGATCAGTGCCTGAATTAAGCTACTTTTACACTGAATTTTGAAGTTTCCCCCTAAACCAGGGGTCCCCAACCACTGGTCCGCGGACCGGGCCATTGGGGGTCTTTTGCCAGTCCGTGGGCTGGCCTCAGTAAACGCGGCTCCCAGCAGATTATGTGAGGCGGGTCGGTGATCTGGCCACAGTATTGTGTCTCCTAGCATATCTAATGGCGGGGACCTAGTCTACAACACTGTACACCGAGGTCCCGCCAGCACACCCCGGTCTACAGCGCTCTTTGTTGTTTAACCCCGTCCCCATTATGACCAAAGTCCCGCCCCTAAACCACCAGCGCCGCCTCCGCTTTGCCCCCCCCCCCCTGCCCGGCCGTGGTGAAATAAAGGTTGGGGACCGCTGACCTAAACTATACCTCCAATGGATGTCACTGTATAACAGGGGCGTATGCAGGATTTTCCAAGTAGGGGGATTCTGGGAGGAGAGTGATATTGTAGGGGGGTTGTATTGCAGGGGATTTTCACACACAAAGTATAACGCTCCCTTATTGCTCCCTGCACCGTATAATGCTCTCCTTAGTGACCCCAAACAGTATATAGTCCCCAGGTCCCACACCATATAATGACATTGTCTCAGGCCCACACAGTATGGGATCCAGGGAGTAGGTGGTGAGTACTCACTGCTCAACCCCCAGACCTAGCCAATAACTGATGGAAGTGCTCCTGGGTTTCCAGGCCACAAGCTCTTCTGAATTATGATTCAGAAGAACATTGGCTGACCAGTGTCATCAAGGGGGCAATTTTAATCATGAAACTGCCCCTTGGGTACACGCCTGTGTTCCGGAAAGCAGAAAAAACACTCTTCTGTCCTTAGTCTGGTGAATAGAGGTATATGGATGTATTTGACGTATAAGCCAGGAGTTTTCCTGGTGAATACAGCAAACATACACTGAAAACACAGAGGAAAAGTAGCCTAAGTGTCAGTGGTGAGGTAGGGAATGTTACTTGTAATGGGGAGAATTTATCAACTCATCTACCCCAGTTTTCTGGCATTGATGGGTGATAATGTGGCACATCTTTGGCCCTTTCTTGCGCCAAATATGCACCACATTTCCCGTTCTACGCCTCACTCGCGACTTTCTCTGAAACCTGGCATGAGTTGTACGGGAGATCTAGGCCAGTTCCTGATTTACTTTCTGGTGGATGGGCGTACAATGTTAAAAAAAAAAAAAAAAGGGATTTGTTTCTGTCAGTTTTTAGGATGGACAAAAGTGTAGTATACCATACTTTTGTGTCCTTCAAGAAACACGGACAGAAACTGCTATATTAAGACTTCCATAGGAAATGCAAGTCTTAATAAATTCCCCCAATGTGTTTGAGGTGAAGGCAACATTGAATATGGCAATACATTGAACATGAGGAAGAAGTTCTATGTAATATTTCTAATGATTTTTTCCATATATATACACACGTGGACAAAATTGTTGGTACCCCTCATTTAGTGAAAGAAAAACCCACAATGGTCACAGAAATAACTTAAAAAATCCAGACTGGAATTTGCCAAACTACATGTTGACAAGCCACAAAGCTTCTGGGAGAATGTCCTATGGACAGATGAGACATAAATCGAAATTTTTGGCAAGGCACATCAGCTCTATGTTCACAGACGGAAAAATGAAGCATATCTTGAAAAGAACACTGTCCCTACTATGAAACATGGAGGAGGCTCTGTTATGTTCTGGGGCTGCTTTGCTGCATCTGGCACAGGGTGTCTTGAATCTGTGCAGGGTACAATGAAATCTCAAGACTATCAAGGGATTCTAGAGAGAGATGTGCTGCCCAGTGTCAGAAAGCTTGGTTTCAGTCGCAGGTCATGGGTCTTGCAACAGGATAATGACCCAAAACACACAGCTAAAAACACCCAAGAATGGCTAAAAGGAAAGCATTGGACTATTCTGAAGTGGCCTTCTATGAGCCCTGACCTAAATCCTATTGAGCATCTTTGGAAGGAGCTGAAACATGCCGTCTGGAAAAGGCACCCTTCAAACCCGAGACAACTGGAGCAGTTTGCTCATGAGGAGTGGCCAAAATACCTGCTGAGAGGTGCAGAAGTCTCATTGACAGTTACAGGAATCGTTTGATTGCAGGGATCGCCTCAAAAGGTTGTGCAACAAAATATTAAGTTAAGGGAACCATCATTTCTGTCCAGGCCTGTTTCATGAGTTTTCTTTTTTTAAAAATTCGTTGAAGCATGGTTGGAAAGCAATGTCTGACTTTCATTTCTTCATTTTCATAGAATTTTTATATATTATTATTTTTGTCAGATTCAAGTTAATTCTGTGACCATTGTGGGTTTTTCTTTCATTAGACGAGGGGTACCAACAATTTTGTCCACGTGTGTATATATATGCAGTATATACAGTATATACAGCACATGACATTACATTCTAATTGATCAGCTCCATTTGTTGTCTCTCAACGGATCAATACATTAGAAGCTGAGCTATGTGTAAGATCTATTGTGATCTCATTAACCCTTGTGCCTGCGGAATGAATAATGGTGCAGGGCAAAAAAAGATTTATTTTAGGACAGACTCCACTGAGTGCAACAGGGAAGAAGAGAAAATGACATTGACCACTTAGGATTATCAATACTGTCTTAGGTAAAAAATGTCTTTGCTTTCCAAGGACATAGTGACCGGCAATTTATTTCTGAGACAGTTTTGTTATAGGTATTTACAGGGAGTCACATATTGATGACTTACACTAGATTCACACCTGCGTTTGGGTTTCCGTTCTTCATGTCCACTTGGGGACCCAAAAAACGAAAATACAATCCACTTAAAAAGCAGTTACCTGCGGAAATCCACAGACCCCATAGACTATAATGGGGTCCGCCCGGTTTCCACCCCAAAAATGCTTGCAGGACTTTTCTCTCCACATTTTTCAAGCGGAATGGGGGACGGAATCCTCAAACAGTGCAAATGTTAACCCAGCCTTAGCCTTAGGATAGGTAATAAATTTCTGATCGGTGGGGATTCGATACCCAGGAATCCCACATTTCAGCTGCTCAAAGAGACAACAGCACTAAGATGAGCGACACTTCAGCTTCACAGACCAGTTACATCACATTCATTCATCACATGGCCTGTGTGCAGCTCAGTCCCATTCAATTGAATAGGATTGAGCTGTAATACCAAGCGCTAATGTAATGTATGGTCTCTTCAAACAGCTGTTTGGTGTCTGATGTTGACCCCACACCGATCAGATATTGATGGCCTATACCAGGGGTAGGCAACCTTTTTGTTCGGCATGCCGATTTCGATTAAAAAAATCAAAGTTGAGGTACTCGGCGTGCCGGTCAATAATTGTAAGTCTAACGACCCCTGCACACGGTATTATGTCACATAGCGGCCCCTGCACACGGTATTATGGTGATAATACTAGTGATAATTGCTATTACTATTATTTTAGCGTGTAACAGATATCACTAGAGAGGCAGGCGGCGTATTTTACTCTATAAAGATCAGGTATGGACAGGACAGGGACAGTGAAAAAATGTAAACTTTATTGGTGACTTTGTGCATGTGTTGTGTAAGTGTTTGATGCGACACTTCTGGCGTTGCGACCTGGACAATGGTAAATGTCTGGGTCACAGCGCCAATAACTTCCTGGTTATGTGATTGGGCTCAGAGGGGTATTACATTATCCCTCTATGTGACTATCAGAGAGCAAAAGTACAGTATGCTCTCTGATTGATAGGAGAGGGGATAAGGATGGAAGTCTCTGCTACCCCCATCATCTGCAGCTTATGCACAGACAATGATGAGTTATCATTGTCTCTGCAGCTCCTCCTCCCCCTCCTTCCTTAGCTCTAAGATGCTGCCTGACACAGGAGGGGGGGGGGACACTTTTAGAGCCCCATTTCTAAGGATCTATTAGGGCCACAAAGATGCAACTGGATTCATTTTAAAGATGAGAATCTCATCTTTAAAACGATACCAAGACCTCCATGATTGACCTCCATTGGGATTTCATTGCCGAACATCGTTTTCACCAGCGAATCGCTCAGGATGTTTAAGGACGATCATAGTGATCTTGGTATCATTTTAAAGAGGAGATTCTCATCTTTAAAATGAATCCAAGTGTTTCTTTATAGCTTTAACCAATCCTGAGCAATTCGATCAGGTACAGTAGTGAAGCCGGCAATGACCGGCTTCACTACGGTACATAGACTGTGCAGAAGCCAGGTGCTGTCGCATCCATCTTCACCCGGCGCTAATGAAATTTTAAGGAAGCCGGATGGAAAAACGCTGCAGGTAACGTTTTTCCATCCGGCTGAGGCACAAATATGGCGCCAGAACTGATGCCTCTTGTGCCAGAACCGATCCCATAGAAAACTATGGGATCCGTCCTGGCATCAGTTTCCCCTCCGGCTTGTGTGCACCACGCTGGAGGGAAACAGATAGCTGTGCCGGACGAATGTGAACACACCGCTGCCGTGCCAGGTAAATAAGCCTCGCGTGCCACTCTTGGCACGCGTGCTGGGGGTTGCCGACCCCTGGCCTATACTATAGATAATCAATATTGGACCCCATGGAAAATCCCTTTAAATGAAACCCTTTATTCCTCAAACCGTTTACAACCTTTGGCTCAATAGCTGTTGGCAAACTACAACATACAGTATGCTGGCAAGGGTACAGCATCTATAATGTACCGTACAATGGGGAGTCAATGATTAACCCAACATATGTTCACAGTCCTGTCACAGCAATGTTGGCAGCTCTCTTGGGACAAGTGGATATGTATGTTCCTGAAAAGTGATATCCAAGAATCCAGCAGAGACTGATATAAGCAGGCCATGTGCTTCCTGTAGGCAGCTTCCAGGAAACATCTCGAGTTCAGAAGAAGTCACGGTGGTTTTCTGGGATAAAAGTATTAGAGACTTTTTTTTTGTTCAAGCATTTACTTTCTTTCAAACAAATATAAGAAATATCTGGATGTGTAAAAAATAGGCTAAATATTTCTATGAATCCTATGTGGCTAAGGCCCCTTGCACACGACCGTGACATGCCCACGCACATGACCAAGAATTACACGGTCCCGTGTGCGGGCCGACAGTCTGGGCCGCAAAACTCAGGACAGGTCCTATTTCGGTTCAGTCACGGCCAGCGGCCAGCACACAGTCGACTGCAAGGGGCCTAAAGATTTGCTGCTAAAAATTGCTGCTGTAACTTAGCTACTTCCTGGCCATTGAGTAAATGGAGCAGTACAGTGGCACAGATAATAGTAATAGGTAATAGGTAGGTAAGACGTCTTCTTAGCAGTCTGGGCTCCTATGATAAGATGGGAAAAGTAAACAATTATACTTTTTGGGTATATTAAATCTAAAATTTAATAAGGTTGTCCTCAAAATGTCCCAACAGTTCTGAAGAGAGTGGTTTGCATATACTGGTGTCTCGTCTACCGTAAAGTGTGCATAGTTTGCCATTGTTTATTATAACTGCTTATACTTTGCAGGTAATGTGTCTTAGGGGCCATTCACATCATGTTTTTTACATAAGTTTAGCGGATGCAAAACAATGGATTACAAAAACGGATCCAAAAACTTACACAAACGGATGCAAACAGATGGCCATCCGTTTCCATAGACATCAATGTTAAAAAAAACGGATCCGTTGCTGTCCGTTTTCTTGGACGGACATAAAAGTATGGTATACTACGTTTTTGTGTCCTTCAAAAAACAATACAGCAACAGATTTGTTTTTTTTTAACATTGAAGTCTATGGAAACGGATGGCCATCTGTTTACATCCGTTTGAGTCTGTTTTTTTAATCCGTTTTTTGCATCTGTTAAACTGACGTAAAAAACGTGACCTGAATGGACCCTAAGATAGATCACTGCTGGTTATGTTACACAAGTACTTTTGCAGGCAGACACTGGTTCTGGTCATGGGTGCAGATGCTAGGGTGGGCTTAGACTATATATGGGGCTATTTATACACACCTCATGTGAACTGTGATGTACAGTACATAGCAGTGGAGATTGCAGTCAGTGTCAGGTATGACAGGCTGCATGGAAGTGACAGAGAGCTGCAACGTCAATGTTAAGTCAGGCCAGGAAGCTTTGCTAGAGGTGTTGGCCCTGAGATCCTCTTAGGTAGTCATCCGCCTCCATGACATCTTGAACAGCACTGGATTGCAGTCTTGCTTGGGATTGGAAAGTCTGAGGAAGACCCTTAAAGGTGATTCCATGATATTTTAGTATTGCGGTTTGAGGCCTAAGAAATGGAATCAGGACGTCACCTGTAACGTCGGTGAGTGACGTCCTGTGTCCTTTCCTTAGGCCGCTGATTGACCACAGCGGTCATGTGTGGTGGGGACATCTGCTGGAAAAACCCTGGGGCCCTGAGGGGACTGGACAGCTGCCAGGGACACTGGAGCACCGGGACAGGTGATTTTTTTTTTTTTTTTGTTTTGTTTTTTTATTTCTCTCCTTCCCTGGCCTCCTGCCACAATACTAAAATATCATGGACAACCCCTTTAAATGTATTAGAGTGGTTCTAGACCACTTCCTGGAGACTGTCTCCTGATGCAAATCGTTAATAAATATGTCAAACTGCAAACTAAAAAGTGCACAAAAATGGCACAAATACATTGATAGGTTATGAATGAGAATAATATGATTGTTCATCCTAATACAGAAATCTGAGAAGAAAGAAAAACACGGTGGGTGTGTAGCTATGATCCTGCATCCAATAGATCAAATAGATAACCACATGTAGATAAGTAATAGTAAAGTACAACAAACCCTCAAGGGACACGTCTAAGTAAAGTTTAATAAAGTATACAAAATAAAACACAATATATAAGAAATAGAGCAATATATAACAATATAAAACAAATGAATAAACAAGAACCAATCTCACCGCTGTACCCAAGTGCACTAGTGGTTAGAAATCAATGATAGATCACAATAAAACCATAACATGGACATACTGCAATAAAACTGAGGGCCATGATATTATATGTGGGGGCACTGTGAGGGCCATTTTATTGTGGAGGCAGTGTGGGGACCATGGTCATTGAAGCATAATACTGATTGGGAGGACAATTATACATGTGGGGGCACTGAGGGGGCCATTATACTACATGTGGGGTAACTGAGGGGGCCATAATACTACATGAGGGGGCACTGAGGGGCCATTACACTACATGTAGGGGCACTTATGGGCCATTATACTACATGTGTGGGCACTGAGAGAGCCATTATACTAAATGTGGGGGCACTGAGGGGCCTTTATATTACATGTGGGGGCACTGAGAGAACCATTATACTACATGTGGGGGAACTGAGGGGGCCATTATACTACATGTGGGGGCACTGAGGGGGCCATTACAACAACTGTTGATGGAGACCCCAAACAAAGCCTTATTTTATTAACATTTATAAGTGATCACTACTTTGGGGTTATTCGGTTGAGACGTTTTCTACAGTATACTACAATATACTGAACCTGGCTCTGTTTAACCATATAGCACAATATGTCATCTGTAGGCTCCCATTGTTATCATGCCATACAGTATATGGGTTTTTTTTCTGTATACTCCAGTCTACTAAACTATTCAATGCCTTTTTTTTTGTATTCCAACATATATTAGCCCAATGAAGGCCAAAATGACACGCTTGGAGCCCTATGAACATGCTTAGCGTGTACTCCGGGAGCCCCGTACGATGCAGTACTTTCTGTAATTCATTACTGATCAGTATGTGATTATTAATGTTTGGAGTCAAACCCTTTTTTTCCACCAGGAATTTTAACCGTTTATTGAAAACGCCACTCCACATAACAGCCTCATGCTTCATGTCCATACAGTACAGATGTCAGGACTTGATTTACTCTTCGGCAGACGTTACCATCCTATTGGTTAGATACTTTAATAAGCACGTTCAGATCCATATATATGAAAATTAAAAGCTGTGTAAGGCATTTTCATTTATCTTACACTGCAGTCCAAGCCGACCTCAGGCCAAACTAGTGCAGACCTGTTGTTCAACAGCTATAATATCCATAAAATGTACAGTATACGGTATGTAATCTAAGTATTTGCAATCACAACTGCTCAAACAGTTTTCTTAATGGTAACAGAAAGCAAAATCCAACTGTATAATATAAAGCTTATATGGATTGGATTGGATGGACTGGATCTGGATGGCTCCGACCATCCAGATCAACATAATAAAGGAGTCCTAGCACTACTATGTTTCCTTTATTCTTTACATAGATTTGAGCGGCTGTGCCTGGTACTACAGATGATCCTAGTCAAGTGAATAGTATGAACTGTGATACCAGGTATAGCCGCTCATACGAATAAGCCATAACACCTATGTAAACATAGCAACTACTGCAGATCCATACTGTATACAGTATGTGCCCATAGTAGGAGCTCAGCAGGTTGGACTCCATATCCATACTATATCATAGGTCCTAGAGAAACCCTTTAACACATTAGATTATTGAATTGGCGTCCTATATTGGAGTCCAGATAATACCTACAGTGGTTACGGAAAGTATTCAGACCCCTTTAAATTTTTCACTCTTTGTTTCATTGCAGCCATTTGCTAAAAGCAAAAAAAGTTCATTTTATTTCTCATTAATGTACACTCAGCACCCCATCTTGACAGAAAAAAACAGAAATGTAGATATTTTTGCAAATTTATTAAAAAAGAAAAACTGAAATATCACATGGTCATAAGTATTCAGACCCTTTGCTGACACTCATATATAACTCACATGCTGTCCATTTCCTTCTGATCCTCCTTGAGATGGTTCTACTCCTTCATTGGAGTCCAGGTGTGTTTAATTAAACTGATCGGACTTGATTAGGAAAGGCACACACCTGTCTATATAAGACCTCACCGCTCACAGTGCATGTCAGAGCAAATGAGAATCATGAGGTCAAAGGAACTGCCCAAGGAGCTCAGAGACAGAATTTTGGCAAGGCACAGATCTGGCCAAGGTTACAAAAGAATTTCTGCAGCACTCAAGGTTCCTAAGAGCACAGTGGCCTCCATAATCCTTAAATGGAAGAAGTTTGGAACAACCAGAACTCTTCCTAGACCTGGCCGTCCAGCCACACTGAGCAATCGTGGGAGAAGAGCCTTGGTGAGAGAAGTAAAGAAGAACCCAAAGATCACTGTGGCTGAGCTCCAGAGATGCAGTAGGGAGATGGGAGAAAGTTCCACAAAGTCACTATCACTGCAGCCCTCCACCAGTCGGGGCTTTATGGCAGAGTAGCCCGAAGGAAGCCTCTCCTCAGTGCAAGACATATGAAAGCCCGCATAGAGTTTGCCAAAAAACACATGAAGGACTCCCAGACTATGAGAAATAAGATTCTCTGGTCTGATGAGTCGAAGATTGAACTTTTTGGCGTTAATTCTAAGCGGTATGTGTGGAGAAAACCAGGCACTGCTCATCACCTGCCCAATACAATCCCAACAGTGAAACATGGTGGTGGCAGCATCATGCTATGGGGGTGTTTTTCAGCTGCAGGGACAGGACGACTGGTTGCAACTGAAGGAAAGATGAATGCGGCCAAGTACAGAGATATCCTGGAAGAAAACCTCTTCCAGAGTGTTCTGGACCTCAGACTGGGCCGAAGGTTCACTTTTCAACAAGACAATGACCCTAAGCACACAGCTAAAATAACACAGGAGTGGCTTCGGAACAACTCTGTGACCATTCTTGACTGGCCCAGCCAGAGCCCTGACCTCAACCCAATTGAGCATCTCTGGAGAGACCTGAAAATGGCTCCACCAACGTTCACCATCCAACCTGACGGAACTGGAGAGGATCTGCAAGGAAGAATGTCAGAGGATCCCCAAATCCAGATGTGAAAAACTTGTTGCATCATTCCGAAGAAGACTAACGGCTGTACTGGCTCAAAAGGAAGGGGCTTCTACTCAATACTGAGCAAAGGGTCTGAATACTTATGACCATGTGAGATTTCAGTTTTTCTTTTTTAATAAATTTGCAAAAATATCTACATTTCTGTTTTTTTCTGTCAAGATGGGAGTGTACATTAATGAGAAATAAAATGAACTTTTTTGCTTTTAGCAAATGGCTGCAATGAAACAAAAAGTGAAAAATTTAAAGGGGTCTGAATACTTTCCGTACCCACTGTACATGGGGTAAGTGTGTACAGTAATGTGCAAAAGATTTAGGAAAGCATGGAAAAATGTTACAAAGTAACGCTAGGTTCACACTAGCGTTCACGAATTCCATACCCCGTTCTGCTTAAAATAGGCGGAGAAAAAAGTCTTGCAAGCAGGATTTTTCTCTCCACCGATTTCAGTATAAAATCGTTGGAAACCTGGCGAACCCCATTATAGTCAAAAGGGTCCGCAGGAACCGCTTTTTAAGCAGATGGGGTTTCTGTTTTTCAGGTCCCCAAGTGGACCCGAAGAACAGAAACTCAAACACTAGTGTGAACCTAGCGTGAGTATGCTTTCAGAAATGGAAGAGGTAATAGTCAATAAACAAAATGAAGTGAATGAAGAAAAGAGAAATCTAAATCCTATCAATATTTGGTGTGACCTTTGCCCTTTGCCATCCATCAGTTCTTCTCGGTATACTTGCAGACAGTTTTGGAAGGAACTCGGCAGGGAGGTTGTTCCCTCAATCTCAGAGAACTAAGCACAGATCTTCTGTCGGATGTAGGCCTGCTCCAATCCTTCAGTCTAAGTGGCATGGCTCTATGAATGCAGCTGGAAGCTCAGGTGGAATCCTTGGAATCAGGGGCGTAAATACTGGGGTAGCAGTGGGAGCAGCTGCCACAGGGCCCGGGACATTAGGGGGTCTGGCACGATGTTGTGTCGCGACGCTGGCCGTGACGTCTGGTCCAACATTGAAGAAGCAGGGAGTGTGCCGGAGCCAGGGAGAGGTAAGTAACACAGTTATTTATATTTGCATCCTCCCCTGGGTCTCTGATCATTATACTCTGGGGTCTGAAAAGACCCCAGAGCATAATAATTGTTCATTTGTGGTCCACAATGGGGCATGTAATAATAATTAATGGGTGGTGAACCCCAAAAATTCACCAGAAATTTTTGCAATATTTGCATTGAACACTGTAGGGGCCACTGTGGGACATTATACTTTATGAAGAGGCCACTGTGAGACATTATACTGTGGAGGGGCCACTGTGGAACATTATACCTTGTGAAGGGGCCACTTTGGGACTTTATACTGTGTGGAAGGGCCACTATGGACCATTATACTGTGTAGAGGAGCCACTATGGGACTTTATACTGTGTGCAGGGGCCACTATGGGACTTTATACTGTGTGGAGGGGCTACTATGGGACATTTTACTGTGTGGAGGGGTCACTATGGGGCATAATACTGTGTGCAGGGGCTGCTATGGGGCATAATACTGTGTGCAGGGGCCGCTATGGAGCATAATACTGTGTGCAGGAGCCACTATGGGGCATAATATTGTGTGCAGGGGCCGCTATGGAAAATAATACTGTGTGCAGTGGCCGAGATGAGGCATAATACTGTGTGCAGGGGCCACTATAGCACATAATAGTTTGTGCAGGAGCCACTATGGGGCATTATACTGTGTTCAGGGGCCATTGTGGCGCATAATAGTGTGTGCAGGGGCCACTATGGGGCATAATACTGTGTGCAGGGGCCACTATGACGTATAATAATGTGTGCAGGAATGTGAGGAATGCGGTTTGTGTGGGGGGGGGGGGGCATGTCAAATGTTCGCCTTGGGACCCAGCCATTCCGAGTTACGCCACTGCTTGGAATCATGGGCACAGCTAGAGGGGGTGCAGAGGCAGCAATCGCTACCAGGCCCTGAAGACTCATGGGGCCCAAAGACCGCTCTTCAACATAAGAAGACACCAGTATTATAGGTAGCCATATATCTATTACATATCTTGCATTGAGGCCCAGGAGCTTCAGGTTACACCTTTGCTTGGAAGAGATGGTGAGAGAGAGGTACTCATTGTGAGAAAAGATTAACTACTGCCCCAGAAACTGAGTATTAGACTATAAAGAAGTAAGTTAAAAGTAAATGTTGTTTGTAGGTAAATGGTACAATAAGCTTTGTTCAGTTCTTTTAGATAGCAGTTCTATTTTTCAGCACTAGATGGCAGTGTGCATTATCATGCATGCTGAGTCTTTCAGTTTAAAGAGGACCTTTCATGTCCTCATGTATATGCGGTTTTACATACCGCTAGAAAGGTGACAGCGCGCAGAATTCAGCGCACTGCCGGCTTTCCCGGTATGTGCCCCGGGGCTGGAGATATCGGCGGTGTAAGTTTCACAGTTTACTGTCAGAAAGGCGTTCCTGACAGTCTAGCTGCGCTGTGAGGAACGCCCACCCTGACAGTTCTCGTTCATAGACATGTACTGGGGGGGGGCGTTCCTCACAGCTCAGCGTCATCACCGGGCAGTAAGGAACTCCCCCTCTGACAGTACAGGGCTATAGACGAGTACAGAAAGAGGGGGCGTTCCTTAAAGTGCTATGGAGGAATACTGTCGGGGAGGGCGTTCCTCACAGCGCAGCTAGACTGTCAGGAACACCCTTCTGACAGTAAACCGTGAAACTATGACCCCCGATATCTCCAGCCCTGGGGCACATACCGGGAAAGCCGGCAGTGAGCTGAATTCAGCGCACTGTCGGCTTTCTAGCGGTCTGTAAAACTGCATGTGCCTGAGGACATGAAAGGTCCTCTTTAAGGATATAAAGTTTATTTACTAAACTATATATACTGTATATATATATATATACAAACAGAGGTAGCAGCACCAATGAGGCCCAAAGTCCCCTTTTCCATATAAGCTTCAAAGTGATGCCAATGCTTGTAGCCAGTGAATGGAAACCTTAATATTTGACTTGTAGGGGATTAAGATGTAGGTTGATGAACGATGGATATAAAAAAAAAAAAACTGCATAATTTATTCAATGAATACTTTTGTATTTATTACTTTGTAACATTGTGTCTCTTCTTAGATCTTATTCACACATCCTTTGTTCACTATTGTGTTGTCAGTATTCTGTCTGGATATCACACAATCATATTCATTTTAAATTCCCTATTTTGGTTCATTTTGCAGATCAAACATACCCATCAAAGTCTATGAGTTTTTAAAAATCCTGGAATGCATATGGATGGCATCAGTTGTGAAAATTGTATCAACCATGGACAAAACACATCTATAAAACCAATAGAACCATGTGTTGTCCATGATAAATACTTGAATAGCACACATCTGTAAATCACTGACATGTGAATAAGACCTAATACTTTTAAAGAGAAGTCAATATTTTCCTTATTTGTCCTTCTGTAATTTACTTTGTAATGTATCACCAAAATTCTTTTTTGTTCTATTAGTCTATAGTTTACAGAAAGATTTGTTGCACAGAATAGAATTGTGGTGAGTTCTGCTAGTCCTCCGATACTCCACAGGGGCTGGTGTAACAAGTGATGAGGGGCCTGTCTAGTTGATGTTCGTAGTAATGTCACCCAGGGCACTAAAGATCGTAAGAAGCCTCCCTGAGTCTGATGGTGGTTGGGGTGCCATCGATGATAGTGCAGAAATGGGGTCTCAGGAAGGATGAAAAGTGCAAAAACTCAAAGATTAGGCAGCTCATCAACAAAAAGCAAATCTTCCATAAGATGGACACAAGGTTTCGGTAGCCAATGTGCTAGCTACTTATAATTGCCCAAGCTGCGGAGTGTAGGTTCCTAAAAAGTTATGGGCCTGCTATTGGCTCGAAAGTCCCAGTCATAGCTATGAGATCCATCCAGAAACTCCCCTCACCATTGACAGAACTACCGCTGTAGCAGGCGTAGGGGCTGCTACAGGGCCTGTGACCTTAGGGGGCCCAGTGGCTGCTTTTTTGTTAAAGAATAGGTCATAACCTGCTGAAATTACTCCAGCATGTAACAGGCCCTATTTACTTACTGATCCCTGCTCCTACCCATGGCCGCCTCCACTTCCCGTTCAGCCCTGCAGGGGGCCCCTGTGAGTCCTATATCACATCACTGCCACTGAACAGCGTCAGGACGTTACTGACAGGGACGTGATATGGAATGCACGGAGCCCCTTGGATGACTGAAGGGGAAGCAGAGGCAGCCGTGGGCAGGAGCGGGGAGCTGTAAGTAGGGCTGCTGCAAGAGTAATTGTTGGGTGAACCTTGCCTGGCAGTTTTATTCGGACTGAACATGCCTGAACCAAAACTGCTAATTATATTCTGGGATCTCTTCAGACTCCCAAGTATAATGATCGGAGGCCCAGGGGATGTGATCAATCATAAAGAACAGTGTTACTCACCTCTCCTGGGCTCTGGCGCGGATCTTCGGGCCTTTTTGATAATGTCACAGAAATCACGTGTGTGAGGCCAGTATCACAACGCATAATGATGCCAGCGTAACTAATGTCTGTGACGTTATTGAAGAGGCCCGAAGACTGCCGCCGGATGACAGGAGAGGTGAGTAACACTGGTTTTTATGTTTGTCACCTCCCCTAGGCCTCCGATCATTATACTTGGGAGTCTGAAGAGACCCCAGAGTATAATAATAATTCATGGGTGGTGAACCCCAAAAATTCACTAAAAAATGCAATATTTGCATTGAACACTGTAGGGGCCACTGTGGGATATTATACTTTGTGAAGAGGCCACTGTGAGACATTATACTGTGCGGAGGGGCCACTATGGAACATTATACTGTGTAGAGGAGCCACTATGGGACATTTTACTGTGTGAAGGGGCCGCTATGGGATATTATACTATGTGGAGGGGTCACTAAGGGACATTATACTGTGTGGAGGGGTTGCTATGGGACATTATACTGTGTCCAGGGGCTTCTATGTGACATAATACTGTGAGGAGGGGCCACTATGGGACATTATACTGTGTGGAGAGGCCGCTATAGGACATTTTACTATGTAGAGAGGCCGCTATGGGACATTATACTGTGTGAAGGGGCCGCTATGAGACATTATACTGTGTGCAGGGGCTACTATGTGACATAATACTGTGAGGAGGGGCCACTATGGTATATTATACTACCTGGAGAAGCCACTATGGGACATTTTACTATGTGGAAGGGCTGCTATGAGATGTTATACTATATGGAGGGGCCGCTATGGGACATTATACTGTGTGGAGGGGTCGCTATGGGACATTATACTGTGTGCAGAGGCTACTATGTGACATAATACTGTGAGGAGGGGTCAATATGGGACATTTTACTATGTGGAAGGGCCGCTATGGGATGTTATACTATGTGGAGGGGCCCCTATGGAACATTATACTGTGTAAAGGGGCCGCTATGGGACATAATTGTATGTGTAAATGGGTTGTTATACCATGCAGGGGCCAGGAAAAGGACGCTGGTTACGCCCCTGCCTCTCACACTCTCTGTCACACACTAATCTCGAAAAGTGAGCAGAGCAAAAAACTAGCTCATCTCCTACCTGCGATTTGAGATTGTCCTGACAGTCAGGGTCAGGCTAACTAGAGCACTCCAACATACTGTACACTCTCTACTCCTTTCAAGGAGAAAGAAGACTACCTGTCTTCTTGTCAAATGAGTTGAGGGATGTTCCAGCTACCTATCTGCAGCCACATTGGTCTGGTCCACTCAAAGTTACATCAAGTTATATTACAGCAAACAGCATAAAAACACACAGGAAAAGTGCACATTCACATCCAACAGTCATAGAAAGTAGTCATTATGGTTTCTCCAGGACACTAAACCTATTCTAAGCTATTCTAAGGACAGGCCAGAAATGTTTTCTCGTTGAAGAAACACTAAGCCTAGACCCCCACCCCCCCAACAAGACATGTACTACCTGTCCTGATACATCTTTACTACGCCCCAGGCAAAATGATTACTAGGAGTCTCTTCCTCCCTGTGACATACTGTCCTGTACTGTAATCGGTGGTATAATCGGTACGGAACAGTATGTCGCCAGGTGGCAGTGACTCCTAGCATCATAGATAACTATACTACTAGGAGTCCCTCTCCCGGCATACTGTCCTGTACTATAATCAGTGCTATAATCAGTACGGGACAGTATGTCGCTGGGTGACAGGGACTCCTAGCATCATAGATGACTGTATTGCTAGGAGTCCCTCTCCCGATATACTGTTCAGGCTGGTAAATTCAGCAAACACATGGACCTAGTTTTACGGGTGAAACTAGGCCGTGTGAATCTAGAATAACTCTCACAGAAATGCAGTCCTAACTTGGAAGACTACTTGAAAGCAGTATCAAGTTTGACTATCTATCAACCATTACATAACCATGAGTGGGCCATTTCAATATATTAGGGGGCCCTGTTCAAACTTTTTGTAAGTGCCCCCCCTCACATAATTTAATTTCCCCATAACTACCCCCCCTTATAAGGCCCCCTGTCCCTTCAACTACCACACACAAAAAAAAAAAAAAGAACACTCACCTAACCCCGTTCCCATGGACCTCCATGCCCCAGTTGTAATAATGTCTGTGACTCGGCGCTCATTGCGTCCCTACCGCTTCCCAATATCAGCTGAAGGCTGAATAATGGAGCACGTTACTGATAGCTCCACTATGGTAAAGACATAGATATAGTTGAAATCACTGCCTGCCTCCCGGAACAGCATGATAGCACCCAAAATGTGGGACTGTCCCGCTCGATCCGAGGTGGCTGCGGGGCCCACGGAACCATAGGGTCCAGTGCGGCTGCACCATTGACCATATGGTTAAAGCGGCCTTTAGAACAACCATGATGTAACTACAACTAAAAAAGATATACAAAATAAGCGTCACAATATATGGCAACCAAGAGGTTAATATTAAAAAAAGGGGTGGACAACAAGCTCCGGGACCGCCAGCGAAAGAGGAAGAGGACGGGTACGGCATATCGGAGGGAGCAGAAAAGGCTAATGGGAAGGACTGTAGGACTATTCCTACTATAAAAGGTGGGGAGAGGAAGCTTCCATAATACACAAAAAAAGTGCTGGAACCCTTTATTGGCTGCATTTCAACCTCTTAGCAGTCAGGAGGTCACCTTTGCTAACAGACTAGATATCATCAATCCCAGAAATTCCTAATAGTATCACTGCAACCCAGAGGCATATCTAGCAGTGGCCCCAAGCCCACTGACTCTCGGGGGCCCACTTCGGGGCCGCCACAACACAGGTTACCCTCACATATTAACTGCATCGGCGTCTGCATGACACTGATACAGTTAAAATACATTCTCTACTCGTACGTAGCTCGTAAACCACAAGCCACTTCAGGCCTGTGGCCTACAAGCTGCCCTAAGACGTCATTGTCCTGGCACAGACGTCTGCGTGATGACATCATTGTCCTGCGCCGTCCACACCAGGATGCAGATCCTGCTTCTTCAGTAAGCGGCGGCAGTGCCGGTGGTGGAGAGGTAGGTGAGTAGCACTTGGGCAAACTGAGAGAAAGTGAGAACTCACTTTGGGCATTGTAATTGGGGGTGGGGGGATGGGGGTAATACTTCTAAGAGGTCAATTGGGAGCATTGGGAATTTAGATAAGAGGCCATAACTAATATAATGGATATTAGGGGGTGTGAAGAATATCGCCTTGCCAAGCCCCTTGGCCTACCTGCGATCACCCTTCTTAACCTTCCACTCACAACCTGTGAGTGGACCGAGTTCGTAGGATAGAATGAAACGAGCTTTATAAATTTTATATATTTAATAACCCAAGTGGGTCGGTACTAATTAATAGCATATACAGAAATATACAATATTAATATGATCAAGCATAAATATACGAGCAAAAGTGCGATGATACAGCACATAAAACAAAAATGGGAATAAAGTATAGAGTAATACCAGACCTAAGGAAGGTTCCTGAGCACAGCTCTCTCTTAGCTGAATCTCTTCCAGGCTCCACACAAAGACACCAAGACCTCACCCCACCTCAGTGTGAAGACCCTGTTCAGCTCCACCCTTCACCCAGCCAGCCAGCCCTCTCCTCATGAAAAGAGAAATCTATGCCGGTTAGAAGGAAAGGTGGGTGCCTGGGTTAGTTTCAGGTCATTAGCCCACTCTCCCCCCTTTGGACATCTGGGATATCACACTGACGGGTCAGAAAGGCCCTCTCTCCATGGTATGCACATAAAACCACTGGAGCGAATTGACCACCAATGTAAACACAGCTCTACATTCCTACAGATATGTGAGACTGATACGAATAAAGAATGATACATGTCCAAGAAAGATACATAAATTGAGGGTCTCATCCTCACACCTCCCCTTTTTAGAGCGTGTCGGGAGGAAGGAGGAGCCTCTGTTCCTCTTCCACCCGCACCTCCGCAGCCTCACCCCGCCGGGACAGGCCATCAACATTGCCATGGGCCTGGCCAGGCTTGTGCCGGATGTCATAGTTGTATTGCTGCAGCACCAGGCTCCAACGTAACAACTGTCCATTCTGACCTGCAACACGTTTGATCCAGATCAGAGGGTTGTGATCCGTCACCACGGTGAAGTGGCACCCATACAAGTAAGGCTGAAGATGCTGCAAGGCCCAAACAATTGCTAGGCATTCCTTCTCCACTGTGGCGTAGGCCACCTCCCGCGGCAGAAGCTTTCGGCTGAGGTACTGCACCGGGTGCTCTTGCCCCGCTGAGTCAAGCTGGCTCAGTACGGCACCGAGTCCGTAGGTGCTGGCGTCTGTCTGTAGCACAAGCGGACGTGACTCATCGTACGCCTGAAGTACAGGTGCGTTCGCCAGGGCCGCTTTCAGGGGCTGGAAGGAGAGCTCGCAAGCATCCGTCCACTGGACAGTTTGCGGCAACTTCTTCTTGGTGAGGTCCGTCAAGGGGGCAGCCAGAGCACTATAGTTCGGTACGAACTTCCTATAGTACCCTGCCGTACCCAGGAAAGACATCACCTGTCGCTTGGTCCGGGGGGTTGGCCAGGACGTGATTACATCCAGCTTTTCAGGTTCTGGTTTCAGGGTTCCCCCACCTACCCGGTGTCCCAGGTATTGGACCTCGCGCATGCCCAGCTGACACTTTTCCGGTTTGATGGTCAAGCCCGCACTGTGGATCTGCCCCAGCACCTGCGCCAGGTGCTGTAGGTGTTCCTCCCAAGTGGAGCTGAAGACGGCAATGTCATCCAGGTACGCAGTGGCAAACCCTTCGCATCCCGTCAGCAGGGAGTTGACCATCCACTGGAAAGTGGCAGGGGCATTCTTCATGCCGAATAGCATGATAGTGGACTCGTACAGTCCGAAAGGGGTGATAAAGGCCGAGGGGACAGGGGGATCTGCCAGTATCCCCGACTCAAGTCCATGATGGACAAGTACTGGGCCTTACCTAACCGGTCAAGCAGGTCGTCGATGCACGGCATGGGGTACACGTCGTCGACTGTAACCGCATTAAGTTCCCTGTAGTCTACACAGAACCGGGTGGTCCGGTCCTTTTTGGGCACAAGAACCACAGGTGAAGCCCATGCACTGTGAGAGGGCTGAATCACCCCCAGTTCCAGCATCTCGTCAATCTTCTTGCGCATCTGGACCTGTACCTCCGAGGAGACGTGATATGGCGACCGCCGGATAGGGGCATGATTCCCGGTATCCACATGGTGAATGGCCTGGTCAGTTCTCCCGGGCTTCACGGAGAACAGACCAGGTAGGGAGTGCAAAACTTCATCCAGCTGGGACAGCTGGGCCTCAGCCAGCAGGGGGTTCACCTGTGCCTTCTTGTTGGACCCATCCTCCTGAAAATGAGCAAGCAAGTCAACAAGGTCTTCTTCTTCCCCCTCCTCTAGCAGACTGCATACCGGAAAGGCACTAGCTTCCCGGTCATGATGATCCTTCATCATGTTGACATGGAAGACCTTATGCCTGTTCCAGCATGGATCAACAGTGACCAGGTAGCTGACGCTGTTGACCTGCTGGTGCACGACGTATGGACCAGTCCATTTTGCCTGAAGCTTGTCCTGGGGCTCAGGGACTAGGACCCATACTTTCTGCCCCGGCTGGTATGTTCTCTCACGGGCATTCTGATCATACCAGCGCTTCTGGTCGGCCTGAGCCTGGACCATGTTGTCATGCACCAGCTGCGCCATAGCCTGCATTTGGTCATGGAATCGCAGGACATACTCCACGACTGGCACACCTTGGATGGCCGTTTATCCTTCCCAGGACTCTTTCACAAGAGTTAGGGGCCCACGTACACGTCTCCCATACAAGAGCTCAAAGGGGGAGAACCCTGTTGAGGCTTGAGGCACCTCCCGGTAAGCGAACAGCAGGTGCGGGAGATAAGGCTCCCAGTCGCGCCCGTGGGACTCACACTAACATCCTGAGCATCTGCTTCAGGGTGCCATTGAACCGTTCACACAGGCCATTGGTCTGTGGGTGATACGAGCTGGACACCAGATGTTGCACCTCTGTTACCTTACACAGGCCTTGCATCAAGGCAGACATGAACTGGGTACCTTGGTCTGTGAGCATCCCTCTGGGAAATCCAACATGGGAGAAGATGCCTACCAGAGCCTTGGCCACTACATCAGCCCGGGTGGAAGACAGAGCGACAGCTTCCGGATACAATGAGATCCACAGCCACCCGCTGGAAAGGTTCGGTTATGATGGGCATAGGTATCATTGGGGCTTTTGAGCCTTGCCCCGCCTTGCCCAACCTCTAACAAGTGTCACATGAACGGCAGTATTTAGCTACATCTGTCCCCATTTTAGGCCAGTAGAATAAGTGGCTGAGGCGAGCCTTGGTCTTAGCGATCCCCAGGTGGCCTGCCAGTGGAATATCATGAGTAATCCGCAACAACTCCACCCGATAGGGTTGGGGTACCACCAAATGTTTCTCCCTGAGCCGACTTTCTTTTCCCTTTGTGGGGATCGTTTCCTGGTACAACCTCCCTTGCTCCCAGTACACGCGGTCCTTGTCCGACTCCAAGGGAGGTTGAGCAGCACGCTCCTTCAATGCGTCCAGACTGCGGTCAGCTTGGACAGCGTCCTTGAACTCCTGACTGGAACCAGGCAGAAGAGATGTGCATGTCACATACCCGCCGGACTCCTCCGGCTCCAGTGCGGGGAGGCTAGTCATGGCGGTCTCAGTGCCATCTCCGGGTGACAGAGGGAACGGCCTAGGGGTTGGAGTGCCTTCCACCCCTCTAGCACTCTGGCTGCGGGTTACCACCGCAACACCAGCAGTCCGTTCCTCATCCGGATTGGCCCTGAGATCCCCGTGACCTACCTGACCACCTGGCACATTGTCATCAGTTGGGTGCTGATCTGAGGTACTGGGTGAAGGAGTTGAGGTTGCCCCCAGCATCTCAGAAGAGCTACCCTGGAAATCTGCAAGGCAAGAATTAGCAATTACATTGACATTGCATTCATTCATTGATTCCACAGTGAACTGCATGGGTGAATGGCTCAGCCAGGGTCACACTGAGGGGGCTATCACCACCCGCAGATGTGGGCGGCGCTACAGCCAGGTTAACATTCCACAGCCCCTCATTTACATGCTCATTGATTCCTTTATCTGGGCACACAGCAGGGGGAAGCAGGCAGATGACCCCTCCCTCGGCCTGTGTGACAGGCTTCAACACCACATTAAAATCATCCTTCAGTACAGACATTTTGTCACAGCAAGGTGGGGCTACTCCCACCCCATATTGGGACACCAAGGGCCCCAAATCTGTTCCCAATAATACATTGGCAGGCAGATCAGACATTAGCCCCACATCACGCATTCCTTTTCCCGCACCCCAGTCCAAATGGACGCAAGCCATGGGCACAGTTAAGCGTTCTTGTCCAATACCCCTCAGGGTCAGAGTTTTTCCAGGGATAATACTGTCCAGAGGGACCAAATCAGGTTGCACCAGAGTAACATCCGCCCCAGTGTCCCGAAATCCCATGACCACTTTATCCCCCACAGTGACCTGTTGACGGTTGGCATTGGATTGCAACCCCTCCCTCCCCACCAAGTATACAGATGAGCCAGCTGCCGTGGCTGGGGAAACAGGGGGGTTCTTAGAGCGGTTGGGGCACTCCGCCTTGAAATGTCCTGGCTGGTTACAGGTGTGACACCGTCGGACCTCTCCTTGGGACTTGGAGGTGGTCGCCGGGGCGCCCAGAGTTCTTGGGACAGGGGAAGTAGAGGGGGCACCTGGGACAGAGTTTGTCTTACCCAACTTGGAGACCGCAGGCTGTGGTGAACTCCAGCTTTGCCCCTCCTTCCAGCTTGAGGGTCTCTGCAGTGTGGCTCCTCTCTTGGTCCCTTGCTCCCTGGTGGACACATAGTCGTCAGCAATCTCTGCACCCTGGTCTGCTGTCTTGGGTTTCCGATCACACACGAACTGGCGGACCTCCAGAGGGCACACCTGGAGAAATTGTTCCTTTATCATAAGGTCCCCAAGTTCCTCAAATGTGGTGACAGTAAGTCCTTTTATCCACTGCCAGAATGTAGCCTGTAAGTGGTGCAGAACATCCGCATAGCTCTCTGTGGGACCCCGCTGTATATTCCGGAACTTTTTGCAGTACACCTCCGGCGTGAGCCTGTATCTCTGGATCAGCGCCGCTTTTTTGGTCTCATAGTCCGTGTCCTCTGGTAAGCTTGTGGAAACATCCAGGCCTTTTCCCTTCAGCCGGGGAGACAGGTAACGGGCCCATTCTGCCTGGGGAATATGATGCTGCTTACACGCCCTCTCAAATCCCCGCAAGAATGAGTCCAAGTCCCCGTTATCTTCCAAGACTGGAAAGTCCTCGGATCGGATCTTTAGTGCTTGGGCTCCTGGAGTTTGTGCAGGGGAAGGTTGCACCTGCTGGGGAATTTCCAGCTTTTTTAGCTCAAGCTGATGCTCCCTCTCCGCCTGGCGTTCACGGGCCTCTCGCTCAGCCTCTCTCTCTCAGCCCGACGCTCTGCAGCAGCGGCCTCTCTCTCCGCCCGGCGCTCTGCAGCTTCTCTCTCCGCCCGGTGCTCTGCAGCAGCTTGGTACTGGAGAATCACCTGCAGACGGATGTTAGAGTCACCGGCGTCTAGCTGCTGTAAGGCCATTTGCAAGTATAAGTCCGTTACCCCCACAGAACTGGGGCTACTGGTCCCTCCAGGCAAAGTTACCTCTGGGGTAAGGGCACCTGCTGAACTGTCTGGCATGGTGATGTTTTCTTGTGCCAGCCTCTCAGGACTTTGCTCCTCGTCCTGCCCGGCTGCAGCACCTTCCATATCAGGCATCTGCTCACTGTTTGTATCAGTCAGTTGCTGACGTCCCCTGGCTCCATTTCTCAGAGACCAAGACATCCATTGGAAGCCATTGCCAAATAAAAGATAGGGCAGAAAAAAAAAAAAGAAGGGAGGGAACAGTACTGTACCAAACTTTCACCGTATTTTAAGCTTGATCTCATACCGAGCTCGTGCCATAGGATTGCCACAATCCTCAGTGTCTGAGTGATACCACACCCACACACTGTTATCCTAAGATCCCACCGCTGCCACCACTGTGAAGAATATCGCCTTGCCAAGCCCCTTGGCCTACCTGCGATCACCTTTCTTAACCTTCCACTCACAACCCGTGAGCGGACCGAGTTCGTAGGATAGAATGAAATGAGCTTTATAAATTTTATATATTTAATAACCCAAGTGGGTCGGTACTAATTAATAGCAAATACAGAAATATACAATATTAATATGATCAAGCATAAATATACGAGCAAAAGTGCGATGATACAGCACATAAAACAAAAATGGGAATAAAGTATAGCGTAATACTAGACCTAAGGAGGGTTCCTGAGCACAGCTCTCTCTTAGCTGTCTCTCTTCCAGGCTCCACACCAAGACCCAAAAACCTCACCCCACCTCAGTGTGAAGACCCTGTCCAGCTCCATCCGTCACCCCCCCAGCCAGCCCTCTCCTCACGAAAAGAGGAATCTATGCCGGTTAGAAGGAAAGGTGGGTGCCTGGGTTAGTTTCAGGTCATTAGCCCACTCTCCCCCCTTTGGACATCTGGGATATCACACTGACGGGTCAGAAAGGCCCTCTCTCCATGGTATGCACATAAAACCACTGGAGCGAATTGACCACCAATGTAAACACAGCTCTACATTCCTACAGATATGTGAGACTTATACGAATAAAGAATGATACATGTCCAAGAAAGATACATGAACTGAGGGTCTCATCCTCACAGGGGGCTTTAATAAAAAAGGATATAAATTATAGTGAAAGGTCAGTGGGGGCTGTATGAATGTAAGGGGAGATAATATTAGGGGGCATTGGGGCAGTATTAAAGGGGTTTTCTAGGGAATAATAAAGTTTACTGGTAAGGCAGGGTTCACACCTAGTGTCCGACACTTATCGTAACGGACACTAACTGATGTTAATGTGTCCGTTTTTTTAACTGATCCAATTAATGGTTCAGTTAAAAAAACGGACAGATTAGCATCAGTTAGTGTCTGTTAGCATCAGTTAGTGTCCGTTTTTTAACACTGTCCGTTTTTTTGTTTGTTTCTCCTTTCTGAGCATGCACAGGAAAAAAACTGACTTAAAATAACGGACTGTAACTGATGGCTATCAGTTACTGTCCGTTATAAGTCCGTTACCCATAGACTTCAATGTTAAAAAAAATAACGGACACTTGCTGTCCGTCAAGAATCCGTTTTTTTCAAACGGACAAAAAGTCCTGCATGTAGGATTTTTTGTCCGCGAAAAACAATGGACTTCTGACGGATTTGGTGTAAACGGACACAAATGGACACAATATCAAAACCCATTGAAATGAATGGAAATTTTAATGGATTTCTGACGTTTCAGCTTGTGTCCGATAATAAAATCTTGTAAAGGACAATAGTAACGGACACTATTGATGGTCACCAACGGTAGTGTGAATGCCCCCTAAGGATTGTATTGGGCAAATTGAACTGGAGGTGGGGAAGGTGAAACATAAAAAAATACTCACCTGTCCCCGGGCTACCGATGTCCGCAGCCTTCTGCTGCTGTCTGTCCAGGCACACACGCCGCTTCCCTGCCACAAGTCCTGCACTGCACGTGATTGGCCTCAGCAGTGGCTGGAAAAGACTCCATGATGTCACTCATATACATGACTGGGTCCTTTCCAGCCAATATTGAGACCACTGATGGCCTCAGCAGTCATGTATGGCACGTGTGTGAACAGACAGTGGTGGCAGACACCAGAGCACTGGGGACAGGTAAGCCTAGGTTCACACTAGCGCTCGGTTTTCCTTTTTCGGGTCCCCTTGGGGACCTGAAAAACGGTAACCCAATTCGCTTTTAAAGCGGTTACCTGTGGACTATAATGGGGTCTGCTGTGTTTCTGTGTGGTTTCTGCCTGAAAAATGCGGAGAAAAAAGGCCTGCTTGCAGGACTTTTCTTTCCGTATTTTTCAAACGGAATGGGGACAGAATCCCTCAACGGGGTTCAAGTGTTGGTGTGAACCCAGCCTGAGTATGATTTTTTTTATCACCTACTCCACCTCCACTGTGATTTTTCCACTTCCTGGACAACCCCTTTAAAGAGGACCTTTCATGTCCTCATGAACCTGTGATTTTATATACCGCTAGAAAGCCGACAGTTGGCTTTCCCATTATGTGCCCCAATGGAGGAGATATTGGTGCCGTTAGTTTCGGCACATATCTGTTTCCACGGTCAGAAGGGCGTTCCTGACAGTCTAGCGTCATCGCTGGGCTGTGAGGAAGGCCCTCCCTGACAGTACTCTAATATAGCCTTGTACTGTCGGAGGGGGCGTTCCTTACCGCCCTGTGATGACGCTGAGCTATGAGGAAGGCCCCCCTCCCCCAGTATAAGTCTTGGGGTGGGGGCGTTCCTCATAGCCCAGCGATGACGCTAGACTGTCAGGAACGCCCTTCTAACGGTGGGGAGAGATCAGTGCCAAAACTAACGGCACCGATATCTCCTCCACCAGGGCACATAACGGGAAAGCCGACAGTGCGCTGAATTCAGTGCACTGTCAGCTTTCTAGTGGTATATAAAACCGCATGTGCCTGAGGACATGAAAGGTCGTCTTTAATAGAGAGGGGTTATTAATAAGCATAATTAATATAGTGGGGCATTTATGTAAGAGGGCATAATTTATACAAGGAAACATAAGAGGGTATAATTAATAATAGGGGAATTGGACAATATTAATTTTATGTTTAATTGAGTTTATTAAGGTTTTTAAATTAGGGAACAGAAAAAAAAGGAAGGGAGGGAACAATGCTAAAACAAAAACATCAAATAAAACATAGGGGGCCACATGAGCCGCCCAAAGCGTAGATGAGACACCAACGTAAGTTAAAATAAAGGGCTGTTAAGGCCCACAACTAGAAGATCAGCGGTGGGTGGTGTAGTATAACTACATAAAAACTGTATTATTAGGAAAGTGGAAGCCAGGTAAACGAATGCAAACTGTAAAAAGCCACCACGATGCCATCCACCTATCAGTATGAAAGACAACATGAAGGAGGGGGGAGGGTCACAAGGGGTACACGGATACTTGAAGACCAACTCAGACACAGACATAGACGAACGGGAAGGGACAGTCAGACAAAGAGAGAAGAAAACTCCGGAGAGTCCTGAAACATCACCCACGGCCGCCAGAGAGACTCAAATTTTGAGAAGTTAGGTGAGTCCTCAGTCACCAGGGCCTCCATTCTCCTAATAAGGAGAAGCTCCTGAATCAGATCGACAAGGGTGGGCACGGCCGTGCTGCGCCAGTGCCTGGGAATGACTGTTCTGGCGGCGGTGAGGAAATGTCGCAGGAGGTCCCCCTTAACAGCGGAAACCCTTCCCGGTATAACGGAAAGGAGAGCAAGATGGGGTGAGCGCGTAACAGCTCTGCCGCTCACTTTTGCATATAGCGTGAAGACTGCCTCCCAGAAAGGCCTGATGATGGCGCAATCCCACCAGATATGATACAGAGTGCCTCTTTCGGAGCCACAACGCCAACACCGGTCCGAGACACCAGGGTAGATCCTATGCAGAAGGTCAGGGCAGCGGTACCAGCGGGTCAGAATTTTGTAGTTCTTTTCCTGCGCACCGCTGGGCATCGGGAGTTTATGCGTGTACAGGAAGGACCTATCCCAGTCGGCAATGGAGAGGCTATTACCAAGGTCAGACTCCCAGGGGCCAGTATAAGAGGGGAGCCCAGGCGTGGAGTCCTGGAGAAGAATGCCATAGAGAAGAGAGAGGGCACGTGGGGTGGTGTCAGTATGTGAGAGGGCAGACTCCAGGTCAGTTAAAGGAGATGAGAGCATGGAGAGCAGGGAAAATTTACGCAAGAAGGCCGAAAGCTGGCCATATTCCAACCAAGACAGTTGAAAGTTGGGGTGGGAGGCTTGTAGCTGCGACAGAGAGGGAAGAGAAGAACTATCCGTGACCTGATATAGGCGAACGTCGGCTCCCGCTTGCCAGCAAAGGAATTTTTGAGCCGAGCAACCTGGGGGGAACATGGGGTTTTGGAACAGAGGGCTGAGAGGGCCAGGGATCCTGGCAACGCGACTGCCCGTGCTTATAGAGTCCCAAATCTTGAGGAAATGGGAGGATAGAAAAGAATGTTCGGTAGTGCTAGGGCGAAAATGAGGCGGGAAGCATGGCAGGGAGGGAAGATGAGCCGAAAGTAAATCGGCCTCTATGGAGACCCACTGCTTGTCCACCCCGCAATAGCACCAATCAAAGAGGCGCAACAGTACAGTCGCGCGGTAGTATAGCCTGGGGTCTGGCAGGCCCGCGCCTCCGCGACACTTACGGCGCGTCAGCGTCCAAAAACGTAGCCTACTCCGCGCCGCTCCCCACACGAACCTCCCAAACAAGGTCTGAACGCGGGCAAAAAAGGGGCGCGGAACGGGAATGGGTAGAGCTTGGAACACATATAGTAATCGGGGCATAACATCCATTTTCAGCACGTTAATGCGACCAAACCAGGAGAGCATGAGCGAGTTATATTTCCATAGATCCATCTGGAGTCATTCAAGGATCGGGAGGTAATTAAGGCGGTAGAGAAGGGAGAGGTCCGAGGGGATATGAATCCCGAGGTATTTGATGGAGGTAGGATGCCATTTAAAGGGGGAAATCATTCGCAAGGCAGGCTGCCTCTGCTGAAGGCAAGGTGATATTGAGGGCCTCGCTCTTAGAGAGGTTCACTTTGAAGTTACTCAAGTTGCCAAAGAGACAAAATTTGCGTAAGATAGACGGGAAAGAGATACGAGGCTGAGAGATATACAGGAGGAGGTCGTCGGCGTATAGGGCCGCTTTGACCTGACGATTACCCAGCTGAAGGCCATGGATAGCAGGACAGTTCCGTATGGCCGTCGCTAGGTGTTCCATGACCAGGGCATATAAAAGAGGAGACAATGGGCAGCCCTGTCGTGTGCCATTCCGGACCGGGAAAGAGTTGTAGAGGAGCCCATTGACCCGTACCCATGCCGACGCGTCGCCATAAAGAGAAAGCACTTTGCCCAAGTACCCTGGGCCCACCCCAATTTGTTGGAGTGTGGCCCGTAGAAAGCCCCAGTGTACACGGTCAAACGCCTTTTCAGCATCCACAGAAAGCAAGCACACGGGGGAATTGGTATTACGGGCCAAGGAGATCGCCAGCAGTGTCTTACATACGTTATCCCTGGCCTCTCGACCCGGAATGAAGCCAACCTGGTCAGTATGGACCAGGCCCGGCATCAGGGGGGACAAGCGGTTGGCTAGCAACTTGGCAAATAATTTGATGTCAATATTGAGCAGGGAGATCGGGCGATAACTGGCACAGGAGGAAGGGTCTTTCCCTGGCTTGGGAAGAACTGTAATGAGAGCTGATAGAGATTGAGAGGCAAATGAAGTGGAATCAGTGACGCTGTTAAAGACACGGGCCATTACAGGGGAGAGGAGGCCTTGGAAGGTCTTGTAGAATCTAGGAGTGAACCCATCAGGGCCAGGGGATTTGCCCAAGGGTGAAGATTGAATAGCGAGGGATACCTCTTCCTCGGAGAAAGGGTCCTCGAGAAGCGCCCTGTCCGAGGGAGCAATGGTGGGGAGAGAGGTCTCAGCAACGTATTCCCGGATTTTCTCTTCAAGAGAACCCGGGGCAAGATCGGCATACTGTCCACGAATATTGTACAGATCGTGGTAGAAGGAGCGGAACGCCTCTGCAACGTCTATAGGGTTATGGACTGATCGCCCATTGCCTCTGTTAATCCGAGGGACGTACGCAGGGGAGCCGCGGGAATGCAAGCGACGCACGAGGGAACGACCACACTTGTCTGCAAACTCGTAATAGTGTTTCCGGACACGGTATCGGAAAAGCAAGGATGTTTCATCTAGATGGGCTCGAAGCTCCTCTCTAGCATTGAGAAGCTCGTTTAAGTCCGCCTGAGAACAAGACTGCTTGCGCTTCACCTCAAGAGAGTGGATCTTGGCCAACCGTGAGGAAACCCACGCTGCCCACTCTTTTTTAAGGCGCGCTCCATGCTTGATCAGGACACCCCTAACCACGCATTTTAATGCTTCCCACTGTAGCGGAGATGATGTGGATTCCCGGGCATGATCGAGACTAAAGTTCCTGATCGCGTCGCCAACGTCTGTCCGGCAAATAGTGTCCTTCAACAGGCTGTCGTTCAGACGCCAGGTGAAAGGACGGCGTGCAAGGCCCGGTACCTCCATTGACAAAAATACGGGTGAATGGTCTGACCAAAGGGCAGAGCCGATCTGTCCGGTAGGGGCCCAGGAGAGGGCGTGGTGGCTGATCAGGAAAAAATCGATGCGGCTGTATGAGTTATGCACAGTGGAGTGGTATGTGTAGTCGCGCTCATTGGGATGCAGAATGCGCCACACGTCGACCAATTGGGAATTGTGGAGGGCAGTCTTAAGCCTGCGCAGCTGGGACTGAGAGTGGGGGGGGGGGGGGGGGTAGAGTCAGTCATAGGATCCATTACAAAATTAAAATCGCCCCAAAGAATCGTGACCCCCTCGCCAAAATCAGAAAGTTTGCCGACTAGGTTCCTGCAGTATCGCAACTGCCCCTGATTAGGGAGGTAGCAACCGGCTATAGTGAGGACAGTGCCCGCGATGCGCAGTTTGAGAAAGACAAATCTACCCTCAGGGTCTACCAGGATGTCTATTACCTCATGGTGCAGAGATCTATGCAAAGCAATAGATACTCCCTTGGACTTGGCGGTCGGGTTGACGCTGTGGAACCACACAGGGAAGTCGCGGCTGCGAATATCCGGGACATGGCCTTCCCTGAAGTGAGTCTCCTGTAAAATAAGGACATTAGAGCGCTTCTTATGAAGTTGGTACAATATCTGGCTGCGCTTCTGTGGGACGTTAAGTCCTCTTGCGTTTAAGGTGCAAACATTCAGAGTGGACATATTTAGGCAAGGTAAGAGAAGGGAAGACACAAAGGGGACACACACTTAGGAAAGAGGGAGACAAACGTAATCCAACACAACTAACACAACTATAGAACCAAATGTTTAACTGACTAAGCAGCAAGGTGATGGGGCAAGCCACCACCAAAACAGGTGGGGAAAAGGCAAACAATGCCAAAACACGTGCTACAAAGCAGCACGGAGACCCCAGTGGGGAACGGGCTTTCCGAAGAGGAGCCCCCCCCCCCCCGGGCCCCCGAGCCCGCCACTATGAGACAAATTGTAACAACAAGATATGCTGACCAAAAAAACACGATCAATATGAAACTCGATAGACCAGGGCATATAAAAGGAGAGGACTAAATGGAGGGATAGAGAGAGAGGGGGGAAAAAAAAAAAGGGAGGAAGAAAGAAAAGAAGAAAAATTATATAGAAAGGAGGGGAAAGGAAGACAGAATTTCACGGCCCCACATGAGGCGGAAGAGAACCCCTAAAGGTTGCAGAGTGGCAATCTCGCCAGCGAGCGAGCGGAGAGATCCAGTCCTCAGGTTGGGGAGGATTGGTGGTCCTGTTGCTGAGCTGCAGGGGAGGAAGCTCTATCACGGCGACGTCGTCTGGAGCGGCACTGCGGCCGCGCCAGCTGGGCAGGTTCTGGGGCGCCGGGTAGCAGCGGCCAGCTCGAAATCTGCACCGCCGGAAGTCCAAGGGCAGCTGTGAAGGCAGGGACGTCGTCTGGACGAGACAAAGAGAGGGATTGGCCATCTCACCGGACCTGCAGGTGGAATGGAAATCCCCAAGAGTACGGGATCTGGTGGTGGATCAGGAGGTCCAGGAGAGGCTTCAGGGCGCGTCGTCTGGCGAGGGTGAGTCTGGACAGGTCTGGAAGTAGGCTGATAGGTGAGTCCTGGAATTCGACTTGGCGGGCTTCCCTGGCCTTCCGCATGATAGCCTCTTTTATCTGGTACCTGTGAACTCGGCAAATGATGTCTCTAGGGCTGGCAGAGTCCAGAGGGCATGGGCCTAGGGAGCGATGCGCCCGGTCTAGTTCAAGTGGAGAGGCAGGGGGGACCCCCAGGAGGTTGTTAAAGATGGTACGCAGAGTAGCGTCTAGTTGCTGGGGTTCGATGGCTTCAGGGAGTCCCCGTACCCTGATGTTGTTCCGTCTATTTCTGTTCTCCAGGTCATCCATAAGGTCCATCAGTTGATGCAATTGGTGGGTGTGGGACACCAGTACGGAGTCATGGGTGGACAACTGGGTAGAAAGTGAGGTAGAGGCAGTCTCCAGGGTATCCACCCTCCCCTCCAGTGATTGCACAGTGGAACGGACAGCAGACAGTTCAGATTTATAGGACTGTTCCAGGCGTGCCACATATTCCTCCATGTCAGACTTTGTAGGGATGGCACAGAGATGAGCGCTCAGTTGGCGTAATTCAGCCACGGTATATGAGGGGGTATCAGATGGGGTTAATGTACAGCTAGCAGCAGTCCCAGAGGGGGCCCCCGCGCTCCAACCAGCAGATGCGGAAGCTGTGACAGGAGCAATTAACAGAGGAACTGGAGAAGCCCGAGACAAATATGGAGCCACCGTGACAGAGAGCAGACTCGACGGTGCTGAGGTAGATGCTGGATGGATACCACAGGTGGAGAGAGTACCAGGTGCAAGTGGATCTGACCTTAGTCCAGTGCCAGGAGGAGCTAACAGAGGGGCCCTCAATAAGGGGTGCAGGGCTGCAGAGGGGGGTGGAAGAAGCCAAGGGCAAGGACATGATGATCCCCTCACCTCCTGGTGGTCCCTTGGGCTGCAGTGCAGGGGTAACCTCCGTTGATCACTGGCACCCGGGCGGTAGGGGGGACGGCGGCAGTGACGGCCAGTCCTGCTCATGCGCCGCCGCTGACCCCGGCGACACAGGAGCCGAGCAGGGCCCAGACTCCCGAAGAATCCATGGCTCCTGGGAGCCAAGGAAGCAGGCCCCAGGCACCGGAGGGGGATAGGGGCGCCTCCATTGCTGCAGCAGCTATGTGCGCAGGCGAGGCGCTTATAGGTGAGCCGCGCTGTGGAGCGGAGATGTCGGGCGCCATTTTGGAGGGCACCGACTGAGATCCGGAGGCGCCCGGGCCCCGGAGGAACTTGTCCATCGTGGGCCCCTTAGGAGTCCTCGGGGGAGTGGAGGAGGACCTAGGAGGGCACCGCCGGGATTTGCCCATAGTCCGGTGGGCTGAAGAGGTGCCGGTCAGCAGGTTTCAGCTCTGGCTCGGGAGAGTTGGGTAAGGAGCAGAGGAGACAGCAACCTCACTCCGCCATAGCCAGGCCATGCCCCGACAATATTAATTTTAGGTGGCACTCAGGGCATTAAATTAATTTAAGGGGGTACACAGGGCATTATTAATTAGGGGGAATTATTAATTGAGGGGCAGTATTAAATAAATGGGGCACATAGGAGCATTATTAAATTAAAAAGGCACATGGGGTTATTATTCATTTCCAGGGGATTTTATATCATATATTTTATAATTGGGGTAGCAGCAGGATGGAGATTTTATGTAGTTGAGGACAATGTGGGTCAGGTGCCTGGAAAAGTGAGGAGCCAAAGATGTCTGTGTTACAAACTTTACAGTCACAGCTGGAAGAAGTGGTCATGGCAGTCCAGATGGAAGAGACGATAAATGTAAACCGTCAGAGATGTCACCTGTAAGTCACAACATTGTTCCTGTTCTCTATTTACGTAACTGGTCTTCACAGCCCTGTGTAGAACCACTATCTACCACTATCCGGTCACTGTATAGTGATAGTGTTGGTATACCTGAGTTGGGGGCCCACTTGGACGTGTTCGCCCCCCCTAGCTACGCCTCTGCTGCAACCCCAATATTACTGTCGCCTGTATGTAATCATTCTTACATGTAGTATTTCAGTTGGCCAGTAGGGGGAGGCCAAGCATCATTAATGGTGAGTATATCTTCCCACAGGATAATAAACTGATAAGGTAAAATGGGATTTTTTTGTACTCACCATAAAATCCTTTTCTCGTTGTATTCATATTTTGCCGCCAGATAGACTTGACAATGTACTTATCTGGTGTCCAGAAAAACCTTTACATTTTAGGCTAGGTTCACCGCGATGGACTCAGGTACAGGTGTGAACTTAGTTTTATAAACTATTTTTGTCTGGAATTACCAGCGCTCCAGAACAGGCGGTAATAATCTGCAACCTTCCAAGTGAGCATGAATGATAGACAAAGGGGTACAAAGAGTGATCTAGGAGCTTCGATTCTGTGGATATGTGCACAAGTAGGAACGTGGGGTTATGCTGAGTATTTATTTTATAACACCAACATATACCGTAGCCATTTACTGTTCTCATCCTCTGTTATGGATGTTTCCATTCCTATTCCTAAGGCAGATGTGTTGAAAATAGTGACAATGTAAAACATAACATCTATTAGAACCTTGCAGAACTTTATAGGCTGTGTTCACGCGGAGGAATTTGCTGCAGATTTGGGGTCGGGATGCCGTGGCGGAATGCCGATACATTGCATCAGCATCCCATCGTGGCTAGACCGCGGCAAAAATGCCGGCGGTGGAAAATGAAGAGGAATTCCTCTTCATTTTCCGCTGTGTGAACATACTCTTACAGTTACTAGTATTAAATCATTTAACCCCTTGAGGGCACGGACAATTTTTTGGTTAACGTTTTTTACTCCCAACCTTCCAAGATCCATGACTTGTTTTTTGTGGGCCAAGTTGTATTTTTCATGGCCCCATTGATTATAAAACTGTAAAAAAAAAACTATTTGTGGGGTGAAATATGAAAAAATGCTATTTTTTCACCATTTTTGGGGCTTTTCTCTTTAATGGTGTTCAAATGTGGTAAAAACAATGAGGGAGATTTATCATGCTTTGTACGTCTTTTCTGGCATGAAGAGTCACAAACGGTTTTGTAAGGCTGTGTTCACACTGAGTTTTTTGGCAGCGGATTTTGAGGTGGAATCCGCCTCAAAATCCGCCTGAAAAAACTCCTCCCATTCATTTCAATGGGAGTCAGTAGCGTTTTTTTTCCTCTAGCGGCTTTTTTACGCTAGCGGAAGAAAAAAGCAACATGACCTATCTTGCCACG
Source organism: Leptodactylus fallax (assembly GCA_947044405.1). Taxonomy (NCBI): domain Eukaryota; kingdom Metazoa; phylum Chordata; class Amphibia; order Anura; family Leptodactylidae; genus Leptodactylus; species Leptodactylus fallax. The sequence goes on from CAMRHE010000272.1 coordinate 2,272,547, forward strand.
GATTCCGCCCACGTTGTCCGTGGCTCGAGACGCGCTCCTGATTAGGCCCATTCATCTGGACCTAATCAGGAGCGGGATGCCGCGACGGAATGCTGATGCACTGCATCGGAATCCCGTTGCGGAAGACTGCGGCGAAAACTCAGGGGGCGGATAATTTTCCGCTGTGTGAACACACCCTAATTTTTATGCCACCTTCACCACTTACCTGGAAAGGGGCAGGGTGAGGGGCATGGCATGGACAGGCCCCGGGCTCCATCATATTTTTGAAAATTTATGCAAGTTTACTGGTGTAAGTGATCCTAGAAATCTTCACCAGCTAGATGGCGGCGTAGTTTTCAGTGAAGGTGCATGAACCATCTTATGAGGTGCATCCTCGGCCAGTGCAGAAGATATGAAGACGGATATTGAAAAAAATAAAAAACTTTCAAAAAAGTTTGCTTTGATGGCCATCTCCTGGAACCCTTGCTTCTAGTGAAGGGGAAATACCAAAATATTTTGGACAAGTGCATTCTTCCAACTTTATGGGAACAGTTTGGGGAAGGCCCTTTTATGTTACAGGGAATTTGTGCTGCCAGTGCCCAAAGCAAGATCCATAAAGGCATAGTTGGGTGAGTTTGGTGAGGAAGAACTTGACTGGCCACACAGAGACCTGACCTTAACCACATCCAACAACTTTGGGAGGAACTAGAATAGAGATTGCAAACCAGGCCCTCGCAACCGACATCAGTGACTGACCTCCCAAATGCTCTTCTGGATGAAGGGACAAAATTCCCACAGACATGTTACAAGATCTTGTAGAAAGCCTTCCCAGAAGAATAGAAGCTGTTTAAGCTGCAAATGGAGAACGACTCCATATTAGGGTTGTCCAGGATTCATTTTTTTATGGTCCGGGCTTAAGAAGAAAGTACAGTCCCCTGTTCAGCGGCCGGGCACCTTCACTGCAGCTCTGCTCCCACTGATTTCAATGGGAACTATGGGTACAGCTGGTTGGTCCAGGGGCCGGGTGTTGGCTCCCTACCATTCAGGTATTTATGGCCTATTCTGAGAATAGGCCATAAAAAAAATTAAGCCTGGACAGCCTCTTTAATGCATATGGATTAGGATAGAATGTTAGGATAGGAACTTCTGCAATTGGTTAATATATATATATATATATATATATATATATATATATATTAACCAATTGCAGAAGTTCCTACATCTGTATACAATATATATATATATATATATATATATATATATATATATGTGTACATGGTATCGTGTTAGCAGAAAGCATACAATTTTCCACCCACTTACAGGCAGTATAATCTCCTAGATAGTATCTACCATGAAATGCAACAGCTTAGACCTGATATTACACTGCGGTTCTTGAAGATACCATCAGGTCTTTTTTAGTGAATTCATTCAGGCGTCTTGGTATGATAATGAAAACAATGAGTGGGTGAAGAATCAGGATATGCATCCTGTGTAAGAGGAGAGACATATTCTGCATGCAAATAGCTGGATAGTTACAAAAATACAACAGGCATTCCTGTAGTGCAAAGATTAACGCTACAGTAGGTCTACAATAGGGTTTGGGTTTCTGTCCTTTGGGTTGCATGGGGCCCCAATAGATGGAAACCTTGTGCACTTAAAAAGCAGTTACATGCGGAAACCTGCAGACGCCATAGACTATAATTGGGGTCCGCCGGGTTACCATCCGGTTTCTTGCAGGATTTTTTTTCTCTTAAAATTATATGCGGATTCAGTGGCAGAGTGCTAAAACGCTATTTGAACCTAGCGTAAGCAACACATGTGATGTGTAATGGGACGTTACTAAAATTAGAAGTATACTGAGTAACAGAAGAGACATATTCCGCATCCTCATTGGTTTTTCATGTAACAAGTTAATGAGCACTAATCAATTAAAGGGAACCTGTCAAATTGAAATTGCTGCTCAATCTGCAGGAGGCATGTTATAGAGCAAGAGGAGCTGAACCGATTGATGTATAGTTTTATAATACGGGCAGCGGATTGTGGATTTGCCGTGCCGTTTAACTGGTTTGGTGCAGGGCTACTCCCAAGGACATTATCTAAGTAGCCTCTCTGGTCTTCACCCTTTAACCCTGGTACAGGGATGGGGTCTTTGCCGCAGGGAGGCTACCAGGTGGCTACCTCTCAGAGTGGTCTTGGTGTAGGTAGCTGACTTACAATCACAGAATAAGGTAAGGTGCAAGACAAGGAGTCAGTAGCAGGTATCATGTGGATCCAAATGAGAACACTGGAGCGCAGTCGGTCGGGACAAGCCATGCTCAGTACACAGGTATCAGGCAGATCAAGATAGCAGACGGATGCAGAAGCAGAGACCAAGCCCAAGGTTGGTACATAGGTATCAGGCAGATCAGGATAGCAGACGGATTCCGAAATAGAGACAAAGCCAGTGTTTGTTACACAGGTATCAGGATAGCCCTTGTCGGAACAAGCATTATAATGAACCTATGTAAAACAAACACACAAACTTGAAATCTTTGCTCTTTCTATGGTGAGAAGTCCAGGGGGCTGGGTCTATGAGTGACTGACAGGTATCTCTGTATGCACAGTCATAGAGTGGCGGCTGTCAATCACTGATAGGACCGCCTCCTGGACTTCTCAGTATAGAAAGATCAGAGATTACAATGGATACATGACTGGTTATACTGAATCTTTTCAGAAGATTTCAAAATCTTTAAGAGGGAATCTGTTATCAAAAGTTTAACCCCAGCAAAAATCATATTTCTGTATAGGGTGTCACTTATCCTTCCAAATATACCTTTGATTCCTCAACATGCAAGCTCATTGTGGAAAAAAAAATTGTTTATTAATAAGCATATGAAGCTGGAAGTGCAATGGAGATGTCTCTGACTCCCCAGTACTAATCCCGCCCAGCAGCGCTCTGCACTGTCTCTCTGGGCTTGGACCATCACCCCCTCTCCCTGCCTCACTTCTTTGCCTGAAGCGACTTCACATGGGGTACAGGAGTGACATAGGGAGAGGGGGGTGTTAGGAATCTCTGTATCTGTTCTTCTGACTCTCTGACTTGCATCTTCAGTGCAGCACTGCTAACAGCAATCGCTTTAATGTTGCCAAGCCTACTAGCAAACTCTGGCCAGGTCTCCTCAGCCAGTCAGAGCTTTGAGATGCAGAGCCAATCAGAGTGCTGGCTCATTGACCAATTCAGAGCTGAGGTTGGATATTTACACCTAGCATTGAGACTTATTAGATGCCTGTGATTGTGCTTGTATTCTAGGCTCTGTGTTCTCACATCTTACATTCAGTATCTTACTTTGCTGAACTCCTGGTGTTCTCTCCTGGAGAAGCCTCTTGTTTCTCATTTGGTTGTATCTGTGACCTCCTTGATTTGACCATGGCTTATCTTTTATTCTATTTTACAGTTCCTGGTATGATCCTTAGTCTACAAGTACATCTATGTTCTGGCACCGTGGTCTGAGGTTGGAACCTGGGTCTCAAAACAGCGAAGTCCATCCTGTCTTGCTTTGGGCTCTGGTGAATGCCATGGGATTACTTTAGAATCTTTGAACCAGGGCAGTGTTGGATTAGAGGTAGCTTGTTTTACTTACTGGCCCACATTTATTAAGCAGGATGCACCATGAAAGTGGACCCTGGCATATCTCAGCCTCTGCACCTCGCTCACTACTATTCTAGACAGTGGGTGGAGTGGTACAGGAATCTAGCACAAATCTATGTCAGTCCCTGACTGCTGTAGATATGCAATCAGGTGCAACTACATGTGCTAGAATTACTAAGAGCCTCTTAGTAATACAGGCAAGTTGTGCTCTTGTCAAGGAATCCATTAAGACTGGCATAAGAGTCACCATTCTTAATAAATTCTTCCCACTGTCATTGTCCTGATAGCTGCTGCATATTTGGAGATTGCTTAAATGGCTATTCCATAACCTTAGGAATTGCTTAAGTGACAAATTCATAACAGGGAAAGGTCCAAACCTGGACTAGATGGGTGGTGAAGAAGAAAGACTGCTTTGTCAGTGTGTCAGGAGGTCCCCATACACATTAAATGGTCCCCCATAATCTTCCCATTCAGCCAACATCAATCTAACGTATATGGTCACCTCAGGTAGGTAAACAATCAGATTAGAGAGTTGGCTGAGGGATTTTTTCCCAACTTATTACTTAGTAAACCTTAGATTGCGTAGCTTCCTTTTGGCAGTAAAGAAATTAAGACGAGGAAATTGCAGGTAAACTGATACTTAAAATGTGTCTGAAACAAATATGAAGTAGAGCGGAGCTATGTGAAATTCAGCCACAGGCTGCGTCTATGAGATGAGTATTTGTCACTGCTCCTGCAGCAGTAAGTGATGTCATGGGATCAGTCTCTTTGTGAGATGAAAAGGATTAAGTAAAACCCGCTGGCACTAGGCAAGAATCCAAAACATAATCTTCATTCCACTTTGTGTGACTCCATGAACCAATCCGCCCGGCCATTATCATAAAGCTCACTCTCAAACACCATAGAGAAAACCTTTCCACATACGTGAGTCTGTAACCAGAGAGTAAACTTGTGTTATTGCCGGTTTGGTGTTAGCAGATTCAGATCCTGCTCTTTCATGTTTGGCAATGGATCACTCCTCCAATTACCGGCGCTTGGTCCTGGTGTGCATCTACTTTGATCTGTCCGGTTTATTTTATTTCCTGGATTTAGGACTTCATCCTGGCTCATGACTCACAATACATGTCCAATTTTGTAGGAAACAACAAAGAATTTCCTACAGGTGCCAAAAGATAGGAGGATTAGAAAATGCAGAGCTAGTGCAGATAGGAAAAAGGAATTAAATGGTTTAAGGCCTCCTGCACACAGGAGAATACTGACTGATATATCCAGTCCGTACATTGGCTTGATTTCCTTATCTTAAGCCAGTCAGTAAACTCAGACTCCAAGCATCAAAGTAATTTTTAAGGCTGGGGCCCCACTTGGCATAAATGCTGTGGTTTACCGTGGTGTTTTACACTCACTGCGAATCCCATCCACACATTGCGGAAAAATACGCGCAGCAGACATGCTGCGAATTCCAAATCCATTGCCGTTTTATAAATTGCAGTATGTCAATTATACCTACGGAAACGCCGGCGGTTTCCCTATAGGTATAATTAAAACAGAATGTGTGAAAAGTGCTGCCACCGTGTTTTTTCCCACAGTGCTTTTTTTGCTGCAGCCTGCTTCATGGGGCCTTAGCCTGATACTAGTAGTCCGTCTCCTTGTGGTTCTAATGTCCCATTGAGATAGGTTCACTCCAGAGTGACCCAAAGAACTATCTGCCCAACCATTACCATAAATCCTCTTCTCAAAAACTATAGATAAAATGTCTCCATGTCCCATTGACTTCAGTGGTAGTTGAGCTGTACCAGCGCCCGCCCACTATACAGGGCACAGAGTGGACTGTTTCTGGCTCCATGTACTGTATAGTACACAGAACGGAAGCACTGAACAGCTAATCTATGCAGGGTCACCACCGATCAGATATTTATAGCCTATCATGGACAACATCTTTAAGTAATGGGATAGTGTGAGGATATGACATCACTTTATAACCAGTAATGTCTGACCTCTGGGACCACCACCATCCCTATGTCTTTCTATGTATCCTTCGAATTTTTCCCTGCACAATGGCCTCAAAGGCAACATATCTTAGATGTGTCATACCTTTAACTCTTTTGGAGATATCCCTTTCAACCTGGGCACACTGAGATGACTTCAAGGATGCCTGTAGAGCAAATGCAGCTTCAGTTATCTGTAAATTGCTAACCTTTCCCTGCCCTGCTCGCATAGAGTTGCATGTATCTCCAGCGCAGGACTTGCATACAGTAGGGTGAGATTGCTACTGCTGCTGGGTTGATAATGGTGTGCAATGGTGGAGCAGGCCTCCTAGCCTTCTAGAGCCCCTTGCAGTTGTACCCTTTGCAAACATGATCATTATGCCATTGAACAAGGTCCAGATACCTGCAGCTGACTCAACAAAACTTATACAGAGCCCTATGCTGATTTACATTTTGTCCATGGCGTCCAGGTTTTATTGCAAACCTTAAAGGGGTTGTCTAGGGTTGAAAAATGACATGTAGATAGGAGACCAGGACTATAAAAAAATACTGTATATGCACTCACACTTACCAACATCCTTCCCTCTGTTCCTGCACGTGGCCAGCTGCCAACTCCGCTGCTCAGTTTGTATACAGAATGGCTGCAGCGGTGATGTCATGTCGACTGGACGGCTTCAGCCAAACACCTCTCAGCAGTATACAGCTAAGAGCGGTGACTGACAGAACTCATCCGGTCAATCTGACATCACCGCTGCAGCCATTCTATATATAAACAGAGCAGAGAAGGTGACGGCCGGCCCCATGCAGGAATAGAGAGGAAGACGCAGGTAATATAAATGCAGAGTGTTATACTGGACCACCAGTACCAGAGGATCTTCTGGTGGGCCCAGGCTCTAACACAATAATGGACTTGCAGAAAACTCCCAAATTTGAAGGGTACTATGGTCTATTTCCTTGGGGTGGTTGAAGGAAGGGCCCACAGAATCATTTTATTTGTGGGCCCAAAGAGCCTCAGCCCAATGCTGTAAATGCATATTTATTTTATGGCCTCCCCTACTGACTACATGTCATTTTTTTAATCCTGTACAACCCCTTTAAATGCCTAGGCAAATGATGGACATCTGAAACTAAGGACTTGTTCATGTAGTATGTCTTTGATGTTTTTATTTTATGTTTAGGCCAAAACCTTGATTGTTTCTTGAAGGAAACGTCTATCTTGTATACTGATGTTAGAATGTTTGTTTAGACAAAAAAAAAAAAAGCCTTGGAAACTGCATCAAGTTGCCCTGTGTGAACCTGAGCCGGACAGGTATTATAGAGCAGTAAATCTGGCAGGCCTTCTGTTACTGGTTATAATACGGATTGTTTTATCTGTATGTAATCTGTATTCATTTCCTGCCTTGTAGATTAGATCAAAGCGGTGGAGTATGGCGGTGGTGATAATTGCCGTGATACTGCCCTTCATGTCATTAAATGGATATTAGATGTCACAGAGGGCTTACTAGGCTTCCTTTTCTGCCGTTATAAAGGTCACAGCAACCTGAGATGACTCATGTCAGTAAATATTAGCAGAGTTGCTCCCTTTTACATTATAAGGCCTCATGTATGTGTCTACTTTATGGCTTTGTTTTGCACAGATCGGTAATTGGGTTCCCAATGTAGTGCATCGCACCTTTACTGTACCTTCGTATGCCTCTGGGTTCATACAGCACCATGCAGAGCCACCACTAAAAAAACGGTGGCATCCTCCATCGGTTGTCTCACCCAGAAGTATTGCTTCTAGGGAAGAATAGCAACATACATACAGCACAGAGGTTGTACCTCAACATATGGAAGCTATATGGCTACTATGCTATGTGCATGGGGACTATTACACATAGGGGCACAGGTGCAATCTGGTATACTTCAGTAGCCACATTCCCCAGTCATGGTGTGGTAGACTGGAGCTACAACCTAGTATATTACTCAGCATTACTTCAGTATTAGTAAGTCAGACATGACGAATTGTGAAGTTGGCCAAAGACATGACGTGACTGTCAGTCAAATGACAGCTGTCCATGTTGTTTCATTACTGGTGGGGGGGGGTGGAAAAAAAGGCCAATATAGGACTTGGACACCACTTGTCTCAGGCGTAGAGATAAGATTGATTGATAATCTGCCTGTCCATGTCCAATTTCCTAGACTGGCTGTCAATACAGATATTAAACTAACAGGATCCACTGACAGTGATCACGTCGATGATCAGCTCTGTGCTGTGATATTACAAAATGGCTTGTCCAGCCTTTAGATGTTGCTGACCAATCCTTAGAATAGATCAGCAATGTCAGATTGGTGGGGGTCCAATAACCAGATCCCCCACTGATCAGCCTCCGCTGCTGGGACCACACTGTGGACGGAGCCAGAAGCAGACAGCTACATCCACTGTATAGTGCTGTATGACTGCATTGATATTGATAAGCTATCCAATGGACAGCTTCATACCCAAGGCCTAAATATTTTACCAATCTTAATATTAACTGTATAGCGGTATTATTTAGATATTGTATAGGGCTGAATAGTTTATATACAGTATGGAGCTGTTATTTGAGCTCCTCATGGTGGTATTTATGTAGGCAGTATTTGTTACTTCTACTGTATGAGAAGTTGTTTTTTGCAGAATACTATATATTGTCAGCATCACTGTATAGCATTATTATTTAGGTAACTATATGGCAGTGATTTAAGTATTGTATTGCCTCATACTGTATAGAACCTATAACTGGTTATCAAGTTTCCTTCACATACTTTTTATTTTTTTTATTTTTTGGGAGGGCTTGTTAAACATGCCATGGTTTTCACCCTTTTTGTGTGGCTCTTTTTTTCATACTGACATTATTGTCAGGCATTTTTCATATAGAAAAGTTTATGAAAAAAATGCCATACCGATAGCATGCTGTATTTTGTCACAAATGCACCCCCAAAAAACACCAAAAGTGACAAAAAAAAAATTCTATTTTTTTTCATTCATTTTAGATTTCCTATCATCTGGCTTCAGCGTTTTTTGAAAGAAAAAGTGTCCAAAAAATTCTTCAAAAAATACTCCTCTATTTTTGCTAAAAATCCTACCATATGGGACGGTGCCAAAAGAATGTTCTATGGGCTCGTCAACCAATATACAGTTGGCTGTGCCTACAAAGCCGTTGTGGTGTGATACAATGTACAGTATTTGTGTTTCACTTTTTTTTTTCTCCAAAAATTGGGACTGGAGCAAAGAGAATTTTCAATTGCAGTCTACCACAAGAGCTATGTGGGAACCTGGCCTGATAATATTTCCTTGACTATACTCCTTCTTTTCCAGCATCAGCAGTCAAGAATTGGAAGCCGGCCCTGGAGAGATTTTCGGTTCAGTTTTATTGAAGCACTTGATAATTACAGGCCAGCGCGACTATTCACAGAGCCCGCTCATTTCATTCATTGTTTTCATCTCTAACCCCATTGTGTTAGCAGCAGCTTATATTAACCTAATGGAATTGTACTCTCTTTGTCCTTGTGTTAATGGTCATTAATTGTGAAATAGCTCCCAAACTGCACTGTGTGAACAAGCCCTAAGGGATTTTTTCTCTTTAGCCAAATGCTAAAGCTAGTCTATCATAAAATATAGAATGCATTGCATATAAAAGGGCACATTCATTAAGATTTTATACGTAATCTGTTCTCTGCTGACGTAATTTGCCTCACAATTATTAAGAGGCAGACTTCTTAATAATTCTGGCGCATCTGAGAAGAATTGTGCGTCAGAAACTGAAACCTACATCAGCACGCAGTTGGGGTAGGTTTTAAGGTCTTTTGCACACAATGGACATTTTGAGAGCACATTGAATCCAATGTGTCCATTCACATGTACGTTTTTTTGACAGTCCATTCTTAACAGCCGTCAAAAGAACTGACCTGCACTATCTTTGTCCGTTTTCAGGAACACATGTACCCAATAAAAATCAATGGATCCATTTTTAACTGATTGTCATCCGTTTCACATCCGTTAAAAAAGGGTCAGTGGGTTGGGTCCGTTGTTCTCACTGACAGTTAAAAACTGATGCAATGCTGAAGAAACTCAGCAATCAAAAACGGAAAAATGGAACGGATGCAAAACTGATGCAAAATGGACGTCAAAAAATGTCTATGTCATGTGCAAGAGACATACACATAGACGCGACCGAGTGTGCATCTGAGTTGGGAGCCGAGTTTATCACAAAATATAGTAAATAAAAAAGAAAAGAAAAAAATGTCATTAATTAAAAGCATATAAACATAAAAACTATATATACATTTGGTATCTCTATAATTGTACTGAACAGAAGAAAAAAAATAACATGACATAGTTACTGCATGGTCAATGGCAAAAAAAAAAACCAATCCCTCCCCCCCCCAAAAAAAAATAAACATTTGAAACGCATTTTCCTCCCATCTCACCCCACATATATTTTTGTTACTGATTAGCAATATATTATATGATAAATAACTGGTGTCCTTAGAAAACATAATTTATACCACACAAAAACAAGTCCTCCTGCAGCTATCTCTATAAAACAATTAAAAAATAAAATTAAAATTAGCTCCGCCTTTAATGTGTCATAGGGGATTTCCCATGAAAATAATCATATCTAAATTTGTAGAAAATTAAAAGTTAAACATTTTTGCAAATATAAATAATTTAAATTTTTGTACCGTTTTAAAAATTTTCTCCAACCATCTTAGCAGTGACAGTCTGTTGTGTTGATAGATTGCCAATGGATCATATGGCAATGGATGCAGGAACTTTCTATGGTCTGGTACTTGTCAGAAACCCAGCCATGATGTCCTTATAATCTGATGAAGCAGTTTGTAATATTTCAGTAGTAGTAGTGGTATAGCAGTGTCCAGTGTGTGTCCTGTCGGTAGTAGATGTGATGATGGGGTGTTAAAGGGCCTTCCCTGGCAGTTTCATACTTATGACCTATCCTCAGGCTAGGCTATCAGTACCTGATCAGTGGAGGTGACTACTATTCGCTTCAACAGAGGCAGAGCTACAGTCCTGAGGCATGGCCACTATACAGCAGACGGTGCCTTCTGCTTCCAGCCCCTTCCCCTGTATAGCTCCCTATGACCATTGGCAGCCGCATTTCACGATCACTGAGGGGTCGGGTGTTGGACCATAGACTGATCAATTACTAATGGCCTATCCTGAGGTCTATTCTACTAAACAGCGCAACATCTAATAAACTCAATACTGCTACGTCACTGTCTGCTATCAGATGTAGTAGAGTTTAGGCAATCCTTGGCCTACCGATCAGTCTGATCTTTAACAGGGAGGAAGTGCAGATCAGAAGATGAAAACAGCCTTGGTTAAACATCAACCATACCAGGCTCCAACATCAGAAAGCTTTGATTTTTACTATCATCTACTGCATCTGACCTATGGATTCACAAACAACAAGAACGATTCTTACGCCCTCCACGACATAGAAAAAAGCCAGACTGCTATGTGTGTTTACATGACTGATGTCCTAGCTGATGAAGAAAGGAGAGATGTCCCACATTATCTGCTCAGAGTGATGACATCTCCTACAAAATCAGCAAAATCACCAGTATGATGTTCTTCTTAGGTGGCAATAACTGCTCCTAAGTCCTGACTCCTGACCCCTTGGGTAGGACTTATGGGAACAGCCGAGCTGTGCTTCAGGTGCCCCTAGCCTATGATTCTGGTGACCGGCACAATGTAAAGTCACTGAAGAGGGTACACTCAGTTTACCATTAAATTTCGCATAAAAATGAACAATGAACCAAGGACATTAATCAATATGGAAACTTCAATACGAAAGACTCATTTGTCATAAACCTACCAAATCTCTACCATTTAAATGGGTTGTCCAGGAATCTCAGTACTTTGGCAGGAAGCTGTGAAACATAAAAAAAAAAAAAAATCATATTCACCTGTCCCTGTGCCAGGGCTTGTGCCGGTGGATGTCCTCACCACACGTGACCACTGAGGCCAATCAGCAGCCTGAGGATAGGTTCACATATGCGTCGGAGAATCAAAATCCTTGTAGAGAAAAGTCCTGCATGGACCTCATAGACCATTATAGTCTATGGCAGGGGTCCCCAAACTTTTTACACAGGGGGCCAGTTCACTGTCCCTCAGACCATTGGAGGGCCGGACTATAAGAAAAACTATGAAAATCCCTATGCACACTACACGTATCTCATTTTAAAGTAAAACAAAAAGGGAACAAATACAACATTCAAAATAAAGAAATAGTAAATTTAAGTCAACAAACTCACCATTATTTCAATGTGAAGTATGGGCCTGCTTTTGGCTAATGAGATATACATACAAATACAAATACAGCACAGTGCACCTCTGAAATGTTCTTCTCTCTTCCTGCAAATAGGTCCAGCACTCTGCCCCCATATAAGTCCAGCTCTTTCCCTTATATAGGTCCCATGCCCCCCCCATATAGGTCCCATGCTCTTCCCCCATATAGGTCCCATGCAGTCTCCCTCATATAGGTCCCATGCAGTCTCCCCCATATAGGTCCCATGCAGTCTCCCCCATATAGGTCCCATGCAGTCTCCCCCATATAGGTCCCATGCCCCCCCATATAGGTCCCATGCAGTCTCCCCCATATAGGTCCCATGCTCTTCCCCCATATAGGTCCCATGCAGTCTCCCCCATATAGGTCCCATGCTCTTCCCCCATATAGGTCCCATGCAGTTTCCCCCATATAGGTCCCATGCTCTTCCCCCATATAGGTCCCATGCAGTCTCCCCCATATAGGTCCCATGCTCTTCCCCCATATAGGTCCCATGCAGTCTCCCCCATATAGGTCCCATGCCCCCCCATATAGGTCCCATGCAGTCTCCCTCATATAGGGCCAGGTCTCTCCCCTATATAGGTCCAGGTCTCTCCCCCATATATGTCCAGCTCTCCCCCATATAGGTTCCATCAATCCCCCATATAGATCCAGCTCTCTGATCCCCCTCCATGCCCAGTAAAAAAAAAAAAAAAGTGAAAATATACTTTACCTAGCACTGCAGCCGCTCCCGCGCTGTGGTCCCGGCTCCTCTGTCTTCGGCTGTAAGGCCTAGATGAGCACGTTGTGCGTCATGACGTGATCATTCTAGGTCCGGACGACGAGCGCCGAGCGTCTACACAGGAACGAGACTTCCCGTGTAGCGCTCGGCGGATTATTTCAATTGTAAGCGCCTGTGCGCTCACAATTGAAATAACACAAGGAAATTGCGACGCGGGCCGGGTAAATGGCCTCCGGGCCCGGATGCGGCCCGCGGGCCGTAGTTTGGGGACCCCTGGTCTATGGGGTCTGTGGGTGTCTGCAGGTAATCGCTGTTTTAGCGGAAGGGCTCTCCATCATTCGGGTCACCTGGTAGACCCAAACGAAGGAGAGCCCAGCGCCAGTATGAACCTAGCCTCAGCGGTCACATGAAAGGAACTGGTGACGTCACCAGCCTCTTCATAAATAAGTCGCACGCCCCTGTGCCAGAATGGAGATCTATATCAGATAGCTACTGGCCTAGATTTCTATTGTAACTCGCATCAGAAAATTGGCTTGAGTTATAATAAATATGTTGCGCCGAAGCGTACTATATATTGTTTTTCTCTTTTTGTGGTGTTCAATGCCTTTACTTTCCCATCATATATTATTCTATTCTATTGTGATGACTATTTTCCCATTTGCTTTACAATGACGTGTACTGTCTCAGAAGGACGCTCTTAGCTGAGTTTTTCTGAAAGCATCAATAGCTAAGTGGTATTTGCTATTTTTGAGGCTTTCATGCCTTTCACCTGTGCCCAAGGTTATTATAAGATATTTACACTTACTTCTCTTTCATACTTTCTGAGTACACAATTGTCTAGTGTAACTTTCCTTTCTTAAGTAAATTCCAGAATTGACATGTTTTATAGACCACTCCCATGCTCCTGGTGTTAATGCACCTTTTACATTTTATTGCCAGCCACCCTCAGGTATACTCACTGCGTTGTCTACAAGCTGTCATGGTAGAAAACACTCATCTTTATAAACTATTTTGACCCTTTTCATGTTTTCACAAAATCTGGTCATACACTAGAGATTTTCTGGAAAATTCACCCATTTTTGGTGAACGGAGAATGGATCTGCCAAATGTCCTTGTGAATATACCCCTATATTTATTATTTAGTAAGCATGTTATGCCCCCTTTTCTGATTCACTTCACAATATATGGCCACATACCAGGATTAGATTAGTTGCGTACCAACAAATGGCCAGTCATGTCCCAATGTAGTGAAATCATACAAAAATGGAATTTTTATTAGCAAGATAAATTCGATTCTTGGTGGAGTCAAGCAACAATTAAAGTAGAGATGAATATTCCCCCCAAAATGGTGGGTATCTGAACAACAAAGTATGTAGGAGTTGGTATAAAGCCTGGAGCTCCTGGTCAAGGTCAATCTGAGTTTTGGGGGAATATTCATCTGTACTCTTCTTGTTGCTTGACTCTACCATGAAATGGTAGGTCCAGTAATGGTCTGGAGCCATTCTATCTTGTTAATAAAAAATTCCATTATTCCATTGACTCATCTTTATTTCGTGAAGTCACTATATTGGCAATGATGATGGCCATAACCAAAGAACCTGATTATAAGTCAATGGGTCCACCATCATCGTACAACAGATCTGGGAAAGTCCTTTGGCTTCTATCATGAACGGGAGCTTATATGAATAGCAGGGCATCACATATAGCCATTAGACACAGAAAAGACTCGAAATGGGACCCTTGTCCACCATGACAATATACAGCAGTAAGTTCAGTACCTGGACAGCTTGTGATTAGTTTGGTATACAAATGATATCATAGTATATAATGCTTATTGGGATAAATGCACACAGTAACCTTACAGCAAAGGGATAATACAGACAGTGAAGTTACAGTACAGGGAAACTGTACACAGTGATATCACAAATATGCAGAGATAATTGACATGTTGCGAGTTCAGTACATGTGCCTAAGACACTTTATGTAAATCCCATCCACTACACTTGTACTGTATTTCACAGTATTTTACCGCCATCTATTACTCCATGGCTAACCTGCTATGAACTTGCAGTCCGTCACCTTAGCCTAAAACGTTTTTTTTTTACGCTAGTCACTTTATTTTGATAATAGCATGACTAGGAAGTTGTTAAAGAGCACTCTAGCCGGGTGGTGCAACATAAAATATGGGTCACGGGATTCCTTAAAAAAGCTATGCTGCAGAGAACAGATAAGGCTAGGTTCACATCTGCGTGGGCTCTCTGTCGTTTGGGTCCGCCGGGGGACTCAAACAATGGAGAGCTGGACTGCTAAAACAGCAGTTAATCATGGACCCTGGTGGACCCCATTGACTATAATGGAGTCTGCTAGGTGTCCGCTGTTTTCATACTGAAAACAGCCCAGAGAAAAGTCCTCCATGCAGGACTTTTCTCTCTGCCGGTTTCTGTGGCAAATTCTCCAAAAGAGACTCAAGCGCAGATGTGAACTTTGCCTAAGGCACACATAAGGGATCGCTATAAGGCTCCAGAGTAAACCTAAAAGTGGACTATATTAAATTTCCTGCCATCCATAGTCATCTCTAACCACACTTCATCAGTGGAGATGGGATCTCTTAGTTGGACTCCATAGCAGCTGCTACATCGGCTACCCTGATAGTTGGCCCTTGGTGAACCAGAGAATAACCTTGGAGTATAGTTAATATCTTCTTTTGTTGAAAAGCCTAGAATGACCCCGTTGCCCCTTTTATGGAGACAAAGAGCATGATTGACCTTTATAATGATGCTTCAGGGTCTGACAGGCACAGGTTAGGCGTCACTCATAATAGGCTTCTGTTCAAGTAAATGCCTGAAATTCACCTAGGAAATCTATTGAGCATTTACTTACTTAATGGAGTCTTTCACACAAGTCGTCCATGTTAACCTGTCATTCAATCAAATGATCTCTAATTTCTCTTAATAAGGAGTCATCTGTGATATTTTATTGTACATCCATATAATAAGTTTCAGTGAAACACCTTGTCTGAGTCACGACTTGGATTAGCTTGTAAATGCTAGGATTTAAGCAAGTACAGTGAACTTCTTACCTAGTGACAATGACCTCATGAACATGGCAGAACCCTGTGTACGGACCCTGTACAGGACGCAAAGGATTGTTTGCCTCAGTATGGCACCTTCACATGGAGCCATACAAAGGAAGTGTTTATAATCGATATAAACCATGATTTTACAGGAAAATAACTCTGTAATATTCTATCTGATAGAACACAACAGGACAAAAAACCTCCTTATGCCTCCGGTATTCTCTATATAGCTCCATACAACTTGATACTTAGGGTACGTTCACATATATCAGTTGCATCAGTATCAGGCTTTTTGTCCCTTAGTCATTAAAACTGGTGCCGAAACTGATGAGAAAATACATCAGTTGTCATCAGGAAATTTTACAAATTTCTGCTCCAAAACCTTAAACTGTCATCAGTTGTCATTAATTTTTACCATTATGGTCTATGAGGCATGATGGGCTGCCCAGGCCAATAGAGTAGGGAAACTCAACTACTTTTAGTAATGTCCATTGACCAAGTTCTGACATCAAGTAAAGGTACGTGCTGAACTGCAGCTGAACACATCCAGTATTTACAGTAATTTTTTGGACAAAAAGATGTTTCTGATTATAAGACGCACCTCAGGTTTAGACAAAAAAAAATTAATATTAGGCAGGGGGCGACTAACGTGGCCTTACACTGTGTGGGGGGGCTAACACGGCATTAAACTATACAGGGGAAACTAACGTGGCATTAGACTGTGTAGGGGCACTAACGTGGCATTATACTGTGGGGGGCAGTAATGGAACATTTGTGCCGCCACACAGTATAATGCCATATTATTATGCCTCCAAGCAGTATGCTCCTTAGTATCCCCCCACCCACAGTATAATTCCCCATTAGTGCCCCCATTAACATAAACATTCACCTCTTGCCCACTGTCCCTAAGCCCTGATCCCTTACGCTAAGTGACAGCAGGATCCTTGCTGCATGCACCAGAGCCGACACGTGTGATTACCGATTCCTGCTGCCGCTAGTGCAAGGGTTTGGGGCTTGGGATGGGACAGTTGGCGGGAAATAAAGGTACCCCTGCTCCGGTACAGCAATTGCGGCTTCACTACTAGATATAGAGTGGGGGTTCAGGACACAGCACATACAGGAGTAGCTGCCGAGCCCATGGTACAGTAGTGAAGCCAGCAATTGCCAGCTTCACTACTGTACATCGATGGACTGCGTAGAACGCTGAGTGCTCCTGCATCCATCTTTTGCTCTGCATAAATTTTAAGGGAAACAGATGGAAAAACACTGCAGGTAGCGTTTTTCTATCCGGCTGAGACACAGATCCATTGCCATACGCGACCAATACTGATGCCTCTTTACCAGAACTGATCCCATAGAAAACTATGGGATCCATTCTGGCATCAGTTTCCCTCCAACATCAGTTTCCCTACGGCTGTGATAAATGAGCTATACATATGTGAACACACCCTTACTAAAATTTACTTTGGTATTATAGGGAAATTCAAGTTGTGTTCCAGACTGTTCCCAAAAAGTAGGAGTATTTTGGGTAGGTTTTGTGTAAGCCATTCCTATTTTTGGGCTGGGACATGATAGAATTTTTTTGGGATTGTTTATGAAAATTCAGGTCTTTCATGGCAAATTTGAGACAGTTGGCAACTATACAACTTGGAGTTTGCGCAGAGCCATAATATGGACTTGTATATGGGCTTGGGTGGGCAGGGATATAAAAAATAGTGGCTATAAGGATATTAAAAAAAAATGTATTGAGGGTGTCTGGGGGAATGGAAGAAGGATGTGAAGACCTATTGAGGCTTAGTCTGACCCACATGGGACCAAGATGATTCCTTAAATGAGATGGGGACCACCGAAGCAGTGGTGCTGGATTGGAAGGGGATTAGTATGTGGGAATCTAACACCCAGCACCCCCAGCGATCAACTGTTTGAAGCGGCCAAATGCTGTTACCCCTTCAAACGGCTGATCGCTGGGGGTACCCGATATCAGACCCTCCCCCGATTTGATTTTATTGACCTATCCTATGTATAGGTCATCAATACTATAGTGCTGGAAAACTTCTATAAGCTCTTGTATGTAATATACAATGGTTGGAGGGTAGTGTATGTCTTAATAAGAATAATAATAATATACCTGTTGGGCACCTATCAACTCAGAATTTGATAGGCAGTAGTAACAACTTGTAAATCTGCCATACAATGCGTTATAAGAGATTGAAAATACGCTATTATTTTCAGCTATCTATCTTCTCAGTTTCTCATGGAAAATGTAGCATCAACAATGTGCGAACGAGTAGTGAACGCTACAGTCCCATAGAGCTGCATCTTGTATAGAACATAAAACTGCATGACCCTGATTTTCCAGTTTCAGGCCATTATCTGTAATAAAATCTCCGATTGTAGCAATGTGTATAATTGCATAAAATTTTATTAATCTACTTAATAGTGTAAAATAATTACTAACAACACGTCTCTGCCTAATATATGGTGTAATTACTCTTACACCGCCCAGACATGTTGTATAGAAGAGTCTGTAGGCTCCGGGGCCATGATACACAGTGATGAGAGTTATTAAAACTTGGTTATAAAGTATTTTCTTGGCTATTTTTGTACTTATTTAAAGGGATTTTTCATGCTTTATTAATTTTGGCTTACAAAGCAGAAAACATATGGTGCTCTAACTTTGTCATATGCTATCTATTATGATTCAGTCCTACTTACGTAGACGTAGCTGTTTGTAATAAGCGGAAATAAGTAGAAACAGAGTCCACTCCAAAGGACCTAAAAAGTGGTAATACAGTCATCATTGGGGTGAATTACCAGAATAACTCTACTAGGGGTATGTGTCAAAACCAAGAGAAATCATGACAATTATGCAGTAAAAATAACCTAGGACAACCTGCTTAGTTGTGTTACACAGTAACTCAGTCCCTCCCCTGCTGAGCTAAACCGCTCCTCCAGAGATGAGCCTCATGGGTTGAGCTTCCATGTTCAAGCATGAGCATGTATGCGACCCCATAGGCACTGTTACTACTAATAGGAAAAGCTTGATGGTTTAAAGGTGAAGTAGAACTCAATTCTCAGCTCTATAAGAGATGGCACAGATACTATGCCACCAATAAAGAGTTCCATCCTTTTTTCCTTCACTTTTTTCCAAAATTCACTTTGCTTCTGGATTTGTGCAGAAAAGACCAAGTAAGTAGTAACACAATATATTCATGTCTCACTGTAGAAGAAGGTCCTCATCTCTCCTTCAGCACTGCTTCAAGCTTCTAGGTTTCAGAAGGGGTTGGGTATTCACATTCGGGTTGTGACAGCTGTTCCCACCCACTCCATTTTAAGTCAGCTCACTAGGGGGACCTGGCCATACCAGCGGTGGAGGAGAAGATGGGGCATGAAAACCCTGGATATGGAGTTGACCAAAGTTGTATTGAGTACAGCACTTGGTAGTTGGTGAGCAGACAGAGAGGAAGGTAGCAGAACGGACTTTTGGGGGAGTCAACCGAGGCACCTTCTTCAATTCTCTGCGAGGGAGAATTGAAGAAGGTGTACTCGCCTGTAGGGTCTGTAGTAATATGATGGAGCATTTTTTCATGTACTTATTACCATATTCCTCTCATTTTGTCAAGTATATTCTATGGAATGGGGGCCCCAAAATCCCTGTGAATGAAACAGAAGTAAATGAAGTGGTGACAATGTAAGCGTACTGACGCTTTACTCACATGGGGGGCTTCAGGAGAACTTTCGGGCCCCCATCCTTCTGATCGCTGAGGGTTCCAGCGGTTGGCCCCACAGTGATCAGACACTTACCCCATATTCTGTGAATAGGACATAAGCGTCTGTAATGGCAGAAGCCTTATAAGTTTCTGTAAGTAAAACTGTTGAAGCATAACTCATTGTCCTCAGTTCCTGCACATTACACATTCAGTTCAGAACAGCAAAAGTCATCAAATTCAGAATACTTCATGATCTCTTAGTTCCTGTTCACATTAACCCTTTAAGGACACAGGGTAGTTTGGACGTTTGGTGACTTTTTAAACAGTTTCCTTCTCCGCCTTCCAAAATTCATCTTTTTTTTATTTTTCTGCCAACATAGCTATGCAATGATTTATTCTTTGCGTAACAAGTACTTTTATTTGGCACCATTTTGGAGAACATATAATGTTTTGATTAAATTTTATTAACATTTTTGAGAGGTCCGTGTGAAAAAACTTACAAATCTATCAATTTTTGCATTTTTTTTTTACAGCGTTCACTCTGCATTATAAATGACATAGCAGCTTTGTCCGAAGGGTCATTGCGATTACGCAGATACCATTGTTATATTGGTTTTATTATTTCTGCTGCTTTTACTAAATAAGACATCATTTTTAGAACAATTTGTCCTGGATCACTGTATTCTGATGTCTATAACTTTTTTACTGTTTTGTTGACGGAGCTATGTCAGGGCTCTTTATTTGCAGAGAATGTCGTAGTTTTTCTTGGTTCCAATTTTTGGTATTTATGACTTTTTGTATTGCTATTTTTTGGGGGTAAGGTGACCAAATACATTCATTTGTGCATAGTGATATATATTTTTAAAGCTTTCATCCTACAGGATAAATAAGTCATTAACTTATACATTTTGTTTTAATTAAAAGACTTTTTGAACTTTTTATTATTTATTTTTTATGTTCTCTAAGTTTTTAAACTTTTTTTTTTCTTTTTACCTGTCTCTGATCCTCAGTATATTGTATTGCAGTACACCACAGATAGGCTCCCTATGTGCAATAGGGATAGGCATCCAGAAGGCTATTGCTCTGCCACCTGGCTGCCATGGCAACCCCTAAGACCCCTAAGAATTCTGAGGGGTAGAAGTGTGTGTGGGGGGGGGGGGCGATCTTGCCCCAAACCACCTAGATGCCGTGATTGCAAATGATCGTGGCATCTGAGGGGTATTTTCCGACTCCAGCAGCTAGTCCCGGGTCCCGGCTGTGCCTGCAGCATGGAAGCATTGTACTATTATGGGGCTGAGCTTTACCTATTCGCTCAGAGCGACGTAATAGTACAGCGCAGAGCAGGAAGGGGTTAAGGTGTATACAGTGGTGTAACTACCCTGCTGCTTTTTTTTTTTTTTTTTTTTTAATAGGCCCTATTTACTTACCCATTCCTGCTCACGGCCGCCTCCGCTTCTCCTACTGCCCTCCCAGGAGCCCCGTGCATCCCATATCTCGTCACTGACATTGAACAGCGACATAATATGGGATGCACGGGGCCCCCTGGAGAGCAGAAGCGGCCGTGAGCAGGGATTGGTAAGCAAGGTCGCGAGCCTGCGGCAAGAATATTTGTTGGGAGAACCCCATGAAGTTCGTCTTACAAGGTTTGCCTGGCGGTTCCTTTCGGGCCAAATGCAACCGAAAACTGCTAATATTATAGCTATTATTTTGATCAGAGGCCCAAGGGAGGTGAGTGAATGCTGGCATAACCCCCGTCTGTGACGTCATTGAAGAGGGGTGAAGAGAGTAGGGAGTCAAGAAGAGGTGAGTAACACTGTTTTTTATGTTTGTCACCTCCCCTTTGTGTCCGATCATTATACTTGGGGTATGAAAAGACCCCCGAGTATAATAGTTCATGGGTGGTGAACCCCAAAAATTTCGGGTTCTGCCAAACCCAAACTTTTTGCAATATTTGCAACGAACACCTTAGGGGCCACTGTGGGATATTATACTGTGCGAAGAGGCCACTATGGGACATAATACTGTGTGGAGGGGCCGCTATAGTATATTATATTGTCTGGAGGCCACTTTGGGACATTATAGTGTGCGTAAAATGGAGTGCTATACTGTGTGGTGGACAGGAAAGGGGGCACTATGCTATGGAGCCCAATCTTTGCTAGTTACCCCCCTAGGTGTACAGGACAACCTGCAGGTTTACTATTCATAAGTAAATAAAGTAAATAAAAACAAGAATCAAACTGTTGCTTTAACAATGAGATTTTCCTTTAAATGTTTTTTCCCATTAAAAGACATTCTACAGGATAGGGGATAAATGCCTTAACACTAGGGGTCCAGTGATCACAAGGGGCCAGGAAGCACCCTGAGTGCCCCATGTAAATGAGGTGGTGGAGCACATACTCAACTGCCGCTCCATTCACTTCTATGGGACTGGCAGAGATAGCTGTCACAGACATCTATAGAAGTGACCATATACTCACGGTGCACTCAGGGACCCTTGTTGCTCCCCATTCTCTTCGTCACTGGGGGTCCCAGCGTTTGGACCCCTAGAGATTAAACACTATCCACAGGATAGGGGATAAGTGTATGTGATGGGAAACCCCTTTAAGACCATGAACATGCTCTTCTTAGAGGTAAATATTGTTCATATGGAAGCAATTGCAAACAGTATGTAAACCACACACATATCTAAATCTATAAATAGACATTCTCAACATTATAAAGAACTTTAGGTCTTGATTATATTAATAAATTACTAGAAGGATCCATGTAAGACTTGTCAACAGAGGCCAAATTCCAGATTGTGTGAAGACACCTGTACTATGACATCACACAAACCATGGTGATGACATTTCTGTCTCCTGTCTAAACATATAACACATATGGTCACCAGAGGTTTTTAATGTATCCAAGCTGGTTGCACAGGACATCATTTAGGCTTCATGCCAATATGTAAAGGGAAGTTCTATCTTCACAACTCATTTTTATTCATTGTTTCCATACACCTGGCATGAAAAATGCAACACACTACCAACAAAAGTTTTATTTTGTCTATAGCACCTATGTAGACCTATGCAATGTTATGGCAACAGACTACAGAGAGTGCGTAGTCTGATCCTGTAGTCATACTGTCATCCATCTGTCCCCTAGATCTTGCTAACATGCCAAATTTATGTAAGTAAGAACTAGTGGAAAGATGGCAGGGAGAATGCTTGAAAAAGTAGGTTTCCTTGTAGTCTGTTACCATAGAGACACATATATCTGTATAGGAGCTGCAGACAAAATGGATGGAGATTGTTAATTAAATGAATTTTCCAAGACTCAAAATCAATGACCTATTGCCTTCGATAAGTCATTTATTTGAGATTGGGAGGCATCTGACATCCAGTCCCTGCAACCATCAGTTGTTCCCCCCACAGAGAACAGAACTATAAACAGGCGACTCTGTACACTGCGCAATGAGTTGCACTATTACAGCTCAGCTCCCATTCATTTAAAAGGGAGCTGCAACAGGACAGCTGGACCACTACACAGTGTACAGAGCCATCCACTGCCATCGCCATATGCTACACTCACTACATAGTTACATAGTAGATGAGGTTGGATGAATACACAGGTTCATCAAGTCCAACCTATAACCCTACATTGTTGATCCAGAGGAAAGCAAAAAAAAACCCATGAGGCTTATGCCAATTGCCCCATGTCAGGAGGAAAAATTCTGGCAATCAGCTGAACAGTGTGGGGGCTGGGTGTTGCACCTCCACTGATCTCAAATAAATGACCTGTCCAAAGGATAGGTCATTCATTTTGGATCTTGGATGACCCAATTAGATATTAGGGTCACCTTATTCAAAAGCTGTTTACTTCTTGTGAAATGGTGCTTCCATTGCCAAGACATCACTATTTTTGTCAATATGCAAATGTGCTCTTTGGATATATTAGGGCTTTCCCCTTATCTCTTTGGAGCAATGGCAACCCTCTCATTGCCCCAAAGAACTCATTTGCAAAAATGGTGATATCCTGGCAATGGAGGCATTGATTCTCAAGGGGGAAACACTGTTTGATTCAGGTGACCCTAACTCTATCTGGGTTAGGCTAAGGCCCCACGTAGTGGGCAGCAGCCAAAAAGCACTGTGTGAAAAATCGTGGCGCATTTCTCAGAAAGCCCGCAGACTTTTCTTCTGCAGACTTTCTGCTTCAATTGCACCTATACAGAAATTGCCAGCATTTACGTAGGTATAATTGACATGCTGCGATTTCCAAAAACGCAACGCTTTTGGAAATCACAGCATTTCCGTTCTGGGTATTTTTCTGCAATGTGTGGATGGGATTCGCTAGATTCCCATCCGCTTTGCAGGGACTATAAAATGCCACTGTATGCACCACATGGGGCTTCAGCCTTAATATACTGTGTTCTGAAGACAGACTCTCTTTATTCTTAGGATAAGTAATTTATTTGAGATCCGTAGAGGTCCAACATCCAGCCGGTGCACTGTTCAGCTATTCTGAGTGTAGGGTATGGAGCTTCCAGTGGATGACTCTGTACGCTATGTACTATGATAGACTCCCTATTTGCAAAGTGACTTCATTTTTCATGTCAGATGCAATTTCAAAAAGTAGTTGTGAAGATGAACCTTCCCTTTAAGAGATAACAGCCATGTCGGTTATCTGTGCATCTGGACAGCCTTCGCAATTTTCCAGCAATAGGATTAGTCTAAGTTGTTTGTTGAAGCAGCCCTGCAGATTTTCATTAAGTTGTTTATAGAGGGTTTGTTTGTCCTCCATCTGTTATGTGTGTACATCATGTACCCAAGAACTGCAGCTAATTACGAAAGAAAGTTCAAGTGCTGTGTCTGTATGGCTGGAGGAAATTGTTAGTTAGTAAAGCAGTTGGACGCTTTATTCATCCTCTCAACAAGATACTTCCCGGCTTGTCCAAACTGATGATCTTTTATGAACCTCATATCCTAAACTAAAATCCATAGTTAGCAAACAGTAGTCAAAACTCATGTTCATATAAAAATAACAAACATGACGTTGTACGTATAAACTAGATGTTTTTTATGTTTTACTCACGCATTATATTGTCTCAAGGTTCCCATAACCACATCTAGCTGCTCGCCGCCTAGGATGATTTGCAAATTGCAAATTTGTTTTTTGGATTTGTCCACAGTAATGTTTTATGTACCCGGCTGTGTTAAAGGGGCCCTTTCATCAAGTACAAAATACCAAGTGTCATATATCATTTGATTCTCGATGTTCTCCTGATCAATTGAGCGTTTTTATTTTTAAATTCCATCCACCCATTCAAGAGATATAACCCCTGGAAGATTGGGTGAAAACTAGCTTTGATTCACCAAATGGGCGGTGACCCTTGGTTTTTCTTATTGAAAATAAAGGGTTCCCGTTCCCACCTACTAGATGAATAAGAGCTCATTTACATATAATCTTCCAGGGGCCATATCTTTTCAACAGGTGGAGAGATTTTAAAAATTAAAACGGCAAATGGCATTAACCTTCCCCCCCCCCGAAGGCTGCCATTTTGGGGTGGATCACTGGCCCCCGGAATGAGATCCAGGGTGGAAATCCACCTTCCTATTGAAGCCTCCCAGGCTTGTCTGCAATGCAATGTCTGTTGCATGCTGCTCTATGCAATATTTTACTATTTTGCAATACCTTAGCATTGTAATACATTATATTAGTGATCAAAAACCCTTGGGTTCAAGACCCTTAGTGTGTCTAAAAGTTACAGTTAAAAGAAAAAAAAAAAGGAAAAATACAATACTAAAAAAGCACAAATGTATTAGAAGTTCAAATCACCCCCTAGAACATATATAAAATGACATAAATAATGTGAAACACATACACATTAGGTACCTCTGTGTCCAAAAACTCTCTGTCTACATACTTGAATGCCGTGAATACTTGAAAAATCAAAAGAGTCATACCACCTTTTTTTTCAAAGTTTTGGATTTTTTAAGGAGTTAAAACGGAAATAAAACTGTATAAATTTGGTATCGCCGTAAGCGACCCATCGGACCCATAGCATACAGGTGACGTCATTTTGGCTGCACAGTGAGCGCCATAAACAAAGCCCATAAAGAAAGGCGCAATAACACAGTTTTTCTCCAATTATGGTTGCAGACCCCCTCAGCCGCCCCCAAATCGAGCGGGACAGTCCCACATTTCGGGTTCTGTTCCACTGTTCTGGGAGGCAGGCAGTAATTTCAACTCTATCTGTGTCTTTGGGACGCAAGATAGAGGTTGAATACAATAGTAGAGCAGGGAGCCATCAGCTCTGTGCTCCATTATTCAGCCTTCGGCTGATGATGTCTGCGGCAGGGAAGCGCAGTGACTTAGCCACAGGGAATCCACAGGATGCTAAATTCTGCAGTCTGGTAACTGGCACACAGATGAGTTAGCGTTCCCAAATCATAGTACAGAGATGGGAAGCAGGGATATTGTAGTCAGATGGAGCAAGTTAGTGGTGTTTATTTATAAGCACAGGTCAGGTAGAGATCAGGGCAGACAATAAAAAAGGCCAGAAAAACAAGTCGAAGCTATAAGTTGCAGGAACACTGATAAAAAGCGGTCAAGAAAGGTGTGAGAAGAACTCTAAAGAGACTTAAAGCACATGAGAATAGGTTGTAGTCAGCACTTTAGCATGCCTTTAGGTCTTTAAAGGGGGTTTCCAGGTATAGGATAGGCCATCAATTAAAGTGTGGCAGGGGTCAGACCCCCAGCCCCCATTCAGGTGATCGCTGCAGCCTCTTCACTATTTTCCAAGCATAAAACCGCACATTTGTATACTGTCTGTCCTTGGTATCGCAGCTCATTCACTTGCGAATGACATCACATGGACTGTAAAGCAGAAGGGTGTTCAGGAAGCGCCACTGCTGCTTAAAACAGCTGTCAGACCCCATAGATGTCAGAACCCATAGATCTTCAATTGATGACCTAAGGATAGGTCACCAATTAACAAAGCCTGGAGAGCCCCTTAAGAGATCAGAAGTCAGTGCATGTTTACGATTAGGGAGCTAAGCGGCTCGATGCAGGAGAGTAGTAGCCACCAGGAAAGATGAGTTGTTGTGACGTCATAGTATGAAAGTGACAGAGCAAGGGGAACTTTTTGTAGTCTCTGTAACATCTGGCTAATGGATGACGGTCCTGATCACGGCCCCCCTTCTATTACCTCTAAATTTCCTAATAGGGTCTTTTAAAATGTTTTTCCTCAACCAGACATCCCCTTTAAGATCAACCGTTTTGTCCGAGCACAAATGCAGCCATCATTCCTTGTCAACAGCCATGCCTGGGGCTTTATATAATCCTGATTGATAACAGCAATAGCAACACAGGGTTTTAGTTTATACAGACACATGTCCACAAGGTTATTTTCTCTAAAGCCGTCACACTCATGAATTATTTGTATTGCTCAACTAAACACTGCATGAAAGTTTGTACTGAAGCCATGCTCATGCTATAAAAGAAAGCAGATGCAAATAAACTTAAAATACCAGAAGATGAAACATTGCACATTTGCAGAGAATATGATGTAAGCCTCGCTGAACGCAGCAGTATGGAATCTTGTCTTAATAAAATCGGCATTTGCATGGGCCAGAGCTGCTTACCAGTACACTGCTGAAAATGGTTATGAAATAAATGGACCAGATCTGGCAGTAGATCCACTAGTATATAGCATGTACACTAGGTTACACTAGCTCCATTACTCCTGCTCAGAGGTATGACTTAAACCTACTAGGCCCCAATGCAAAATTTGTAATGGGGCCCCTACCTACCTTGTGCCATTTAGAATAGGAGTATCTTATACACACTTGTTGGTACCCCTCGTTTAATGAAAGAAAAACCCACAATGGTCACAGAAATAACTTGAATCTGACAAAAGTAATAATATAGAAAAATTCTATGAAAATGAACAAAGGAAAGTCAGACATTGCTTTTCAGCCATGCTTCAACAGAATTTTAAAAAAAAGAAAACTCATGAAACAGGCCTGGACAGAAATGATGGTTCCCTTAACTTAATATTTTGTTGCACAACCTTTTGAGGCAATCCCTGCAATCAAACGATTCCTGTAACTGTCAATGAGACTTCTGCACCTCTCACAGGTATTTTGGCCACTCTTCATGAGCAAACTGCTCCAGTTGTCTCGGGTTTGAAGGGTGCCTTTTCCAGACGGCATGTTTCAGCTCCTTCCAAAGATGCACAATAGGATTTAGGTCAGGGCTCATAGAAGGGCACAGAATAGTCCATTGTTTTCCTCTTAGCCATTCTTGGGTGTTTTTAGCTGTGTGTTTTGTGTGTTTTCGATTTTTCTCATCTGTCCATAGGACATTTTCCCAGAAGCTTTGTGGCTTGTCAACATGTAGTTTGGTAAATTCCAGTTTGCCAGATTCAAGTTATTTCTGTGACCATTGTGGGTTTTTCTTTCATTAAACGAGGGGTATCAACAATTTTGTCCACGTATATGTGGAAAAGGGAGTTTTGGGGTCCCTATGGTTCCAGGGCTCAGTAGCGGCTGCTCTCTTGCACCCTCTATAGTTAGACTCCTGTTGTTCACGTCAGGGACATTATAACAGGCAAAAGCATGTTATAACATACAAATTTCACAGACTGTCACTATGGATCCAAAATACTGGATGGGGAGGACACAATGGCAATGGTGACTAGGAAAATTTCAAGTCCCAGTGTAGTGTCCTGGAAAAACATTACTGACTTGTTTATAACTGTGTTTGATGTTCTGATGTGAACTTTTTCTTTGTGTTTTATGCTGTTTGATGTATTGATAACTTTAAGTGGACCAAACCAATGTGGTTGAAGATAGGTAGATGGACCACCTTCGACTTCAATCATTCTAATGTGGAGGAAGGACTAAGTGAGTTCTCTGCCTCCCCTACGAGGGAGTGGAGGTAAATGCTGACCCAGCTTCTCAGTACGTAGCTCAAGTGTCAATATTGTATTCAGGAGATGAGCCAAGTGTGTATGACAGAGACTGGGCAATCTTTAGGAACCTGCACCCCAGCAATTACAAGTATTTGGTGTTTTTGTAGAAGATTAAGCGCATACTTCAAGCATGTTGAATTGAAGTTCAACCCACCTAATTGTTTTTCCCAGTTGAAATAAGCCACCAGAGGTGTCTGGCACTGGGATATTCCCCTCTCTCCATTGAGAGCCCTTGCACCCTTGACCAAATGAGCATGTGCATGGGAGTCGGGAATAATAGCTGTCAAACAAGCATACAGCCAACAGTTATTGAAGTTGTAAGGCCAGCTTAAGGCAGGGTTCACACTACCATTGATGTCCATTAAGATAGTGTCTGTTAAAAAAAAAACAGACACCTATCATAACAGACAATAACAGACACTAACTGAAGTTAATGTGTCCATTTTTTTAAGTGATCCATTTAATGGATCACTTTAAAAAACGGATACATTAGTGTCTGTTTTTCACTGTCCATTTTTTTTTTTTTGCTTCTGCTTCCTAAGCATGCGCAGAGAAAAACGGACAGTAATAACGGACAGTATAATGGACAGTAACGGCCACCCGTCCATTACTGTCCGTTACCCATTGACTTTAATGTTAAAAAATAACGGACACATGACGTCCGTCATGAAACCGTTTTTTTAAAGAACACAAAAGTCCTGCATGTAGGATTTTTTGACCGCGAAAAAAAAACGGACGTGTGACGGATTGGATGTAAACGGACACTAACGGTCACTAACGGACACAAGATGAAATCCCGTTGAAATGAATGGAAATTTTAACGTATTTGTGATGGTTCAGCTAGTGTCCGTAGCTAAAGTCTTGTTACGGACAATAGCAATGAACACTACTGGCGGTCACCAATGGTAGTGTGAATACCCCCTAAGAGTAATAAAATTGTAAGGATTGATGCATAATAGGGTTATACAACAGCCTATATTCTGCCTGTGGCATATATTCTCTATAGCTTCCATGGTCTATTATTGGACAACTCCTTCTAGATACTGATTATACAGATGCCTAACATCACAGGCTAGTATATTATTGGGCATGAAGTCTACACAGCATACGGTACCCACTGAAAGCTAGTTGTAACTAGACTCTGCGATGTGTATTTTTCATCCTATACTTCTGCTCTATTATAAACAAAGTCAGGATGGAGTTAGTGCAGGATGACATACTGTAAATCCATTGGGGTTCGGTTGAAGTCCCCAGTTGCTTCTCATTAATAGTAAAGCACTATCCGCTCCATGTGTCTATGTCAGTATATTATGTATTATTATGTTAGTGATGTCTACTATGGCATGACATTATTTCCTCAAGCTCATATCAAGTGGTTGTAAAAAATATACTTAACATCTGGTTGGAAGTGATAAGCAATACATTTCATAGTAAAGTACATGTTCAGGATTCTTCTTTTAAGGGCTTGTCCAATTTAAATGGGTTTCCCAGGCAAACTGGAAAACCCAGGGTGACAACGTGCGGTAAAAGTTTAAAAAAGAAGTGACACACACACCTGTCCCTTGTCCTCCGTTTTGGGATTGGTTGCCTTGTTTCATCTTGTGCAGGCACTGGCTGGTATGGAAGAGTCTCAGGTGAACTCGACAGCCAATCACTGGCCCAAGTGGTCACAGGTTGGGTACCAGTGGCATATTGAGGTGATGTCACCAGTACCCAACATGTGAGCACTTGCCGGTAAACCACTTTAACAATAGGTTATCAGTATCAGACAAACGGGGCCCCAACATCTGGCAACTCCAGAGATTAACTGTTTGTAGAATCTGAGGCACTTGGACGAGGACTCTGGCCTCTTTACTACTTACCAAGCACATCATATGTTGTATAGGAACTGTGCGTGGTATTTGCCATAAGTTGTGTATGAACTGTGTGTGCTATTCGTCACACATTGTATAGGAACTGTGCGTGGTATTCGTCATATGTTGTATAGGAACTGTGTGTGGTATTCGTCATTTGTTGTATAGGAACTGTGTGCGGTATTCGTCATATGTTGTATAGGAACTGTGTGTGGTATTTGTCATAGGTTGCATTGGAACTTTGCGTGGTATTTGCCATACATTGTATAGGAACTGTGCAGGTATTCGTCATACGTTGTGTAGGAACTGTGCATGGTGTTCGTCATACGTTGTATAGAAACTGTGCATGGTATTCGTCATACTTTGTATAGGAACTGTGCGCGCTATCCATTATACATTGTATAGGAACTGTGCATGGTATTCGTCATACTTTGTATAGGAACTGTGCGCGGTATCCATTATATATTGTATAGGAACTGTGCGTGGTATTCATCATACGTTGTATAGGAACTGTGCGTGGTATTGCAATTTTAAGCAGCAAATAGGGTATGTAACAGATGAACATGATGTCACAGCCTGTGCAGAGGAAGTGGCACTTGCCCAAGTGTCTTGGCCTTTTCCAAAAACTTATTGGTGGGGTGCTGGATTCTGGGCTCCCACTGATCTGATATTGCTCACCTATCCTAAGAATATGCAAATCAGCCTCCAAGTGCATCAGGGACGGGTCCTGATTTACCAAATTTGCCTACAGACAGTAGCAAATGCTCCACCTACAAATCTGTTTTGGAGTGGCCATCACAAAGCCCTGATCTCAGTCCTATTGAAAATTTATGGGCAAAGCTGAAAGGGCAGGTGCAAGCAAGGCGGCCTACAAACATGGCTCATTTACACCAATTCTGTCAGGAGGAATGGGCCCAAATTCCTACCAACTATTGTGAGAAGCTTGTGGAAGGATATTCCAAACTTGTGACCCAAGTCATACAGTTTAAGGGCAATGGTACCAAATACTAGAAATGTATGTAAACTTTTGACTTTGCAGAAAGTAATAAAAATGCCTTAAAAAATTCTCTCTCTCATTATTCTGGCATTTGGCAAATATAAATAATTTTGGTAATCCTAATTGACCTAAAACGGGAAAGGTTTATTCTGATTTCATGTCAGATAGTGAGAATAACATCCATAGTGTATGTAAACTTCTGGTTTCAGCTGTACATAGTGCTGAATTTATTAAAACGGTTTTCTGGGATCAAAATATTGATTGACATTTGACATTCACAAGAATCCCATCCACTATGCAGGGACTGTAAGACACATGTTTTTTTCCGCAGTGTTTCTGCCGTGGCCAAACCACAGCGTTTACGCCATGTGGGTCCTTAATCACAATATACTATAATATAGCATATACCCCATACAAGGATATGCGCAATATACTTTATAGGATATTTAGAATATTAGGTGAATTATTGGAAATTTAGTGGGATGACTATGGGGAGTATTGGGGCCAGAGCTACTAGTGAGCTCACCAACTCTGTGTAGTTCCCTCAATTGTGTAAAATCATGAGGTGTGAATCTGTGCAAGAGATAGAGTGCCCCTTAAAGGGGTTGTCTAGTTTTCATACGAATATTGAGAGAAAATTTATTATTTGAATACTGAAAAGTTGTACAATTTTCCAATATATTTTCTGTATAAATTCCTCTTGGCTTTCTAGATTTCTGCTTGCTGACATTCATTCTGCTTTTCTCCAGTGGATAAAAATCAGTCCATTGTCATGTGATATATAGTCCATGGTCATGTGATGGACACACAGGTGCACAGCTCGTTACAGTCACAGCACAGTAATCAGACATCTGCCATGGACCGTATATCACATGACTATGGACTGATTTTTATCCACTGGGAGTAAGCAGAATGAATGACAGCAAGCAGAGATCTAGAAAACTGTAAGGAATTCATACAGAAAGTATATTGGAAAAATTGTAAAAAAATTTTATTATACAAACAATAATATTTATTGACTGACATTGGACAACCCCTTTAAGAGTAGGGCTACATGGTGACTTTGGTCACAGCTCCTCTTGCACAGCAATCTCTGGATCACTATGCGACTTTCACTAATATTAGTAAATAGAGTTCCATTGCAAAAAGATTGAACACTGCGTAATCTTTGCGTTATGCGATTGTGAAATCTTTTTGCAATGCGACCATTCACTAACAGGACGACCAGTTGATCTTTGGTCATGTGACGGGAGTTGTGGCCAAAGTTGCCGTGTGGCCCTAGCCTTAGGCCGGGGCCCCACATTGCCGCGTATTACAGTAACTGCAAAGTGGATGGGATTCTGGCTAATCCTGTCCACACACTGCAGAAAAAAAAATCTGCAGCGGAAAGTGTTGCATGTTGGTAAATCGTAGCATGTCAATTATACTTACAGAAACGCTGGCGTTTTCCATATAGGTATAATAAGGGCAGAAAGTCCGCAGAGGAAACTCTGTGGACTTTCTGTAAAAAGTGCTGCTGAAAAAACGCGATGCATGTCAACGGTCTTTTCTGCAGCGCTGCGGTTTACTACTTGGGGCCTTAGCCTAAATGTGATTTAGTACCCAGTGTAATAAGTCATATTATATAGCAAATAATTTACAAAACTGAACATGTACATAACTTGCCCGCTGCCTGCATAGCCTTCACCTCCTCTTAACTGCTTATACTATATAAACAATATCTAGATATTTCCATTGCGCCGTCAGTGCTGTCAGTACAGCTACACATTTATTTCACTCCTGAAGAGAAGATCTCAAAGTACCCATAGTATACTATAATAGGGGCCTGTCAGAATGAGACATGACTTCACACCTAATTTAGAAAATGACTATCTACAGGTCAGTGGTAATGCAAACTACCACTTTCCTAATGTAAACAGAGGCAGCGCTATATAGTGATAGCTCCGAGACTAGACACATGCGGGGAGTGTGAATAGCTAATGTATAAGGTTTCACGTGTATGGGCACCTTTGATCATCGTTACACAGATCACAAAGATTATACCCATCACCTATGTAATAAAGGACTATATATAATTATTTATATTATACTGATCCCATCTCACTCCTGGACCCCATTCTTGTGCAAAAAATGACGGGAAAACTCAATGGTGGTGGTGGGGGGGGATTTAATAGAAAACTGATGGGTGTAGATGTGGCACATTTTTGGTACAAGGCCAAAGAAGCGCAATTTTCCCAACTTTCGCACCCTTTTGTTAAACATGGACAAAGTGGGGTAAGGTTCAAGGTGGGCAGGGATGGGGACGCCACGGACAGAATACTGGCATGAGTTATTCCAAAAATATACACCAGTTCCTAAATCCTGATTGGCGTAGATTTTATTTTTGGTCCACGAGACCTCCTTTGGTGTATATTAAAAGGCCAGATTCTCTTAATCACTCTGCACCTCTGCTGCCAGCGGGCAAAATAGTAAAGAGGACCTCTCATGTCCTCGCAGATTGGCGGTATTATATACCGCTAGAAAGCTGACAGTGCGCTTTGTTGGTATGCGCCTGGGTGCCGAAACTTGCAGCCTAGCGTCATCGCTCCTCCCTGACAGTACTCTTCCGTAGTTTTGTACTGTCAGGGGGCGTTCCTCACAGCCCAGCGATGACTCTGAGCTTTAAGGCGCGCCCTTCTGATGGTGGAGGGATATCGGTGCTGAAACTAACGGTACCGATATCTCTAGCACATGGGAACATACCGGAAAAGCCGATAGTGCTGAATTCAGCGCACTGTCAGCTTTCTAGCAGAATATAATACCGCGCATTAATGAGAACATGAAAAGTCCTCTTTAAGACCGCATGATGCTCCGATCTTAATAAATTCAATTCAATGAAACAACAAACATACAGTGTGAACATGGGCTAAGACCACATTCAGAAGGCTATTTTTCTTTCTTTTGTGGTTCCTCTTGGTTCAAGGGAGGATAAATAAAAACTGTTGCAGGGTCGAGAAGCTCATTGCGTAGTCAGAGAAAATCCCAGACCACACATTTGAACACTTCTATGTTTGTAGATAAGAGGATACCAGTGCACAGAATTAGGCAATAAATCAGTTAATAAGCCAGCAGGACAAACCTACTTCACCCTCCTTTCTCCTTAGTGCTCTATGTGTGATGCTGGATACCGAGATAATGCAAACAAGCAGTCAGATTGAAGATAAAGAACAGGAGAACAGGTCCTGAAAACAATGAAAAGCAGATTCTGGCTGGAATTTGGAGCCAATTGTGAAGCAGATTCCAACACAAAATCATCTCCAAATTCCTCTGTGTGAACATACCCTTACATTGCCTGTCTAGGTTTACACTGTCTGAGCCTCCATGCATATAATAGCCATGATGACCTATCCTAAGGACAGGGCACCAATATCAGAATCATGGAAAACTTTAAGGATTCCAATTTCTGATTAAACACAATTTCACAACATGCTAGCAAAACCATTGGAAGGCTGCAATTGACAACATAACCACTTGGTGGCCACACATAGGATAGAGATCTTATGACACAATATTACAAAAATCATGTTGCTCTGAAAAGCTGATGATCTCATTATATACATTTTCGAATATGTCCAGTGAAGATGTATGGTAAGAAATAATAATAATTATCTCGGTAAGCGATGTCACTATGTTTATTATCTCTGTATGTGATGTCACTTTGTTTATCATCTCTGTACTGTAACATCACTTTTTTATTACCCCTTTACTGTGACATCACTGTGCTTATTACCCTTGTACTGTGACATCACTGTTTGTTATCCCTATGTTGTGAGATTACTATGTTTATTAACCCTGTACCTTGACATCACTAGGAGACATTTATCTAGCCAATTGCTCCTTTTTCTACCCCTTGTGTGTTTACGCTACTTGCATAAGATTTACTATTCAATTTGCACCTATTTTCTATTACTGTATGTCTAGTACTGTGACATCACTAGAGCCAATTGTGAAGCGGAATCCAACACAAAATCATCTCCCTGTACTGTTACATCACTGTGTTTATTACCCTTGTACTGTGACATCACTGTTTATTACCCTTGTACTGTGACATCACTGTTTGTTATCTCTGTACTGTGACATCACTGTGTTTATAATCCCTCTGGTGTGACATCACTGTGTTTATAATCTCTGTGATGTGACATCACTGTGTACTTTATCTCTGTGCATTAGGTAACCAAAGTAATCCTAGTTTTTACATGTTTTGAAGTGGACATTTTGGAGTGGGACGCCAAGTTTTGCTGTAGGGCCCCATGTCTACTTTTTATGCTCCTGACTGCATGAGCCCTACATGCCAGGAATGACACATATAGTAGAATATCAGTATAACAGCCTATTGCAGTTGCAGCTATTGCCCCAATCAACCAATCCGCTCCCTTCTTTTACTTTCCAAGCTGCTTCATAAACTCAGAAGCTGTGACGTGATTGGTCAGTGTAGTTTGCCTTTGCACCAGTTTTCTATATTCCCACAGTGTGTCAGGCTCCAGCACATACAATAGATCTTCCCTCATAGAGCACGGCTTGTGCGGTAGAGAGAATGGAGGAGGCGGGGACGGGGCGGGGCCTGTCTCCTAGGAGACGCCACTGCGCTCTCCCGCAGCTCTGGCTGCTCTGTTCACACAGCTCCGGGCGGCCGCGCAGGAGCTGACGGGCTGCGGGGAGGCTGCGGCTGTGTGAGGTGTCAGCCTGAGCTACCCTGCACGGAACACCGCCGGGGGAGTCACCCGTGGAGGGCCAGCTGCCGCAGGTGGGCGCCTCCGTGTAGATGTGGTGTGAATTCATCGTAATGGCTGTTCTGACTGCTGCAGTGGTGTCTATCTAGTTATCTATCTATGTACTGTATCTAACTATCTGTATCTAAGTACTCTATATACTCCAACTATCTATGTATTGTATCTATCTTTCCATACACTGTAATATAACTAGCTATCTATGTGCTGTATCTATGTCTATATACTCTATATATGTATGTACTGTATCTATCTGTATCTATGTACTCTATATACTCCATCTATCTATATATTGTATCTATCTTTCAATGCACTGTATCTAACTAGCTATCTGTGTGCTGTATCTAACTATCTGTCTATATATGTATGTATTGTTTCCATCTTTCCATGCACTGTATCTAACTAGCTATCTATATATATATAGAGAGAGAGAGAGAGAGATAATATATATTCAGTATCTAATTATCTGTGTACTGTATCTAACTATCTACCTACCTAACTATGCACCTTGCCCAAATTTATATGCATGCTATAGGTTGCATCCAAATAGCCTGGTGCCGATATATATATATATATATATATATATATATATATGTGTGTGTGCGTCTGTCTATAATATAAATACACACCCACTGGATCATTTAATGCCAAAGTATCCCAGCAATTGCATTGACAATGTCCCCTGACGGTCTATTGTATCATGGGCAGTGAAATCTTAAGCACCAGTTTTTCCCTATCTACTGCCGGACTCACCGGTGTACCATATTGCGGCATTATATGTTTAATAACTATGGTTCACGTGTCCTGGTATTTTGCAGTTTTATTGGTTCACAGCACTGTTCACACCACGTTTGGTGTACATTTGAGGCATATGTATTAGATATGTGTATATGTATTAGATATGTGTTTCCCAAAACTGTATATCTAACTGTATGCAAACAGAAATGTATGTAAAGCCATATATGTCGCCTCTTGACTTTTACGGAAAAAATGTATTGTGCCGCGTATACAGTAGGTTTCTATACTATATTCATATACAGCAATGTATTGAGACGTTAACCTGCCAAACGTACTGTAAGTCAGGAGGACAGTCTTTGGGCCCGTAGACTCTGTAGTAATGCTGTAATGTACTTTGTTACTTCTTTATGTTATTTAGACGTCCCTGTGTGACCCTTACATTAGCTATTATGTGACATGATGTCATATTGTTATGATTGTTATTGTCATTTTCTTATAGCTATTAACCACATTATGTTACTTTATGGTTGAAATTCACACATGCCGTTTTGATGCAGTTTTGGAAGCCAGAACTAAGAGGAAGAATAAAATCCTATATACTTCCTCTGTTTTTACCATCCACTCCTGACATTGTCTTCAAGAACTAAATCAATAAATCAAAATACTGCATCAAAAACGGCAGGTGTGAAAGCGTCCATAGATTTGTATTGTAAGCTTCTTGTGCTTTTAGACTGAAACTTATATAGTATCAGCAATGCTTGGTTTTGTGCTCGCTGGGGTTCAAGTTACCCCTGGGTTTTCTTATTTGCTGATATCACAAGGTTTGTGGCATTTTTGGATGGCTCGGTTGATCAAAGTGTGACATATTTCTGACATTCAATAGAAGAGACTGAAGTTTCTGCATCGGAATGATCAGTACAGTCATATAATGCATTATATTATATTATATATAATATGACGTGATGCAAACTGTGCAAAATTTATCAAAAATGCTACATGTGAAATGAAAACCTTGACATAGTTCACATTATACAGTTTCCCTTAGCTGGCATACGTTACATCAGTATTTTGCACAAAAACATGGCGCAAAAAGTGTCTAAACCACACAATACATTTGCACACAGCATGTTCTCCATTCATGTATCTAAATTCACAAGCATTTTGCTTAGTAAATCCCCCCCCATTGCTTTATTTTTTGTGCCATTTTTGGCTGGGGTGGTATTTTTTGCAGGATGTTGCGTACTCTAGGTGTGGGTGTTTTTAGGGCAAGTCCAACTGAGCCCCCTATTCTACTGAACACTGCACTAACAGCAACCGCCTCAGTTTGGAGTAGTTTTATGGTGTATTTGGTGCTTGCTTTATACCATGTGTGAATGAACCTTTATGAACGTCTGCTTATGGTATAGTGTTGGGTTCAGTCTTTGCATGACGGTTTTTTTAGGAATGTAACAAGACATGTTGCGGGTGAAGTGTTATGTACCCTGCATCATGGTCTGGGATGGTCGTGTAATACTAGAAATATCGACAAAAGTGAAAAAAAAAATACTTAGAAAGTCGACGGTAATGGAATTCAGTTTTGTGTCTCAGCGATACAGATTACTATACACGTGCACATGTTACTGTCATGTACTGGGGATGACTTATAGTTCAAGGAGTTTTTGCCTTATTTTCTGACATTATGTACTGACGTGTTATGCCGTGAATATCATCCTTGTGACGGACATTTTCTATAACGGACGTTACACGGCTGCGTTAAATTCAGTGCATGTGAATGGGGACTATTCGCATGACCAATATTTTGACGGTCCAGTGTAACAAACCATCAATACTGTATATAGGTCATGTTCTATTTTTTGTTTGTTTGGAGGATGAGGGATGCGTGAAACCGCGTGCCCCTTGTCTATTTTTCATGGCCATTTTACACCTGAGGCATGTGCTATTGAGTTGTACTTGCTTTTAACTGTGGTACTTTGCAGATCGTACTACACACAGTCATTGGGGGCAATTTTTTAAGATTGTGTTCTGTATGCCAGTCTTAATCCATTCCCTTGGGCGGCGCAAGATGCACTTGAATTTAAAAAAAAGAAAACCAAAAGAAAATGCGCCATTTTCCAGTATTGGACAGAGCGTGGCCAATACTGATCATAGGCTCTTTACCTCCAGTGACCATGTGAGCTGAGTTAACAAAATAGAGCAGCTTTTATTCTTATACTTCATGTTTATACTTAAACTATGTGAATGCAGCGGTGGACACAGAATGAATGGAGCGGTGGTCGGGAAGGCGTGTGCCCCCACTCATTTCACTTCAATGAGAATGCCGGACATTGCTGTATGCTATACTTTGGCTATTTCTGCCTCTCCAACCTGTAGATCAGCCAAAACCTGGTACCCTCACTGATCAGCTATACTTTGGCTATTTCTGTCGCTCCAACCTGTAGATCAGCCAAAACCTGGTACCCTCACTGATCAGCTATACTTTGGCTATTTCTGCTGCTTCAACCTGTTGAAGGGATGACACCTGGTACCCTCTCTGATCAGCCCACTGTGTACCAGGACCATGCACAATTCAGTACCCAGTATAACTGCTGGAAGAAATAGCGCTGCATGCTATGTAATGGACCGATTACTGCAGATCATTCTAAGGCCTTATTCACACAACAGTGCTGTTTTTGATGGAACTAACGTCCATTAAAAATGTCCATTAACATCTGTTTTTGACAGCCATTTTGCGTCCATTCTGTTTTTGACGCCTGAGTGTCTTCCATTTTGTACCCAACCCTTTGATCTGTTTTTAGCAGACGTAACTCAGATGTCAGTCCATTTTACATCCATTAAAAACTGATCCATTGGTTTATATTTCATCTTTTTGTCTGTTAAAACAAACAAATATAGCGAATGTCAGTGTTTTTGACATTTTTTCATGTGGCCATTTTTTCACTGTGAGACACAAATGAGAAAATCGGCCATGTCACAGCAAATTATTTTAAGAGGTGTCACACCATTGCAGTAAAATGCTTTGGACTTATTCACATGGCCATGTGAACAGTCCATTCTAAAAATAGGATATGTCTTATTTTTGGCTATTTTTGTGAATCACTCAACGGGCTCAAATCTATGAGAGATCTGTGAATATGGGTGCCACACAGATGTAAATCGGCCATGAAAAGTGGACTCTCTTTCATGGCCGGTTTCCGTCACAGTTGTGTGAATAAAGCCTTAAAAAAAAAATGTGTAAGGCCGGGGCCCCACAGTACCTGCAAAGTGGATGGGATTCTGGTTAATTCCTCCACACATTGCAGAAAAAAATCCGCAGCAGAAATGTGATGCGTTTCCGCCGCGGATTTTCCCACAGTGCTTGTTGGCTGCGGCTTGCTACGTGGTGCCTTAAAACTTTTTAAAATCTGCACCGCCTTTACCCCTTTCCCAAAATGGGGGCGTGACAAAGGCATGCAGAAGGCGGGGCCACCGGCCCTGCCAAATTTAACATCATTTACCCCGGAAATCTGGCATAAATGATGGGGAAATGTATTCCAGCTAAGAGGTGGCGCACGTTTCTCCTCAGGCGCACCGCCTGGCACAGGGTACGCTTCATTCATGAGGGGGCATGTGCCTTGTCATATATGAAGTGCGCCCTCTACTGGCTTTGGGGCTTCATAAATCTTCTCCTTCCTGTATTTAAAAAATATTGTATAGGATTAGACAAAAAACGACTTGTATGCTCATTGTGCCCAACAACTCTTAAGTATTTTGTCTGAGACCTCTGTAATGAGCCGTTCCTCTGTTATTCCTCTTACAAATATGTGAATAAATAGGCAACTCGGTGTTACAAATTGGGGGTATCCCTATATACTGTGACCCTGTCTACTCATAGCTGGCAGTGCCAGACTGCGTAGGGACTCCTCTTTGACTAGGGGAATGGCAACACCCAGTTGTTAGATTTTTCATTCATTTCTAGGAGAGTTACAGAGGAACAAAACAAGACAGAGTTATAAGAAAAGCTGCTCCAGAACTGTTGTTTCATGGGGTATCAAGTATTTCCCGAAGCAGACATGTCAGTAGAGGCGACACATCCGGCTTTTAATACCTACCATTACAAAGGACTGGTGGTTTAGTAAGTCTATGACCCTGCTTGCCCGCCATCATGGCACATTCCCTGGCATATGCACTGTTTTCTTAAAGTATCCCTTACAGATTAGATGTGATCGGGTTTTTGGTTAGCCAGAAGGAACGATCAGAGGTTTCCTTTTTCATTGTAAGATGAATGGATTTTTAAGACTCCTTAAAAGAAACCAGTCACTTTATCCTTGTACGTCTCTCATGCCAAAAACCTATGGTAAGCTGCCGGAGACGCGAAGGCATTGTTCTGGAGTTGGCATAGACACTGTAAATAGATACAGAATGGTAATTCTTCTTGCAATTAGATATGGTTTAAGACGTTCACCATTGAAAGCTCAGAAACTTTGATCTGCGAACTGTTATGCATGGCTTCGGCCCTGCAAGGGTTACCTGAAATGCTACTGTTCTGAGAGTCTGGTTGAGACCGAACAAAAGACAGATGTACAATGTACTGCCGAGCCGGCCTCTAAATGCTGTATGCTCCATCCAAGTGATCAGAGGGATTTATATCAAAGACAGATCTAAGGACTCAGCCTCCAGATATTTTGGCTTTATGATACCACTAGCTGTGATAAGTAACTCATTTAGCTGAAGGTTGGATTAAGCCTACGCCAAGCCAGACTTAGTAAAGGACTGCAATAAAGTTCTGTGAAAACACAGCCGTACCTTTACTCATACCGTGACTCCATAACCTCATGTACTCTCATTTATTAGAGAAACACGGGAAGGCACATTGCCAGGTGCTGATATACATATGTGATGGAAGAGCCCTTAAAGGAGTTGTCGGGTTTAGGAAACTCACTTTAGGAGATTAAAGTTGAAGAGGTTAAAGGTTAGAAGGGTTGGAGTTAAAGGGGCACTGTGTAATACTTCAGCGGAGCACCGTTACAACAACGGACGCATACAGAGCCCGATGGACCCATTAACCATAATGGGATCCGTCGGGTGTCCGTTCTTTTAAACTGAATCTACTGGATGAAAAAGTTACAGCGATTTTCGGCGCGCAACATGACTGAGTCTCCAAACGGAGATCCCAATGCAGAGGTGGATGTAGCCCTAGAATGGTGTAAAAAATAAACAAAAAAATCATACTTGCCTCCCCAATCCACCACCGCTAAATTCTGATGCTTCCTGGGACTCCCACAATTTTATACTTCTCAACACACAGGAAATGCCGCTCCGCCAGTCACCGGTTATGGCAGTTCACAGCTATGGTCAGTAGGCATCTAGTCTCTAAGAGAGTAGAGACCAGCCGGGTACCCGGAAACAGCAGTACAAGAGCAGCAGGGAGTCGGTTTTTTTTTATGTACACTGTTATGAGCCTATTTAAACAATTTTTTTTTCCGGATTTTTGGTCGGACGGCCCTTTTCAATAATTTTAAACATTTGTATGACAGGACACCTTTTGCACAAAATGTTTAGAGCCTGTGGCAACAAAAAAGTTCTCCTTCCACTTAACATATAGACACGTTCATTGCGTTTACTACATACCAAATAATGATGGGTCCCTTGTAGCTATGGGGTTGACAGGTTCCCTTTAAATGTAAGACACAAATCTATGTCTGTCAGATTTAACGCTAACCGTGCAGTGAACTGGGCACCAAAAAGAGTGGACGCAACAGGGAAGGTGTTTCGGTATTACAATATTGATAGCCTAGCTTTAAAGGAGTATACCCATCTTAAGAAGTTATTCCCTGTTGATAGGATAGGGGATATGTTTCAGATCAGGGGGGTCCGACTTCTTGGATCAGGAGAATGGGGAGCAGGTTTGTTAATGGTGGGTGCTCAGCGGGAGTGCTAGAGACAGCCGTGCGCCGTACTTCAGTTATCTCCAGCACTCCCATTGAATTAGACCACTGCTCTATGGGACTAAACTGCCTTATACTCCTGATCTGTGGAGGTTTGAGCGGTCAGACCCCGCCGATCTGATGTGAATACCCCTTTAAGGGCTTTTACATAGGACAATAATTATCTGAATGTTCCAGTTATTGCTCCTTATATACATGTCCAGTGATTGAGAAGAGTCAGCAATAAGTTCTTTGTATCTTTTATAAGGTCCTAAAAAGCATTTGTTGGCAATAATGTAAATGGTACGGGAAGCGGGGAACATACTACCATAGTAGAAGAGATTGCACAAAGACCTAGGTCCTTCTAGTCCAACCTATAACCCTACAGTGTTGAGGCGGAGGAAGGCAGAAAACCCCATGAGGCTGATGCCAATTGCCCCATGTCAGGGGGGAAAATTCCTTTCTGACTCCGAAATGGCAATCAGTATAATCCCCGGATCAACTTCTCTTTACCAAAAATCGAAAACCATAACCTGTAATATAGAATACACCTACACAATTTTCTGGCAATGTATATGGAAAGCGTGACTGGACCCAAAGGGATGATCCTGGTTTCACATATAAAATTGTGTATATGTTTCCTTTATACTGCCAGTTTATGTATATATCTGGCTTTGTTCATAAAAAAGTGCACCTATTCTGCACTGTGTAAAAAAGACATCGGAGCAGTGGTCTCCAACCTGCGCACCCATACACCACCCAACCCCGACTCCGCCATCCCAGCCGTTACTAAGCTACAGCTCCTGGCACAGACACATTATATTAATGTTAGGCAAACGTAAAGAAGGATCGGGGGCATCTGAATTTCAACATGCCTGATCCTTTTATTCTCAAGAAGGTAAGCCACCACCACCAGAGGTGCCAGGCAGCAGGTTACATCCCAAACCATATGTGGATGTGCATAGGGGGATTAAGAAGGTTTAGTTAAGATGTATGGCCGGCCATAGAGACTACCTCATGAGGTCTCCATCAAACACGCAGTATGTAAACACATGAAATTTGTGATGGTTTTTGGTGCAACTTTTTTGCATTTTTCAACATTTTGAACTTTTTTTTTTTTTTCTTTTGAGATGTCGATAGTCAGAAGTTCTCTATTGTATGTGGTATGTCGGATGTAACACCCTTTAGCCTTCTGGATTTGACTCTGTATGATGAGCTATAAAATGGCATTGGCATTGTCCTTATCCTTCACCGGGGCTCAGTATTTCCCCCTTACGTTATTTCGGGGCTGGTCGCAGATAATGAGCGTGCACTGATCACTAATAGACTTGTCAGCCTTGTGGGACCAGGAACTGGTGAAAAGAAATACCTGTTCTCCAAGCCTCCTGGCTCGGTGTCAATGGCCGTTGTTGCAATAGCCTGGGGAAGTGAGATGAAAGTGATCATTCTGAGGCGAATGTTAAAAGAC
Source organism: Leptodactylus fallax (assembly GCA_947044405.1). NCBI lineage: Eukaryota > Metazoa > Chordata > Amphibia > Anura > Leptodactylidae > Leptodactylus > Leptodactylus fallax. The sequence continues at coordinate 2,316,656 of CAMRHE010000272.1, forward strand.
TGAAGCCATCCAAGATCCGGCAGCAGGAGAACGCCTTCAGCTGCAGGTCTTGACACCGTGCCGAGCAGTCTGAACCCGGGGTCTTTTCAGTTCTGACCTTGCAATTATCTAAATATGTAGATGTGAGTCTACTTCTCCTTTTATGTGTGAGAGAATTCTTCTGGAAGGAAATCGCTGCACTTACAAGAAAATAGTACAAACAAACCCCATCTAGTCATTTACGTCCTCCAGAATAAAGTGTTTGTACTTTGCGGTCTTTCTTTTTTGCCTTCCCAGAAGCCGCTCGGAATGACTTTGTGTAAGATCTGAACTTAAAAGTCTCCATTGTCTGACCATAAACAATTCAATTAATTTCCTGCCGTCTCCGGAGGTTTATGTAGCATGAAAGTGCCCCATGTTATCAAGGAACACTGAAATGCACCATAAACCCTGCCTTCACCAGCGCCACGCCACGCTCCTAGACTGCGATACTTATCAGGAAGTTATTACTACCACCATGTGAAGGTGTAGCCCTATAGCCGTGTGGATGGTATGGACAGCGACGCGGCAGATTTGTCGGAAAGTTAATGATTAGGTCTTCCTCCTGGTTTCTTGGAGATCAGATGAGAGTGACCTGAGCATGAAGCGGTGGACAGGGCCAAGAAAAGAAAAACATGCAATAAAAGTCAAAAAGTTTATTACGGCAATTGATCGTAAAAAATATATAAAGAGATTAAAAAGTGAGTCTACACGTGTAAAGGAGAAGAGGATGGGAAACTAAAGGATCCATAAAAGTCCTGATGGAATAGGATCACCCCACAATAACCATAAAAGATCGCAATAGTAATAAAAGGGAAGAGAAGTGGCAAGAAAAAGGAAGAATACACTGCCACCAGGGGAGCCGCCATGATGTCCGCTGTGTGCTCAGTGCGCCATTCTTCTAAAGGAAGATAAGCCACCAACACCAGCGTCTGGGAGCAACTTCTTCTCATCTCCTTAATGTGAACACATGTATGCTTGGCCGAACGTGGGAAGGTAGTAGTTGTAATAGCTGTTAGCTGAACAATTGTATGGCCAGCCTTAGGCTACGTTCACACAGCGGTGATTAATGGCCGTGTGATGTCCGTTTTTTTTACAGCCGCCACATGGCAGCATTAGATTCAGTATCAGTGAATGGGGGTTATTCACATGACCGTTATTTATAGTCATGTCCTATTTTGGTCCGTTTTTACGGATCCCACCATACACTCAAATATACAGGTGATCCGTGAAAACGGGTGCAAGATGGCTGTGAAAAATGGACGTTTTTCACAGGCGTATTGTACTCCAGTCGTCTCAATGTAGTCTTATTCACACGTTTTTCCATCAAGTCCGTTTTGAGAACACATTGATTTCAATGTGACTATTCACATGTCCGTTTTTTTGACTTACAGTTTTTAACAACAGTCAAAAAAACCTGACCTGCTATAACTTGTCCCTTTTCAGATCAGACTAGGTTCACATCTGTGCACGAGTTTCCTTCGTTCAGGTCCGCAGGACTTTTCTCTCAGCTGATTTTTGATGGTTTCTGTGGCAGAGACTCCAGTACAGATGTGATCCTAGCTTAAGCATGTCAGTTTTTTTTTCATTTTTGAGGGTTCATCGGTTTTGCATCAGTTTTTAACTGTCAGTGAAAAAAAAAAAAAAAAAAAACAGGTGAATTTCATTGGTCTTTCTTTTTTTGACCCTGCGTAAAACGGACTTCAATCTGTTTTACATCAGCTAAAATGGATCCATTGATTTTTATTGGGTCCGTGTGTCTGTGAAAAGAGTGCAGGTCAGTTTTTTTTTTTTTTTTTTTTTTTTTCTTTTACAACCGTAAAAAAAAAAAACAGTCAAGAAAACAAGTGTGTGAATAGACACTTTGAAGTCATGGGATGAATGTTGCAAAAACAGCCGTCAGATGGCTGTGTGAATAAGGCTTAAGTTGGCCGATCACCGGAGGCTTTTTCTCCTTATATTGGGAAGAAACACCTTATGGGCCCCCTAAGGCTCCTGGGTCCAGGGACGACCGTACCCTCTGTACCCCATAAAGTTACATCCCTGCTGATCACACCAAACTTTGTTTTTTTCACCAAACTGCCAGCCTAAAATATCCAGCATGGCTAAAGTATTTCTGGCGTTGGCCATCGCAAATGACCACTTGCACTATTTTCTTAGCTGATTGTCAGACAAGATTTTGGCTGACTGAAATCTAATGTGTATAGCTAGCTTAGGTCTCTGTTCCCAGTTATCAGTCATGGCTGCTTTGAGGGATCCATCAACTATTCTGATGGGCTTTTAGTAGGGACTGTCAGGGTTATGTGTGGGTTTCCAATATTTTTGATGACAGGACAGGAAAACGGAATAGCACCTAAGAAGTTACAATTTCTGACCAGCAGATGGTCCCCCTTTTATGTTACATGTATGCCCATTGTGTAATTTGTATACTATACTAGGGAAAGATGAATATTTGCCATGCACTTGTAAATGTTAAAGTATTTTTCTAATCAAAGTTATATAGCGTATCTCTATGGTGAGATCGGTGACTTATCATTCAGAATTGGTCATGCTTGTATCCTTTCTTGCAGGTACCCAAGGATTGAGGGGTGACTACAGACATGGATTGTACAGCTTCTCAGGAGAAGGGACTATTTTTGCTTAAGATGCTTTGGCTTATACTAACGTGCTTGGTAAGTAATCTGGAAGAAGTTTGCTACTTTGGAATCGTCTTGAAATCCCTCGAGGTCTCAGGTTGCATTGTGTAGAGAGTTCGGTGCAGTATATACTGACACACATTAGAGAATCCAGTGTATAATCACATCCCGTCTTGTACAAACACGCTCGGCATAGCTGTGGTGTCTCCGCATAACACATCCAGTGACTTCAAAGTCTTTCTATTTAAACTGGATCCAGATACCATTTAAACGGAGAAAAATGTGTGGTTAAAGCTAATAATAAGCTACCAAGTAGAAAACATGTATATTATTTGTGGTTGGCCGGGGGATTATTTTCCATTTGTCAGATTGCCACCACAAGTATTATTGCTTTATAATTTTAAAACTGTATTTTTTATTTTTTTTACATCGGAGCTGCAAGACTAATAAACTGGCACCTAACTACTAGATTACGGGGATGTAGACACAGAATTGTTGTGAATTTCCCCAGTAGTCACAGCAGGGCTCCCCCCATACTTACCTTCCCAGTGGTCACAAAAGGACCCATGCCAATAGTGATGCCATTACATTGCTGCTGACTACTTTTGTAGGGAGAGATGGAGCTTGCCCTCAAGTAGACGGAATAGAGTTACTCTTTCTGGTTACAGCTGTGCCTATCCCTTCCACTTTAGTAGTACAAATTGTCATCCTACTTCCCCAGTAGTCACAGCAAGTCTCCCATCAATTCACTGTATTCAAAGCAGGACCCCCCAATCCAACCCTCCCATTAGTCATACTAGGATCCACCAAAGAGGAGCTCATTGAAGTGTCACTACATGACAGCTGACTGCTTTTGCAGCAAGAGATCACATTTGTGCCCCAGTAGTCAGAGTAGAGTTCTCCTTTCTGGTTATAGTTGTTCTCATCTCATCCCCTGTAATAGTAAAATCTCTCCCCAATAGTCAGAGCAAGTCTCCCATTAATTCCCTAGTAGTCAGAGTAGAGTTTCCCTTTCTGGTTATAGTTGTCTTCATCCCTTCCCCCTAGTAGTAAAAACTGATTCTCCCCTCTTCTTCCCCAATAGTCAAAGCAAGTCTCTCATTAATTCCCCAGTAGTCAAAACAGTCAGTTCCCCAGTAGTCAGACCGGATTCCCCCCAAACCTAAGAGAATCCATGTAAAAGGAGAACACAATGATGTCATAATATAACTGCTGACTGTTAGGGGGTGAAGGGGTTTGATGCTGTTGGTGACCATGTCCAGCTCTAAGCACTCAACACTTGGCACCCGGGATAAGCACCCAGGGGTGCTTTGTACAGATATATATAGGGCTATACGTGCAGTTTGTAGTGTTCTTGGAAGGGTTAGGGCTATAGATAGTTTTTACTGATAAAAACGATCTGTGCCTTGGATTTTCATTGAATTAAGCTGACAACAATCTTCTTTCTATCTTGCTTACGGCGGTGCTAAAGGGACATTCAGCAGTAACGTTGCAGTCCTGGCTCCTCGCACTGTAACGCTTCCCCTCCTACATGCAGCTGGCATAGTTTGGCACGGTTCCGTTAATAAACACTAATTCGTCCACCAAAATCAATTATTCAAGTCTGTGAAGATTAATTGTCTCAAAATAATCGCGGCAAACCTGCCGCCCATATGTTATTAGGAGCCTTCTGAACACATCTTATTACTTACTGAGCATGGCAGAGAGAGATTGATCACGGGGGGCCAATTATTAGTATTTCTAGGGCCTGTTTAATGCTTAAAATCCCCTCTTTCTTAAAACCTGAGTCATTCTCTGTAGTAGGTATATTGTACTAGCAACTCATTTCATGATATGATATGTTATCGGATAATCGAGGGTCTTGTAAGTGTCTTGTGTGTTTTTTTTGTTTTTTTTTGTGGTTTTTTTTTAGACCGCATCTGTGACATTGCATAAATCTGGCTTTGTGGTCTCTTTACTGAGGGTGTGTGTAGTGATCTTGGATCTCAAAGATCTCACTTTATGATATGTCAGAAACAGCAAAATTGCAAAGTTGAGCCTACACAAAAATCATGGAGTGTATTTATTAGAAACGATAAGAGTATTACATTGATGCCGCGTGCTTTTCCTTTGCATGGTTACGGCAATTGATGTAAGGAAAGGCCATAGTTATCAATGGACACTCAAAAAATGATGACCTGTATGGAGCCACATTGCGCTCTCAGGTCGTCCGGGAGGTTCATCTCGGTCACTGAAACTAGGTCACTGACCTAATTTGAGTGAACAAGACTAACCTTCAGGACCTTGTCTAAACCAGCCAATGACAACTGATTACAGCTCTCATTGGTTGGTTTAGATCATATGGTATAGGGGGTCTCTGTCAGTCAATGAAACTAGGTCACTAACCTAGTTTCAATGACCCAGAACAACTTTCTAGATCATATCTCTTTTTTTTTTTTTTTTTTTTTTTTTAAGCCTGTGTGATTTATATTTCAGACGTATGTCCTAAGGTATGATGTATAATGTTGCCCATCAATTTGCATTGTAAAAAACAAACAAACCATACAGTACAATAATAGATAACCCCTTAAATTATATAAATGTATGTTATGTTCTATCAGTCTAAGGCCCCTTTGTATCAAAAACAGTCATTTAGAAGAAATAAGAGTAAAAGCTGGGGTCTGATGTTTAGCTTATAGACCCCACCGCCTTCATAAACCCACAAAATGGGGCATATTTATTAAGACTGGCATATCATACGCCAGTCCTAATAAACTGGCGCATTAGGACTGGCGCAGGAACCCGACTGGCGCAGGGACCGAAAGATTTGTGAACAGGCTGCGACCTCTTCATAAATTTGTTGAAAGTCCTGGCGCCAAAATGTAAAGCTATGCCGGGTAGGAACTGGTGCGCGCCTTAATGTTAACCCTTTACATCACATTGAATTTGCCGCAATGTGTTTACCCACAGTAGCCTTACAAAAAGGTTTTCCAGCACATACTCACCAAACACACTCTTGGCATATGTCACAAGGCCCATAATGATACAGTAATAATAATAATACAGTCCCCTAAATCTAGAGATACTTAGTACCCTGAATCTAGGGGTATACGTGACACTGGGTTTTTTATCTAACTTCTGTTATAGACTTGCTTTGAACTAAAGGTGGTTTCCATAATGTAAAATATCTACTTATACGGCCTGACATTAGGAGGTGTAACATCTGTCAACTGGGAGTAAATGCTTCGAACTTAATGATTTGCAGAGGGAACGTTTTACACATTCCCTAAGGCGCTTTTCTCAGGAACTCTACTGATAATATGTGTAGGACTGGAGAAAACCTCAAAGGGGGAATCCACAGATAGGATCAGTCCTGTCTTATACGGGTCATACCATAGATGTTTAGTGGCTCTTCCTGAGAACCAGTTGTGGAATCTTACCCTCCTCCCTGAACTGAAGACGCTTTGTTCAACCAGGAGATACATCTCTGCCAAAGTGTCTGTAGCAAGGGCCTTTTCCCCTCTCCCCGGTGTAAGCTTTTCTTTTGATTGTGCATGTGGGTTTGATGGAATATATATTGACTTGCGCTAGGTTCACGCTAGCCTTGGCCTTTCCGTTGTTCCTGTCCTCCGTCGAACCGCTGTAATAGTTGCTACACACGGAGCCCGGCGGACCCCATTGACTATAATGGGGTCCATTGGGTGTCTGTCATTTTAAAATTGAAGCTGGCAGAGGAAAAAGTTCCCCCTGTGCAGGACTTTTTCATCCACTAATATCAGACAGACATTGCTACGGACTCTGATACAGATGTGAACTAAGCCTTAACAAGTGTTCAACCAACAGCACTTAAAAATGTATGACCAGCTATTCTACTTCATCCATATTGTACATGGTGCTGGTTATCGAGATCAGGGACCAGAATATTGGAGTGACTGTCTCAAGGATCAGACTGCAAAGGGTTTGTCTTTAGTCTGTAACTATGGAGACACATTGATAATAATAATAATAATAATAGTCCTTTAATAGTCCCACAATGGGGAAATTCAGTGTGTTACAGCAGCAAAGATAAGCAGATACAAATACAAATACAACATGTACAGGAATGTTCCAAGGTAAGAGGCATTACATTAATAGCAGACAGACAGATAGGACGTAGCAGAGGGGGGGGGGGGGATTTAACAGGCAGAGAGATATTTCAGTTCTCTGTGTGTAATGATCTCCGCTTAGGTCGGTGTTGGTTGTACAGCCTAACCTCGGTGGGGAGGAAAGACTTCCGATAGCGCTCCTTCTCACACCTAGGGTGGAGCAGTCGGTCACTGACAGTACTGCTCAGCGCGATCACGGTCTCATGCATGGGATGGGACTTCTTCTTCTGCATGGAGCTCACCACGGACAGTATCCTTCTGTCACCCACCACCTGCACTGGGTCCAGGGGGCTCCCCAGGACAGAGCTGGCCCTTCTAATCAGCTTGTCAAGTTTATTTCTGTCCCTGGTTGATATACTGCTCCCCCAGCAGGCCACTCCAAAGAAGATGGCTGATGCCACTACCGAGTTAAAGAAAGTTCTAAGAAGTGCCCCCCGGATTCCAAAGGCTCTCAGCTTCCTAAGCAGGTAGAGCCTGCTGTGGCCCTTCCTGTACAGGGCCTCCATATGATCTGCCCAGTCCAGCTTATTATTAAGGAGCAAACCCACATAGTATTGGAACTGTAAACACTAAACAGTATGATTTCTTTAAGCAAGTCTATTTGCAAAATTGCTTGCGTTGCGGTGTCCTAGTCCGCAGTGAACAGCGGGGATTACTTACCTTTTTTACAAGTACAGAGCATTGCCTTTTTTTGTTACGCATTGGCACCAACCTTCTCTGGTGACCGGGGATGTCAGGCATGAATGCATCATCTTCAGCATGGCATCTTCAAGAAGCAAATTTTTGTTCAACAAACGATGATGAAACTTTTTTTTTTTTTTTTTTAGGTTACCAGAGCACTTTCAGAAGTTGGAGACTGCAAGGAGCAGGAATACTTTGATAACACTGGGAATTGCCGACCCTGCAGGCAGTGTGGCCCAGGAAAGGAACTATCGAAGGTATAATGGTTACCTACTGACTATCAAATGTGGCGAGAAATGTGAATTGTAGCAAATATGTACAAGTGTAGCAACGTTTAACTTCACAGTTGCTGCAGTGTGACATCTTATATTATAACACAACAAAAGCCATAGTAAAAATCAAGTTAAAGGGTTATACCCATCTCATCCTTTTCACGACTGAGATAGGAATAACCCGATCTCCACCCCCCATGAGACAGAAATAGGAGCTACGCAAACAGAATATTACAGCCTTGTTTCCAGAAATCCCAATCTGGTGGCCAGGAGAATGAGCCACAGATTCCCACCATGTGGGTATACCCACCATGTCTGGCCAAATAGGGAATTCTCCCCGCCCCCCCAGTGTACTTACTGTATTAAGTGTCCATTTTGCTATATCTGTATAAAACACTCTAAAAAGAATGAAGGAAAAGATGACCCAAGTTAAAGGACATTATATAGAGAGGTCCCAAAAAGCAGATTCCACTCTTTTGGGCTCCAGCTGACCACATATTACATGGTTGTCCATTCATTCGAATGGCCGGGATGCAATATTATATTTACTTACTACATTTCTGGAGCAGCGGATGCTGTAGGGGATATGTGTGTTCAGACACAACATCCTTCAGTCAGGAATTCGGAAGGTCTTTGCTTTTTTTTAACTTTTTTTTTTAAATGGAAGAAACATGAAGTAACTGTGTTTAAAGGGGTTTTCCAGGCAAAAAATGTTTTTTTTTTTAAAAATGTCTTAGTGCTATTAATGAGTTAATAAGTACACCCATATATCTTTAGCAGTGTTTTGAGTGATTTCTGGGTGTCTCTGGGAGCTCCTGGTATCTTCTGCATTTGTTTACATGGTTCAGCTTCCTGCTATGTAACTTCTACGCTAACCCCTCTCACCTCACCCCCCCATCCTTCCTCTCACCTCACCCCCCATCCTTCCTCTCTCCCTCCCTCCCTCCCTCCTCTCTCTCTCTCTCTCTCCCTCCCTCCCATACACCCCCTCCCTGTCTCTCTAGCTATCCCGCCCCTTCCCTACCTACTCAGCCCAACCCCGACCCCATTATATACTTATCTTCCATGCTTCTTCCTGGGGGACAGCCATTCCTTCTTTACTGATTCTGCAGGCGCGCACTCTTCTTCCAGCGCTGCTCTGTTCTCTGCAGCGATGATCCACCTCTACTGTGCATGTGAGGAAGCTGCGCAGTAGAGGTGGATTATCAGCAGCAATGAGCAGAGCAGCGCTGGAAGAAGAGGGAGGAGCCGTCTCGCAGGAGAAGGAAGAGAGGTAAGTATAATGGGGTGGATGGGGGGGGAAAGTAGTAGTGACGATCCGTTCTCGGAAATGGGGAAACGTATCGTCATCAGAAAATGTCCCTGGGGTGGTCACATGACCGCCCCAGGGATAAGGGTAACTATACATTTTTGATTAATTATGTTATTTAATAAGTAGGAGGGGGGAGGGTGTTTAGATTAGTGTAGGATTTTCCAATTATCCCGGACAACCCCTTTAAGCTAACCACCTAAACACAGGATAGGCGATAAGTGTCGGACCAGTGGGGTGCAACTGTTGGGACTGTCTCTTCTGGTTGGGCATGCCTGAACGCTACTCCATTCATGGGGGGCTGTGGGGCTCCTGGTGACTGGTGGGGTCGTGATGGTTGAACCCTTCCCCCTCACCCCCAGCAGACAATTATTCCCTATCCTTTAAACTCTTGGTACAACCCTTTTAAGAGAAGATAAGAGTCTTGTGTGGATAGCGAAGGCACTTCCAGCATTGTCTAAATGGTAAGTACATAATATTTTTGGATGTTTTGCTGAACACACAGTGTCCGAGTATTCGGAACCCCAGTGATCAGAATATTTTGTGGTGGTTTCTGGTAGCAAGTGTTCAATTTTCCTACAGCACCCCCACAGGAGAAACGAAGTATTACACACTTCATATTGAAAACAATGGGTTATCCATGAAGTGTATGGACATATGGGGTCATCCTTCATTTTATTGAGTAGCTGACAATTTCGAAAACCCTATATGATCAGAATATCCTAATTGAAGAAGGTTTCCTAGACCAGACAAAGCCTCGTAAAGTACATAGCAGCCCCACTTTGTGACTGTTTTACTTTTCTGAGTACTCCTTTCATATGACAGTAATATTTCCATACTGGGACTGATTTATCTGGCTTGTATTTGACATGGATATTAAGCAATAATTTCACCAAAGGCAAGGAATCTTTGGATGGCACTATAGCGAGAGAGTCTGCAGCGGCTACATCTGCTGTTCTACACACTTGATCCTTATGAGCTCTTCCTTATTCCCTTTCTTACATAATACAATAAAGCCTCTTTTATACTTTCGCTCCGTTGCTCCCCCCCCCCCCCTCCCTTTTAGACTGCTGTTATTTTCTTGCATGTGGACTTTAAGGAGCGATCCAGGGGGCATGACATTATGTACTGGGGCTTATTGCAGGTTTAGGATTTGGCAGTAACCTCAAACATCTGTTGAAGCAGAGATGAATAAAAATGTAGATGGTTTTGATTTACAGTCAGCTGGAGAGAGCACATCTCTGGAGCGGCAGAATTGGCTTCAGTAAAAGAAAGAATGTGGCCGTAAAAGCCGAATGACATAGATTCCTGTAAGACAACTTGTGTGCATGAGGGATTTTCTTATAGGAAAATTTTTAGTTGGTATTTTTATTTTTTTCTGCACTGAATATTAAGATTTCACCTGTAAGAAGTTTAGCCCTTAAATGGCTTTCCTTAGGATTGGTCACCAGTTAAAGATCGCCGGGAGTCCGACACCCAGGATCCCTGCCGATCACCTGTATGAAGAGACCACAGCAATGGGGTTAGTGCAGCAGCCTTTTCACGTAAAGCCGAAGCACACTACCATACATGGTGTTCTTACTATCTCGGCTCAGACCCATTTACTTGAATGGGACTGACCTATGAACAGGCCAATGAATGTGACGTCACATGGTCTGTGAAGCAGAAGAGGCAGTCAGGGAGCATAGTTACCACTTCTGCCACTTCATACAGCTGATCCATGGGGGTCCTGGGTGTCAGACCCCCACTAATCTTCAGTTAGTAACCTATAATAAGGATAGATCATTTAATAAAACCTGGAAAACCCCTTTAAGGCTAAGCCCCCATGTACTGCTATGTTACTGAAAAAAAAAAAAAAACATTATAGAAAAAAAATGCAATGAAAACACATTGGTTTTTCCATAGTGTTTTTTTCAACAATTTTTTTTTCTGTTCCTATTAAATATTTAGGTATAATGCTGCGGTTTTCAGAAACGTATACATTTTTGGAAACACAGCTTGGTCTAAATGTAGGTCACGAGGCTAAGCCTTGTGCGAATCTGCTGCACAACTGCAAAACATCCACAGCAGAAATCTGAGTGCCCTGTCAAGTTTCTAGCACAGAAATCCACATTGGATTTCAATCTTGATGTGTGAACAGAGCCTTAGAGCATAGATTGCTTAGGCCTCCTGCACACGACCGTGCGCAGTGTGCGGTTCGGTAAAAATGGCACGGATGACATACGGATTGGTATCAGTGTGTCTCTGTGGTTTTCACTGACCCGTATATAGAATTGAATGTACTGAGCTACAATTACGGACAGGTATAGGACCTGCTCCATATTTTGTGATTCTTCAATTCAGCCCAGACACCGCAAAAACGACGGCTGTGTGTGTCTACGTGTGTATCCGCAATTGTGGATAAAATGCACAGTCGTGTGCATGAGAACTTAGGTATTTGTGTATTTTACCGGTCTATAAATTGTCCCTATGACAAGATCTCTGTAATGTGCTGCGGAATATGATGGCGCTATATACATAAGCAAAATAAATAAGGCTGAACAAGGCACAATACAGGAAGTGTTGTCATGTGGATCCTGTAACCTCAAGCACTAACATTATCTATATAGTCTATATTATATTATATTCTCGCAGAAACCCTGCAAAGTGAACGTTTTATAGATTTTTGTACAATTTGCAGTCTATGTATTTTCCGCATTGTCCCACTTGATGAGCTTTGCTGCAAGGGGCCAGCGCTGCATGACATGTCTTTGGCAATGCATAGAGAAAGGTGTGGTTTCTATTCACAGCGCTTAAGTGGAATGCCTGTGTGTGAACGGCGACCCAGCTCCTGCTCATTCACATCGCTGACTTCATTAGAAAACAGATACCTCACTGAGCCCGGCCATAAGCTGCGGATAATGCACCAGTGGGAGCCCTCCAAAACCCTTTATCATTCAAATGGGCCATGCTTTCTCTAACACAGTGCATGCCTAGCTATTGCCTATAGGAGTAAGGGAGATTATTAGCCCTGAAAAACACATTGCAAGCTGCTGGAAGACTCTTTGTTTCCAATAAGGACTGCCATCATTAAGACGCTGGATCTACTAACTTGGCTTAGAGAGAAAGCCAATTACCCCCCCCCCCCCTCCGCTCCCTTACCAATATGTATGCAACACCACCTGTCTGCAGCCCTCAACATAGGCATACTCATCCGACAAAACAAAAATTTACCCAAATCATTGGCAAATGGAAACCTTTGCAATGGCCTCTTATATCAAGACATCTATAGGTTCTAGGTAACAACCTACCATAGGAAATGTCCTTATTCATCCACTGGTCCAGCCGAAATAGACAAATTTGCTTTTCAGAGGTAAGGTAAATCAAGGGTGACGGCGATTTCTAGGCTAAGGACATGCGTTGCAGGAATGGCCTTAACCTAACACGATAATAGCGACCTTTTTCACCCAGTTTATACAGAAAATAAGAATTTATTTATACTTGGTTTTAGTCAGCTAAAGGATTTGAGTTTTTTTTTTTTTTTTTTCTTCTTTTAGGCTAAGGCCCCACGTGGCGTCCCGCAGCAAAAAAGCGTTGCAGGAAAAACCGCGGTGGTAACGCATCGCAGTTCTTCCCACAGCGCTTTAGACAGAAAGTTCGCAGAGGTTTCCTCTGCAGACTTTGTTTCAATTATACCTATGGGAAAACCGCCAGAGTTTCCGTAAGTATAATTGACATGCTGCGATTTCCAAAACCGTGCCGGTACTGGAAATCGCTGCGTGTCCGCAGCGCGGCTTTTACCGCAAAGTGGACATGGGATTCAATAGAATCCCATCCACTTTGCTCTGACTGTAAAACACCGCGATTTTTTTTCCGCAGCAATTCTGCTACGGGCGAATATATGGGACATGCTAGATGTCAGTGGAAAGAAGGATCAGGCATGTTGAAATTGAACATGTCTGATCCTTTCTTCTCACAGGAGATAAGATGCCACTAGAGGTGTCTGGCAGTGGATCACTCCCACCTCCACATTGAAGACACATGTATGTTTGGCTAAACCGAGCGTGCATGTGGTCTGGGGAGTTGGGAGAAGTATCTGTTATTAAATGTCTATGGCCACCTTTGGGGGGATATTAACCATTTCCTGACTAGGTTATACTTCCCCCTTAATGAAGAGACAATATAGGTTTTACAGCCATAAAGAATGCTGCAGTAAAATTCCACAAGTCATCTACTATGTAAGTCGTAAGCTGAAAATGTTGTCCCCGAATCTTAGTTCTAGTTGTGTCGGCCAAATAACGTTTGCAGCTGCTTTTCCCGAGATACGTGGAACTATTTTTGTACTTTCTTTTTTTATTTGATTTTCTATTTTGTTCTTGTAGGTCCCCGCCCCATTCTGGCCATATTTTGTGCAGTTTTACATCGCTGGCTACTAAACTGTTCAGCCAACAGCTATTCCTCCAGGACCCTTTTCCATATACATAAGCAATGCTTGGCTCGGCCAAGTGTGCATGTATCTGATAGGGAAAAGAAGAATAAGCTGCTGCCAGACGCCCCTAGAAACAACTTGTATTCCTAAAAACAAAAGGATTGGGCGTGTTGTCTGGGGAGTTTCAGAAGGCCTTTAGATAGTCGGCCCGTCCTGCCAGAAATCACCGCCATTAACCTAATGTGCATGGAGAGCAGTACAGTGCGTCTCTCTGTTCTACATAATAGAGGACGGAGTCTCCAACCCTTCCCTATGAAATCCCTTTACTGTGATGTCCATATCAACGTCTTATATTTCATTTGGCCACTTTGCCATCCTGTAACCAAGTGATATTTTAGCGTATATAGGTGATAGTCATGGTGGCAGAGACTTCTGGCCTTTTTTCATGGCCAAGTTAGACTGATATACTTATATTATAGAATAAAAATGGAGGACATGTAATATGTGGTTTATGCCCTGTGTGTACAGTCAGGAGACTCATGTGCATGTTATGGAAAGGTTCACATTGACTGCAGCTAAATATGCGCCATAGACCTAATAACATGGAGATTTCCTTCTTGTGACTGTCGTGGTTTTTCCCTTCTAGGAATGCGGTTTTGGATATGGGGAAGATGCACATTGTTTGCCCTGTCGACCGAATCGATTTAAGGAAGATTGGGGTTTCCAGAAATGCAAGACTTGCCTTGACTGTGCGTCTGTCAACCGCTACCAGAAAGCAAACTGCACGCCGACTGCCAATGCCATGTGCGGAGAGTGCTTACCCGGGTAGGAAATATATTTTATATTATGCACCGTATGTATACATCATTTTGTTATACAGCATAGATGAATAAATCCCTGTTAGAGATGTAGCAGAGCTGGATTTATCATTTCACTCTTCGAAGCTGCATTGTTTGCACGCCCTGGTAACTGGATGAGTTAAAGGGGTGTTTCAGGCAAACTGGAAAAGCCAGGTGGGCCGGGATGAGGTAAAATAAAAGAAGATGCGATAACCACTTACCTACCACCAGTCCTTGGTGATGGTGTCAGATTCCCTGTTTCATCCGATGCAGTTACTGGCTGGTCCAGAAGCGAAGGAGCTGAGGTGACTGCTATTTCCAATCACTGGCTAGTCACATGTTGGGTACTGGTGATGTACAGTAGTAGCAGTGCCGTCTCTGGTACCCAGCATGTCATCGCTGATGTCATCGCTGATTCACTGCAGTGGTCACCTGAACCACTTCACTTCTGGCTCAGCCAGTGCGGGATAGAAAGGGGGACCCAATGCCGGAATGGAGGACTGGCCGTAGGTAAGTATCACTTTTTTTTTTATTTTACTATTTTACTCCACCCCTCTTCCCCTTTAAGGCCAGGGCCCCACCTAGCATAAGTGTCGCAATTTTGCCGGTATAGGTATTTATAGGTATAATTGAAGTAGAATTATGAAAGGATTGCGAAAAACGCTTTGGGAAAAACTGCGTCAATAAAACGTGTTCCTACTGTCTGATGGTATCACCCAGTTGTTCATTTTATCATACATTTCCAGGCGGAATAACAGAGGAATGCTCTGATATATAGGGACTATGAGTAATTACTTACCATATCAGGAGAGATGGCCGGTCCTCTTTAATGCCACAGATGACACTTTGTCCTATCTCAATAAGTTGTGAAAAATAACAAGTTCAGCTCTGCTGCATATGTTTGGCATGTGTTTTTTTTTTTATAAATATTTTTTTTTTTTAAGGATGAGTTATGTTGGATTTCCAATCTTTTTCTCATCTGTCCCCCATTCTTTCCTGTAGAGTGGGCATTGAGTGATCGTCCTTTGCTGGATATAATACCTTATTTTGACAAGCGTAGATCAATTAAATACAGCTTAGACGGGCCCGGTTGCTGCTCATTAGCCCCTCTGCGTTTCAATGGCCACTGCAGAGGTCTGTCTACACTAAATGAATTCCCCACATGGTATAAAACCTCTAAGCGTCACCCCTCTTAACAGTGGAGAGGGGCGAAATATTTTTCTAATGAATTAAAAAAGGGAACTCTCAATTAAAGCGAGGAACTCGTCCTGAATTCTTAATTCCATCTTCCTTTGTGTCGAAACAAACACATTTAGGCTTCTCTTTTACCGCAAGGCCCTCAGTGCCATGGGGTATCATTAAGTAGAGACGTACAGAAGGAGTTATTATCAGTTCTCATGTCAGGACTACTACTCTCATCATACAGCAGTGATGGGAATCAGGTAGAATTCCAGGTGGAGGGTTTTATTTTACAAACACTCAGTACCCTTGTCTTCTCTTAAGTATGGTATTGGGCAGGGTGGTGGCTCAGTGGTTAGCACTGTTTCCTTGCGGCACTAGCGTCTTGGGTCCAGTCCCAGTCAAGGACAACACCTGCAAGGAGATTGTATGTTCTCCCCATGTTTGGGTTTCCTCCTGCACTACAAAGACATACTGATAAGGAAATTTAGATTGTGCCCTATAGGTGACAGTGTAAAATACTACAGAATATGATGGTGCTAAACAGGTAAGCAAAATAAAATAATGGCATCAAACCCATCCAGCCTATATTCAGTGCTGCTGAACCATTTATTCATCCTCCTCTACTCTTACTCGACCATCCCCTCTCCTCTCACAGTCCTTATGCTAAAATGAAAATTCCTGTTACTTCTGACGAACTACTCCAACCTAAATGTATTGCTTGTAATACCCTCTCTCGAATTAAGGGGATTCCTGGACTTGTTAGTGAATGACCCGTCCTTAGGCTAGGTCACTAATTAAAGAGCATCAGTGTCTTACAGCTGGGACCCCTGCAGATCAGCTGTCTGAAGCGGCAGTGGTGCTCCCTGAGCGCTGCTTGTACTTTTGTGATATGCGATATGACATTTGTCGGTTACATGGCCTGATTGCAGTTCAGCCTCATTCAAGTGAATGGGCTGAGCTGGGATACCAAGCTCAGCTGCTGTGTTTGGTGAGCACTGAAGCACTCACCTCAGTGATGCAGCCTCTTGAAACAGCTGATCGGCCTGGGCCCCAGATGTCCTAATGATAGCTCATTTATTTATTACGCTTACTTGTATAGCACCATCATATTCCGCAGCGCTTTACAGACATTGTGGTCACGGTCCCATATAGGGCTCACAATCTACATTTTCAGATCAGGATGTCTTTGGAGTGTGGGAGGAAACCGGAGTACCTGGAGGAAATCCACGCAAACGCCAATTATTTAGCTTGGGGAAACCCCTTTAAGTCGACAGGAGCAAAGGGGCATTGCACTCTGAAGTCTCCACATGAGGCCTTGTATAGGGAGTTCTCTAGTTAGAGGTTTTCCCATCTCAGGGTTTCACCTGCTCTCCTGTTTCCACTCCCCTCCACTGGATGAGCTTAGACTGTGTGATAGACAGCTCAGGCCAACAGTGTGCTCATAGACTAAGTCTGGGTTCACGTCTGCACCGGAGTCTCCAACATAGAAACTGATGAAAATTGGCAGAGAGAACATTTGAAATGGCAGATACCTGACGGATCGCATTATAGTCAATAGGGTCCGCTGGTGTCCATGTGTAACTGCTGTTTTAGCGGTCCCCTAGTGGACCTGAACAACGGAGAAAATGGCGCTGTTGTGAACCTAGTATAACCGAACCGGGTGTGCATTTGTATGGTGGAGTCTGAATGAATACCTGTTGTCCGAACAAGCATTTGCTTAACATCTATTGAAGGTGTATGGCCGCCTTTAGGCAGACTACAAAGAGCAGCTGAGGACTTGGCAGTCTATTGAGTTCAGTGGGAACCGTGTAATGGGCCACATTTCCTGCTGTGATACTACAAGGAGACGTAATACTTGCTGCCTGATTTCTCCATAGATTACTAGAGGCCCCTGCAGTGGGTCAGCCTATGATAGGCTTAGTGTTGGGGTCTGATGACAACAGGCATGATCGGAAGAGGATGACCCCTTTACGGAGCCCATGTTACAAAGTTAGTGCCCTACATTTTCTGCTTTACTTACAAGATTTACTCATGACATTTAGTCAATGTTTGGACTTGACTAGAAAAATTACTCGGAATGAAAATTTCCTATATTGTGCAGAAGTGACATCACGTGTGTCCTGGCCTCTCTCTGTTCACATTCCTTCCCAATACTATGAAATCTCATTTATTTTTCGGCACGCTTGTAACTCGCTCTCACTACTCTGGATCATTTTTCAGCTCTTTGTAGGCTTTTCTGGTTATGGTTGTGTTCGGCAGTTTCTAAAGTATTTGTTCCACTCCGCTTGGTTAAGTCCACAGACTTCTCTGTTGTCATTCCAAAGCTGCAATGACCATGCCTGACTGAAGTAACTCAGACCAGCCATGTTGTCAGGAATGCGCCAATTGTTTTTACATGCTACACGGTAATCTCACGCTACAGAACAATCTCATGGCAGGATAACTGAGAACATCTTTAGGTTCTTGCTTTATGTAAGTGGGAAACATCTGAAGATGCAGCGAGGGCTTGCTCTTCCTTAGAAGGGTTTTCTACATATAACATTGATGGAATATCCTTAGGACATCTATCCCAACAAGGAATCCCAAATTGAGAGACAGTGCTGTGATGTTGTGCCCGCATTTCACCTAGGAAGGCCTCAAAATTGGTCAGGAAACCTTAAATTGTCAAGGACCCCACCCATATCTGGTCATCAAAAGGGGTAGGTGATGACCAATACTTGGGAGTAGAGGCTGCAGTGTTGGTATTCAGTGAAGAGACAGCAGTGCTCACCCGAAGTTCAGCGCTGTTCACTTGAATGGGCCCAAGCTGCTGCTGTACCATGTGACTAAGGAACGTGACGTCATCGGCGCAGGAAAGAGGCCATAGCACTTCAGACAGGTGATGGGCAGGTGTCCTGGGTGTTGGGCCCCCACCAATCACATATTGATGTGTCACTTCAAGGTTGTTCAGCTGCCAGCTGTCCCTCGCGATGTCCTCATACACATGCACACTTGGCACAATTGATCATGCATATATTCTAAATGGGTAGAGAGGAGAGTGTCACTGCCACACATCTATGTTGGCAGATTATCTTCCCTGAGAACAAGAGAGTTGACATATTGAAATCCAGTTGCCCAATTCTTATCTATCCTGACATCTATCATCGGGGGAGAGTCGGCCTCATAACATGGTTGCCCAGTCCTGCCAAAATTACCAGGTTGGCTGTCATCAATCGAACGTGTATTGGCAACTTTAGAGTGTGATTTTCAGCATATGGTGTACTTGTTGGCACTGATGCTGGCCATATTATGTCCAGCACTGGGGTCCTGGGTTTGAATCTCACCAAGGACAACATCTGCAAGGAGTTTGTGTGGGTCTCCTTCGGGTACTCCAATTTCCTCCCAAGACATACTGATAGGGACAGTGACTGACAATGTCTGTAAAGCACTGTGGAATATGATGGCGCTATAGAAGTAAAACAAATAAAATAAACTTGACCTTATAATCTTGGAACAATGTGGTGGGAAGATGATCAATCCCAAACATATTTGGCACTGAAAGATATTTACTCAGATTTTAAATGAAGATTTATTAGCATGGTTGTGGGGCATGCTTGGTGCGTTGGAGACTAATGCTTTGAGAAGGTGGACGGGGAAGGCAACATCTCAAGATAGGAGGTGCAGTAGGTTTGGGAGTTAGATAGAAGGTGAACTTGGAGGGTAATGATGAGGATAGGAGGGGATTGGTGGGGTGGAGGGTCATTACAACCCAGTTAGCAGCCCAAGGTTGCAAGTGAGTTGCGATCTAATATTTTTAGTATAAAGGGAGATTGGAGAAGTGGTGCACCGCTCAAAGCAGAAGGGGAAACAAGTGGTGTGTACCCTGAAGATCAAGGGCCACAAAAAAAAGCTGTTTATTTCTACATAAAAGCGTTTTAAAGGGGTTCTCTTATGAAGGTAGCCCAAGTCCAAAACAAGGAGCCAGTCTGTACAAGTATGTATATTGTCTATGTAATACAAGGATGGCCATTTTCCCTGCAGTGACCTCTTTCAGAATGCAGTCCCCAGAGAGACTACCCTGGATACCAGGAGCAGGACACAAGGGCATCTCTATGGGGGCAACATCTGTGAGGAAACCATGCCTTTAAGCTGACCATACACAATATGTAAATGTATTCCAAGCTTACTGATCTTGGCAGGTATAGATAAAGATAGAACGTGTGTGACGGCAGCTCCAATGACCGTGTAATCGGCTGTCAGGAATAAGAAGGATTGGGCATGCTGGGTTTCAGCTTGCCCAATCCCTGGGCCTTTTGGGAGATGAGCTGATTGTAGCCCAATATACAGAGAATTGTGCCAGTTTTGTGAGAGAGCGATAGATATAGATATAATATATATATTTTTTTATGTGCTACGAGAACTTCAAAGTGAAATGACTGATTGATTGTAAAATGTAATAAATATTGTATGTGCTGGAATAAATGCATTAAAGGGTTAATTCTAAGAAAAGAATGGAAAAAACGAAATTTCATGAAGATGATCATTGTGTGTTATAGGTTCTATAGGAAGACAAAACTTGGTGGATTTCAAGAAATGGAGTGTGTCCCCTGTGGAGACCCCCCGCCGACATATGAGCCTCAATGTAAGTATAGCATCAGTTACTTTAGCTGGAAGTCATCTGCAATACTTATTACCCTTTTTTTGTTACACTTCATATATGGTTATTTTTGTTCTTTTGTAGAAGTAGGATTTATTATTATAAGTTATATTTATATAAGTTAGATTTATTATTGTAAATTATTATTGTAGTTATCATCTAGACATTTGGATGAAGCAGGAGATTTATGTGTCTTTATAAAGAGATCACATCTTTACTGTTACTGTATTCAATAAATCTGAGACAATATAGACATTAAACCTTAGATCTGTGGTGCTCGACTTTCAATTTAAAGGGGTTGTCTGTGACTATGATATTAATAGCTTTGACCTCTTCACTACTTACTGAGCACAGCGCCGTACATTGTATAGTGGCTGTGCATGGTATTGCAGCTCAGCCACATTCACTTGAATAGGGCTGAAAGCTAGAAAGTCTTTTGGGCAAAGTATAGGTGGCACTTTGCAAACTTTGTGCAATCATTTAGACCACCATTCGGCTCATTGGCATTGATTGGTTAAGTCTGTGCCCCAGGGTGCAGGTGACCCTGCCCAAAAACACTGACAAACAGGGCGTTAGACAACCAGCCGCATGCACATGGTAAAAACAAAAAACTGTGTTAACATAATGCCATGTAAAGAACAAGGGAGGACAGGACTAGACTAAAAGACAGGACAAGACACAAAGAATGAAGGGAGCAGCGAGTACTAAAAATACCAAAAGTGCAAGCCGGGGAATTTATTATTGACAATGCTGCGATGTGCTCCTGGGATCTGATCTCATTAATGCGGGCGCCAATGTTTAGCGATTAAGCATTTGACTGCAAGAAGTATCTGGAGGACAAGTCGCAGTGAGGTCTTCCCCATCCTTTGTGTTGGGAGGTTGAGTAGATAGATCTTTGGGGCCAGGTGGAGGTCGAGGTCTAAAATCTGACAAATCAGGGTTTTCACCTGAATGCAGAATATTAGTAATAAGGGGCATTTCCAATATAGGTGGAATAGGTTGGCCCGGAGTACCATGCACTGCCAACAGACATTCAGAATTGTGGGATTCTACGAACAAAGCGGTGCAGGGGTATGATACTAGTGCATAGAGAGGCGTTAGCTGCTCTATCCCAGATCAGAATCCCTGTAACCTATGTGAGGGGTTCCCCCAAATATCCCTCCCATTTAGCCATATGTGAGTGTCAAGTGTTTAGGGTCAGGATCAAGGAGGATAGTACTTACCTTTTATAATCCCCTGACACTCCAGCTCTGCATCGCTGCAGCCCATCAGATGTCGCCACTCTAACCCTATCAACCTACATAGGTGGCGACACTTGAGTGGCGGGGGATTCAAGGTAAGCACTGCTCAATTTCCTCTCTTACACCATACCTTGCCTGCGGGCAAATTTTTCATAATCCCTCTAATTATTTTATTTGGCCGTCAAAGTTATATTTCCACTTTTTGATCCCATATTATTTTCTGTATCTTTTCAATTCCGTCCAAAAATGTTGTGCACGTGCGAACCGCACTCTATATTAACCAATTACTTCTGTCCATAATGGACTTCTCTAACCCTGCGTCATATTAGAACAGCTCATCCCTTGTGTTGACTCTCACAAGAGCCATTGTTGATCCAAGCAGCCAGGGGTTGATAAATTGGCTCTCCCCTATAGCCGGCAGCTTAGATCTTAGTTGTGAAATATTTTTTCAAGAAAGCTCTGATCGTGCCATTGTAAGTAACTTGTCTCCAGCAGATGTGTGTGTATATTACAGGACGGGCGCACACAGATTAGATTTCAACCTTAAAACCCTAGTAGTCTATAAGGGAGAGGCAAATATTTGTAAGCCCTCTTCAAGTGCTTTGGTGGCAAATGAAAGTGTTAATGCCTGTGGGGCCCCCATAAATTAACAAAGTCTTTTGTAACACTGAGATACTTTGGCAAGTGTTTTGTTTGCCTGTGAACACTTGTAAGGGGCATGAACTTCCTGTGCTAAAGGCTTATAGAGTGGAGCGAGTTTATTAAGACTTTGATCAGAAATTCTAAGAACTAGTAGCAGTTGATTATTACCCAGCTGGCAATAAATCTCCCGTCTTCCTTTTATTCACTGCCTGGGTTTTCAGATATTTGAAAACAGAGACTGGTTTAAACATTTACCCTTCACCGAGGGAGGGGACGGTAGAGACCCCCTTGTAGAATAACAAAACTAGCACTTCCAGAGGTTACAGAAAAGCGTTGGTAAAAAGAATGAAAGTTCAGAAACTTTTTGATTTTTCTTAGAACCCGTTTTTTTAGTATTATATTTTTTTAAAAAAATTTTTAGGAAGTTGATCAATAACAAGCTCCCTAGTTTGCTTGGGAAACCCAATTTATTTTTGGGGTTCGACATATATGTAGCTGGGGATTCGACCATTTCCAAGCGGTAAAATGTCCCTCCCCATAATTTTATCTCCTGATGTCATTTGAGACTTGTGTGATCGAGACCCAGAATATTTGGATCCAAGTCATTTCCTGAATAAAGGGGCAGATGGGGGAAGAGGCTGCAGGTCTTAAAATGCCAAAAAGGAACAGTGCCTTAAAGGCTGAGGCCCCACACTGCGGAAATGCAGCTTTTTTTGTTGCAGATTTTGCTGTGGTTTTTTGAGCCAAAGCCAGGAGTGGATTGAGCAGAAGGGAGAAGTATAAGTAGTTCTTATATATTCCCCATTCCTTTTTCAGCCATTCTTGGCTTTGGCTGAAAAACCGCAGAAAAATCTGCAACAAAAAAAAGCTGCATTTCCGCAACGTGGGGCCTCAGCCTTAGGCTAAAGCCCCACATGACATAACCGCCGCGGAAATAAACGCAGCGTTTTACAGTCCCTGCACAGTGGATGGGATTTTAGTCAATCCCATCCACACATTGCAGAAAAATACCCGCAGTGGAAATGCTGCGATTTCCAAAACGTCACATTTTTGGAAATCATAGTATGCCAATTATAGCTATGGAAACGCTGGCAGTTTCCATATAGGTATAATTGAAGCAGAAAGTACACAGAGGAAAACTGAGAAAAGCGCTGTGGGAAAAACCGCAATGCGTTTCCACTGTGATTTTCCTGCAGTTTTTTGCTGCGGCCCTTAGCCTAAAGGAATTTTGTAGAACCAAATCAGTATTTCATACTGATGACCTGTCCATAGGATAGGTCATCAGTATGTGATCTGTCGGGGTCCGATACCCAGACCCCACACAGATCAGCTGTTGCTGCAGTCTCTGGGTGCCAGAAGCTGCTAGTGGATGGGCAGCGCTGCTCCTATTCAATAATTTGGTGCTGCAGCTCTCGGGAACCACCACTATGCAGTGGACAGGCTGCTGCGCTACTCATATTACTTGAATATAAAAGCTACAGACGCTGTCTGTGCACTAGCAGCTGATCTGTGCAGGGTCTGGGTGTCGGACCCCAGCACTTCACATACTGATGACTTTTTATGGATAGGTTTAACTTAGGCTTTAACTTAAAAACTGGGTTTAGAAAGTGGGTTATTTTCTGGTGCCATATTCCTGTTAATTTTACACAATCTAGTACTTTATTATACAGTATATATATTATTCGATACAAGTTACTACGACCTTAGCCAGCTAAACCACTCCCGGGAGTCAGTTTGATAAATATGACTTCTTCTTCACATAGGTGTGGGCCTCACAGTGTAAATGCCACAAAGGTCTATAGAATACCCCTTTAACTATAGTTTGTGTTCAGTTTTATATACACATTACTGTGGTTTTAGCACTTTCATAGACAAGCGGAGAGGTAACATCCTGGGGTCACTTCATGTGTTTTGTATTTGAAGAGCCTGTACACTATGTGTTTGCACAGGGCGCATACTGCTCCACTTATCAGTAATGGTAGATAAGAGTCATTTACACTGAGGCTTGAGAAATCCCCCATTGACTAAACACATTCCTCATTTACCTTGGGTATAAGGAATAGGGAATTTTACCTCTTTAAGACTATTTTATGCACTGAGAACACTCCTTCAGTGTCGGCCAATGTATGGTTAGGAGGAAGTGAAGATGCCCATACACAATATGCTAAAACTGTTGAAAACTGGCATTGTTTTAGGTCACAATGATCACGGTCATGGTCTGGAGTGGTCGGCCATATTGAAACTTTTTTTTTTTTTGTTACAAAAGATCTTTCATCCACCAATATTTCCTTATAAGAATTTTCCAAGAAAGATCGTTCATCCTTCACCTGGCGTCACTGAATACGTAGGGCTACATTGACCTGTAAAGGTCAGTGTTGACAAAAATGTGTACGGCAGATCAGTGAAACATTCATCCCTTTGTTAAAGGGTTCTCCAGGCTTATTAATGGATGAACTATCCTAAGGATAGGTCATCAGATAAAGATCCAAGACCTGGAATCCCTACCGATTAGCTGAGGGAAGAGACCACATCATTCATAGTCAGCGCCATGTATTGTACACTGGTTGTGCTTGGTATAGCAGCTCAGGTCCATTCGCTTGAATGGGACTGAGCTGCGAACAGGCCATCTGCCCAGTTAGCATGGTGCCTCACGGCCTGTGAGGCAGAAGCAACACTGAGGGAGAACAATTACCATCAACCAACTTCAGTCTAATGTGTAAGGCTGTCTTAATATCACCAAATTACTACCTAATATTGCATATCGCTGACATTCCTCGGAGCATTTTGGGAAGAAATTAATTTCTGACCTATTTTTATGAAAGCTCTCTGACCTTCGTGTAAGGGCAAGATAAAACTGGAGTGGATTGTAGCTGGGAATGTGCTCTTGGGGTATCAATGCAGTACTTCTGACCGCTGTGCCAGTATGCTGCCAAGTTGACCTGCCTTGCAACATGGTGTTCCTAGGGCTTATTAAAATTAGTCCTTTAGATGTGGGTCTTAAGGGGAACTATGTATCCTTAAGGAGATTGCCTTTGCAGTCCACATTTTGGTGTGCAGGGACTTATAGACTATTCATATCCTGCTAAAGTAATTTGCAAATAAGCCCTCCTGGGGGAAGGACTTCTGACCCACGGCTATGACCCCTCTCTTAGACTACCGGTATCTTGTTTTGTACTAATGAGGGGCAATAACTCCAAAACAGGGGTCTGTAGATGGATGTCTCTGCCTTTTGGCGGAGGTAGTCAGCCTTGGCTTTAAAGGGGTTGTGCAGGACTTCAAAAACATGGCTGCTTTCTTCTTCAAAGAAAGTGACATCATATCCATTGGTCACATGGCCATGCTGCAGCTTCGTCTCATTCATCTTAATTGGATGGAGATGTGGCATCCAAGAAGAAAAAAGCAGCCATGTTTTCAAGTCCTGGACAACCTCATGAAAGAGCCTGTCACCACCTCTGCATTCTTTAATAGTCGCCACTCCACTGTTTCAGGTGCAATTTTTTCTATAGCCCCCACCATTCCTGAGCTATAATTTTTACTTTCAGCAAAATGATGCCCACTGTCAGGTGGGATGTCCCTGTCTGTCTAAACCAGCCTGAAACCGCCCACCTGACAGTAGAGAGTAGAACTGTGATAAAACTAACAGCACCGTTTGCTCCAGAATAGTACGCCCTAGAGGAAAAATTCCAACTGTGCCGGAATCAGCGGAGCGACATCTATGTGATGCAAAGAACTGAAGTTGGCGGAGGGAGTGAAAGGTCCTCTTTGATCCCTATCATGTCACTTGGTTTCTTGAAAATCAAGCGTTGATCCATAGGAAGAGACCTTCCAAAAGGTGGCGCAGGAGCACCATCCACCTTTATCCCAGCCTTCTCTAGTTGCTCCTAGGAATATCAGCACCAGCATGTTATTCCTGATCTTCATAGGGGTGCACATTGGTTTTCTCTCCTTGAAGGTGATGGTTGTGTACTTAGGGCAGCCGCTTTGTTACTACTAGTACTGATGAGCTATTGTGGAGCAGAATCCCACAAGGCACTTTCTAGAATGAAATTATCAATCATCCTGAATGCACACCCAGTACTTATTTAGTTAACATCCGAGTCCCTAAATCATTTGTGACAGCGAGGGCTGCTGAAAGCGCCATCCAGATGGGGGAACTGATGGGTGTGTTTAGGTTTTCACATATCACAGTGTGATCAAAGTTCCTGGTTAGAAGAATGTTATACATTCAGCCATCAGTTTCAGAGTCCGCTGCCTTTCTTATCCCTCCATCATGCATGTGGAAATATTATTTGTGCTGTGCAGCTTATTCTTCTGAACGGCAGCAAATATGTAAAAATCTGTGCCCCCCCTTTATACATATACACATAATACATAGAATCAGCTAGATGTCCCCATTGATAAGAACTATCGCTCTGATTTCCCACTTTCTTCTCTGATGTCATTGTATAATTTAGCTGCTGTAATGTGATGGAAAACTGCAGTATACATTGCTTGTAATGTACAGATATATCCCGCTTGTGAGAATTCAGTCCCTGAATTGTTAGGGAGTCTGTAGTATGACATAATACATAGTGTTATCCTCCATCCAGATGGCCCTTGTTTTTGTCTTGGCGGACATCGTATGAAAATGCACACAAGAATCCAGCAGTATCTGTCTGTGCTTTCTTGGGCCCAGCAGAGGAATTGAGTGACTCTCAATCTATATAGAATATGTATATGTCCGTAATTGGATTGTATATGTAATATAATCATTGTACACACAGGACTAATGATCAATAAGATGTAACAGGTTATTTGTCAACCATCCCATTAGAAGTAGATCCTAAAGACAAGTGATTGGTTCCAAATGAGTTGTTTCTTCTGCTGGGCCTTTGGGGCCTATTACTATATCAGAACCAGGGCCCATCGGAGCATCCTTTGGCATGCTGGTGGACCAATCCAAACCTAGGCACTGGTAATCTTGACTTTGTGCTGTGCAGTGTGACAGTCTCAGATTAGTTCCTGTACCAGGTCACAGGTCATTTAAAGAAGACCCTTTACCACTTCCATCAAGTCCAGCTCTTTACATCAGTTAATAGGCACTTGGATTTTTTTCTCTATCCCCCACCGTTCCTGAGCAATCAATGGTGTTAGTTTTGGTGCCTGATAAGCTATTTAGGCTCTGTACTGTCAGGAGTGCGGTGTCAGGCAGGAGCAGACAAGGGGTGTGAGTCTGAGCTCTGACACTGGCTGCCTCTGATTGGAGCTCTGAATCACACCCCCTGCCTGACACCGCCCTTCTGACATTACAGAGACTAAATAGCACATCATGCATCAAAACTACCTGCACTTGATTTTCAGGAACAGTGGGGGCTAGAGAGAAAATTCCAACTGTGCTGGAATCAGTGGAGCGGCGCCTATTACAAGATACTGAATTGGTGGAAGTGGTGAAAGGTCCTCTTTAAGGGAAATTCTACTTTTGGGTAATTGGAGCACAGGAGCAGGGGAACTGTGAATGTTATTGACGACATTGTGGCTGACACTATGATTGGCAATTGGTATGGAGGTGGTGGAGTCTCCAAGTAGGAAAAAAATTATTCTTTTCTTCTTTGGTGAAAGGTCAAGATTTTTTTCCTCTAAAGTATGCTAATGAATTATATCTATCCCCTAATACACATGCAAGTTGAGCTCAACCAAGTGTGCATATATTCTGCATAAAGATGGCTAAATCTTACAAGATTTGTTTTGTGAATATTTGTGAGATTCGCTCCCCCTCCCCTCCGAGGTCTCTTTAGACCCCTAAGTATAAAAAGCAGAGGACCAAGGAAGGTGCAGAAAAATAAACAATCACACTTCGTTACAGGGTCCTGTGCTCTTTCGTGGACAACTTTGGTCCTCTTCTGGCCCCCTGGGTGACATCAACACTGGGGGCCGTTGAAGCCTGTAATTGGGTCTCAGCAGTCACATGCAGCATGTTGAAGAGACCCCAAATTATAATAATGAGTTGTGGGTGGTGAACCCTAAAAATCACAGGCTTGAGCAAACCTGAGATTTTGGGAAGCTTCTAAGGAACCTAGCTTGTTACAAATCGGTTCACTCATCTCTAATCCTGAATAGGGAAAGTGGAGTAAAGCTGGTCATACACAGTACACATGCACACTTAGCTGAACTGTGTCCATAATGGGAACTGAAGAGAAATCTTCCTCTGGTAGTGGCTTATCTCCCCGACCATGAAAGCATCGGACATCCGGAAAAAGTCTGGAGGCCTCCCATAACCCATATACAATAGATGGTTTATGGATTCAGACACCTCTGATAGCGGCTTATCCCTCCTGAGAACAGAAGAATGGTGCATGTTGAAGTCCGACAGCTGGCTCCTTCTTTCCCCTGACATCTGTGGGATGGTTAGGACATCATACACATTAGATAGTTGGCCGGTTCCTCAGAAATCAGCAGGGTTGGCCAACAGTCACCTAATGTATAAATAACACAACGTCCTGAATCTTTCCATACTTACCACATTGTTAGTTTTACTTTAAGGTTGAATAGATCTTTAATAGCCGGTTCCTCTGCCTATAGCAGCAATAATTTACCCAAACATTTCCTATAATTTAATACTTTAGTCATCATCCACTATAAATGGGGACGGGATCTTTCCCTTTGCCTGGAACATGCTGTGCTTCTCATTGCTCTAGACCCCTGGATGTATAGAAGATGAAGTGAAGCCCACCGCTAGTATGTCGGTCTCCACATTCCTCCGCACAAGTTGCTGAGCAGTGGAAATAAATGGCTTTGTTCCTCGGTAAACCTCACATGGCCACTTGAGCAATTGTGCATCCGACACATCAGAGGTGCATGAGAGTGTCTCCTGTACCCGCTTTCTACATGAATAGCTTCTCGGCTTGTACAATCTCTTGTGTTTGAGGAGTCACATTACACTGGATGTCTGATCTTCCCTCCGAGCCTGAAACAATTGGTGTATTCTTTGTTGAAAGAGAGAAGGTTTTAAAGAGCCTCATTGTGCCTCCGTGACCCGTTCAGCTGTGTGTATTTATCTCATTACAAAAGGCATAAATGTAATGTCAAGCCAAACAATGTGTGTGCCAGGCATTCATAACTCGCCCGTAGGTAGGAGGCCGAGAGCTGCTGAGTCTGTGTGCAGCACATTTCCAGTTAGGAGACGTGCTTGGACCTCATTTGTGTCTCCTACAAGCCACAAGTACTTTGGATTGTCTACCAACTCATAGAAAAGTAAGAAAGGAATGGAAAACCAAAGCCCATTCCAGACCTGGGAGTCATGCTGAGCAATGTGCATGGAGCGGGTAGGTAGACACCATGTGACCTCTGCCCCTTTTCCACTGTATGGTACCAAACCATCTCAGCTCATCTTGGACCGCTTTTGTCATTTGTCTACTGTGAAAAAGTACTTTTTAGTACCTGTTTTAGGCTAGGTACCAAGGGAGCCAAAGGGGTACTGGAAGGTCACATGTCCAAACGCTTCCCAGCTGATTGGTCATCACTATAGTTGACAACCAGCCATGAAGCGGGTACTTTCCGCGATGGAAAACCAATTATCTAGTACCCGAAGTCAAGACGAACCAAACTGTGATTCCAATACCATAGCATAAAAGTGACTTATTACACAGTCATACAGATGTAGGGAACGTTTGGTGAAAGCGAATGGGAAGCCGCACTACACGAAAAAGCATTAGCACAAGACGCACTTTTGTTGTTACTGTGCAAAGCCTTGGTGAAGGCTACATCTGTACAGCAGATACTATGTGCTGCTATATGTAGACTTCTGTGGATGCTGTATGATGGCTTCATACAACTTGATGGTTTACAGAGCCATAGTATGGTTCTAGTCCTTAGCTTACCTCATGGAGGATCCCAGTTTTGGACACTGCCTACTTGTCACAAGGGTCCCTTGACAATAAGCTGATCGCAAGGTGCTCCCTCCGTCCCCAGCGACTAGTTGTACTATGGCGAAACCTGGCAGTAAATTACATTAAAAGTAAACTGAATTTCCCCACTGGCCAAATCTGATGGTTTTAGCAGTACTGGCCGACCATCTAATGTGTGTGAGGATTCCTGACTCTCCCCCAATAGCAGATGCCGAGGAAGGTTGGGATCAGGTTTGACAATGTGGGACTTGCTGTACCATGACATCTATTGTACAGAGAATGCATTCATTCACATCGTCGTCTGCCCAAGCCAGTTGGCCTACCAGCATGTATGAAGCCATGCAGACTTCAGGCAGATGCTGGCCTGGTTGGGAGTTGATGTCATATTCGCAGCCGGTCTCGCCAGTGTACCCCTATGGAAGTGTCAAGAGACTGTAAACACCAAACAAGTCCAGACTCCTTTCCCTGTAGAAGGAGCCCTTCCTTCCTTACTTTTGGCTTCAGTGTTTTTACAATGAACAAAAGCCAACTTCAATTTTTCCTGTCAAAAAAAATGTATGTAAAGTGTAAGCAAAAGTAATATAAGGGCAGCATTTATTTACCAATATGTACAACTATGCATTATCCTTGTACAGTGACATCACTGTAGGTGTTATTATTGTACTGTAACATCACTGTGTTTATCCCTGTACTGTGACATCACTGTGTGCATTATCCCTGTACTGTGACGTCACTGTGTGCATTATCCCTGTACTGTGACGTCACTGTGTGCATTATCCCTGTACTGTGACGTCACTGTGTGCATTATCCCTGTACTGTGACGTCACTGTGTGCATTATTTCTGTACTGTGACGTCACTGTATCTGTCCCTTAGCTGTGACATCACTGTTTACATTTTCCCTGCATTTTGACATCACTGTGTGTACTATTCCTGTACTTTGACATCACTGTGTGTACTATTCCTGTACTTTGACATCACTGTGTGCATTATCCCATTGTGTAAAGGAAACCAAAATCAAGTTACGGTGGTTATGGGATAGTGGGGCCACATTACAAGATTTGCTATGGGGACACATTGTTACTTGTTACACTTCAGTCAAACCCCCACGACTCATAAACTGATGGTGTGTCCTGAGCGATATGTCATCACTTTTTGAGACCGGAATATCCCTGGCACTGGCATTGTATGAGATTACATACATTGTTTTTTTTGTATTAGGTATAAATATACCTGCAATACCAGGCACAGCCTCTGGACAAGGGAGGCACTGTTTCTGAAGAAAATGAAAGACCTTGTAATCTCATAAGCCCCTATTATTTATACCTTCTTAGTAAGCACCGTTCATTTGCAGTCTCCCACTTCTACGGTTCTCCCATAGACCTCCATGGATGAATCCATTGGATTAGTAACTGTGATCCTTGTATTCTGATTTCGCTCTAGTCCCTATGATCCATGATAATCTCAATGAACAAATGAGTCACAGAATTGTGTGTAAATGTTGTGCAGCACAATCCAGCCTTACATCTATATCCTACAACAACAATGCATCTATCTGTTGATCTCCATTACATAGTTATGGGCCGCTTTATGCTGCGGCTGCCTGGCCCGGCTCTATAGATATGTTGTTATTGTGCAGTGACAGCTCAGGGGAAAGAGCTCTGGAGAATATTTTGGAGACTGAACAGAGCAATTTGAGCCTATGCCCTTCCGATTGTGATCTTTGTTCTAGCTCCCAGCTGGCAGCCTCGTCCTCTAATCCTTGTGGAAACTTACATTTCAAGCACAAAAGCTATTTTATGTCTTATCCTAGTGCACAGATGTTGTGGAGAGGATGTAGGAGAGGAGGACGGCTCGGGGTGCGCTTTGCTTTTTTATTACATGCTTTACAGCAGCACTTCCTTTCCGAAGTCATATAATTTATATTGTAACCATTAATAAAAAGTGAAATTTCCGTCCGTCACTGCAATGCGCTCAGGCATGTACAGCTGGCCTAGAAAATCCATCAAATTAATAATAGGGAGTTCCTCATTCAAGACCACAAATGTACTGGATCTGAAAGCGTTGCCGCTTCTGTGCCCATTTAAATAGGCACCATGTAATACTTCGTCTCTCCTGTGGTGGTGCTGCAGAAAAATTGTACACTTGCTGCAGGGCCATCCACAGATCACAGCTGATCACTGGGGTTCCCAGTAGACCCATGCCAACAGAAAAGGGATTTTCATAAATGGAGTAGCCCTTTAAGGGCTGAGTTCCCACGTTGCAGAAATGTAGCTTTTTTTTTGTTGCAGATTTTGCTGCATTTTTTTGAGCCAAAGCCAGGAGTGGACTGAGCAGGAGGGAGAAGTATAAGAACTTCCTATATAATTCCCATTCCTTATGTAGCCGTTTTTGACTTTGGTTCCAAAAAACGCAGCAAAATCTTCAACAAACAAAGCTGCGTTTCCGCAAAGTGGGGCCTCAGCCTTAAGGGACTTTCCTATTAAAAATACTTAACACCTGTTCAAAGGATAGGGTATAAGGGTCTGATCACTGGGGTGCCACAAGAACAGGGGTCCCCAAGTCTCCTTGTATATGGAGCAGTAGTGCACATGGGTGACCAACTTCTCCTATACACTTCTATGGGACTGATGGAAATAGCCGAGAACATTGCTCTGTCAGTCTCATGGAAGTGAATGAAGTGGTCTGATGCATGCTCACTCCTACTCCATTCACACAGGAAACTTGGTAACCGAGGGTGCATGTGTATAGAGATGTCAGAAGGGATAGCTGTTGGCTAAATGACTTGGTCGACAGCCATTGAAAGTGTATGGTCAGCTTTAGTACTTTAAAGCTACATACACACGAACGTGTGCACGTGCTAAGTCCGTGGTAAAGTGACATCAGTGATATGTGCCGCCCACGGCTCCACGGACCTATTGATTTGCTTCGGTGAACTCGGCCCATAGCCCCATGCACAGACCTGTGATAACACATGGGTGTGTGTATGAGGCCATAGAAGATAATGGGTCAGTGTGCTAGCCATTAAAAACACAGCTAGCTCACTGACCGAGCATACATTCGTGTGCATGGAGCCTCAGGCTGAAGCCCCCCGTGGCGTAAACACCACAGTTTTACAGTCCCTGCAAATTGGGATGGATTCTAGCGAATCCCATCCACACATTGCAGAAAAATAGCCGCAGGGAAATGCTGCGATTTCCAAAACCGTTGCGTTTTTGGAAATCGCAGTTTGTCAATTATATCTACAGAAACGCTGGGAGTTTCCGTATAGGTATAATGGAAGCAAAAAGTCCGCAGAGGAAAACTATGAAGACTTTCTGTGAAAAGCTCTGCTGGGAAAACCATAATGCGTTTCCGCCACAGCTTTTCCTGCAGCACTTTTTGGCTGAGGCCCACTATGTTTGGCCTTAGGCTTAGAGTGATATGCTTGCATGTCAGATCTCAAGGTGTGTGTTGAAGGAACTCAGCAATTGGGGTAAAAGCAGGCACCCCTTATGTGCTGGCAGTGGTGGATTTCTGACTATATCTAACCTGTGCAGATGGTAAGGGAGCAGCTGAAATCTCCAGAAGGTTAAAAGAAGACGAATGAAGTCTCCAGACATCCCTCTTGCCTAAGAACCCATTCATACATACAAATCCTACGTCTTCAGTACATGCGATATCTCAGTACAAGCTAGTATATACTGCAAGTTACCATGGGTCATGCTATACATTCAGTTCAGCATTGCAATTTAAGGAATGTCCTTTCTTCTATACTTGGCACTTGCACTTGATCTTCTGTCATCATAAGAATTCCACATTTCTTAACCACTTGCTAAAACGACTTAACTAGAGTGCAAGGTTACGAGCCCTGTCACATGTTTACATTATATACACCGTGCACAATGCTGGGGATGAAAATATCCTATGCCTTATCCAGAATCAATATTTGTGGAGAGGACAACCTTATCTAGAGTCTATAAAGCTGCTATACCATTGATCCTCTCCTGCCCGTACTATAAATCACTAATCTAGAATCAACAGCTTCTAATCCGGGCCTATTGTGTGTGACTGACTTATTAAACCAAGGTTTCTGCACCCAGCCATTGTGTAACAGGAGACGTGTGATCACTTTGGTAGGCTCCACCCTGGATTCACTATAAACTGTGTTATAAGGAAGTCACTATTACATCTATTCGGCCATGTGGAAGGGCATTACAGCCGTACATTTGGAATATACACTGGGAACAATTCTTGGCCTATACCTCACAAGTATTCAGAGGACTCCATAAACCCAAGGGGATGATACCTTAAAAAAGGCATGACCCAACTTAGGCACTGTGCACACAGCAAACCTTTCATAGGCAGTAAAGACTTCCCAACATGTACCACCAATGGTTGTCACTGTATCGGCATACAATGGCTTACGTAACCCATTGGAATCCCAAAAAAGTCCTAAATAGTCATAGAGATCCCTAATATACCTAGGGCTCCATACACCCAATGGGGGTGATTCCTTAAAAGGGCATGGCCCTGTGCACACAGCCTATATGTCAGGCATCTGGGGGCATAGGTAACCCTTTGGGATCCCAAATGTTTTTTGTTTTTTTTGAGGTGGCACTTTATAGAAAAACAAAGACAATAAACAATCAATTGGCCTAGTAGTGAATGGAGTCCTATGAATATTGGGGTATGTTCACCACACAGGGCAAAACAATAGAGTCCATAACAGATATGTGATGGGCTATATTATAGTCAAAGGGGACCATGGGGATCCATTTGTGTCCATCATATAGCTGATCCATCCCTGTTGGGATTTCAGGTTATTTTATTTTGCTAATGTATATAGCACTAACATATTCCGCAGCGCTTTACAGATATTTCTATTTTTCTGTGATTTTATGTAAGGCGACAGCCTTACATAAACGACAGGAGGTTTTTCCATGCTAAATGTAATGTCTAGATTCAATGAAAAGTGCTGTTGGGAGTTATTTGGGACTAGATATACTGGATTAGGAAATGTATGCTAATCTGGTTTTGGGATAAAAGTATCCCCAGTTGCAGATTAGCGCCATGAGCTTCCCTGTGGCAGCAGTGCTCCTCTTTTTCCCCTCTTTCCTCTTCATTCTTTAAACATTGGTTCAGTGTTGTCATATCGAAAGTGGCATTTCTAATACTGGACCGCTGTATGGGATAGAGCATGCCCTTTATGTCATATGGAGGTTCAGTTTGGCGCCATAGGCTATCATGGGTGCCTTATTACAGCGCCAGAAGTTTTATGGAGATGTACTATAACCATATCCATGTGAGGCCTACAAAGTTTCTTATATGTGCAGGAAATTTTATTGACCATCCCCATGAATCGTGACAGGCAGACCATTTTTTTTTTTTCACTTATGAAAAACAAATTTTCCTTTTCCACTCTCCACTTCGTTAAATTCCATAAATATGGCATAAAGCTACACTGGTACTAGTCCATGTGCCTGAACCTCCACCAGATGAGCAAAGGTTTTTTTGTAGAACATCCAGTATTTCTTTTTCACTTGCTCAAAAATTTCCATCAGTGGAAATCTTTAAAGGGAGTCTGTCACCAGAACCACCATATCAACCCAGGCCACACGGTTCTCCCCTAGTGAATTGTAGCCTACTTTGCAGTTTGATTCAGGTGACCCTAACCTATCTATCTGCAGGACTGGGTTGATCTGCTGGGTTCTGGTGACCCTAACCTATCTATCTGTGGGATTGGGTTGAGGGTTGATCTGCTGGGTTCTGGTGACAGACTCCCTTTAACAAAATGCTTTGAGATGTTGAGATAACCCTGACAGTTATGTACAAGATAACAATCTATGACCTGATACAGTAGTACAGAGGTAACCTTAAGACACACACATCACAAACTTGAGAAGCGACCAAACCAGTTCTTGGAAGAATTGCCGCCATGAACTAGAGGCAGCCTAGCCGTGATTGATCACAATGCCTGACTGTTGACACAATGGTGACAGAAGAGACCAACTTAAAATGGGACACTTGGCGTTCTGCTTACATGACACGAAGGATTACAAGCAGTCACTCAGTGGAATCTCTAAAGACATCTCCACCTTTAGCACATTGGAGACGTATGTTCAGTACTTAACTTTGTGTTATGTTTTTGATGATGATGGTATGTCATGTTCAGAACATCTACCGCTAGCTCCAATTTCACCAAACACTGGCTGCTGGTGGCTAATGCCGGCCATACTGGGTGACCTCTCCCAGCCACACCTCTTGATGGTGGAAGATCTCCTATCCAGAAACCCACACCAGTGGTATGGCTGATTCTGCTGGTGGAAGCCACAGCCAGTCAAACCTTTCCCCTGAAATAGCATGTAGTGTTAGAGCTTCCACTTTTCCGGGAGATCTACAAGATCGTGTCTGTAGAAATTTTTGCCCATTCACCCAGAAGAGCATTTGTGAGATCAGACACCGGTGATAGACGAGAAGGCCTCCATTCCAGTTAATCACAAAGGTTTTGGAGGGGGTTGAGGTCAGGTTCCTCTACACCAAACCCAGAAACCATTCCTTTATGGACCTGGACTAAGTCTATTCTCCCACGAAGTTGAAAGCAAACAATTGTCCAAAATATCTTGGTCTCCTGGAACTAAGGGACCTAGGCAGAATAACAACCCCATAGTGTTATTCCTGCCTCACCAAACTTTACAGTCAGCACATTGCAGTCAGGTAGGTAGCGTTCTCCTGCCATTCACCAGTTTTGGCATTGTACTTTACATCACTACATTTGGCAATGTGCTTGTTGATGTAAGACTTGCATGTAGCTTCTTGGCCATGGAAACCCATTCCATAAAGCTCCCGACAAGGTTTTTGTGCTGATGTTAATGCCAGAGATGGTTTGGACTCTACAGTTATTGAGTCAGTAGTTCATAAGTGTTTTTATGCAGTATTCTCCTCAGTATTCAGTGACCCCACTTTAAGGCCTCATGCACGCAACCAAGTGTGTGGGCTGAGGGGGTTACTATTTTATCGCCTTTGTGCTACGTTTCATTGGTAGACTCTGCTCCATTCAACGTCGTTTTCATGGAGCTGGATAAGACATGCTCCA
The DNA here is from genome assembly GCA_947044405.1 of Leptodactylus fallax. NCBI lineage: Eukaryota > Metazoa > Chordata > Amphibia > Anura > Leptodactylidae > Leptodactylus > Leptodactylus fallax. Next base: position 2,353,600 of record CAMRHE010000272.1, read on the forward strand.
AGATACTTGGAATGGACGGGAGCCTCTGAACCCCTTCGACCTGCACACTCGGTCTTGTGCATAAGGCCTGACTTTACATGGTCTTGCAGTTCATGGTTGACGTTCGGTGGTTTCTAAACACTTCTACTTTTTAATAATACTTCTGACTGGGGATGGTGGAATATCTGCGAGGAAAGAGTGTTGTTTCAGTGGCGACATCCTATAACAGTAGTGAGTTTTTTAGAACAACCCATCTTTTCACAGATGTTTATAAAGAATGCATGGTGAGGGGCTGGGCTTTATACACCGGGGACAATGTGAGTGAATAAAATCCCTGAATACAATGATTGAAGGGGTTATCCGCTTTTTATCATTGATGGCCTATCTGGCTGTCTCCTGCTGTCTCTATATTGGATAGCCTAAGGCTAGGCCATCAATGTTAGAAACCGGATGACCTCTTTAAGAGCTGGGACCAATACTTGTGTCCATGTAGTATGTTGTAAGGCCACAACAGGACACCTGCAGAGTAAAGGCATACTCTCATAGTGCTTTTACCTACTTTATTTGTACTGCACTGTCTGCAGCAGGAGGTTTGGCGCTACGGCTGTACCTTTCCGATGTGACTACTTTTACTTTGTGAGGTCTCTCGTACTGTAGATGAGGCAAACAACCATGTTCTGCTTATAACTGAACCAAGGCTAAGTCAATTTAGGGAATAATTCATGTGGAAAAACCTGCAGAAACGTCTGATAAATGAGTTGATGTAGGGAAACACAATCTTTCACTTTAGTCGAGCTGCTTTCCTATGATTGCTTCTGGCTTTGATGGCTGTGGCCGCCTTCAAAGCTCATTCCTGCTATTTCATACCTTAAAATCCCCTCCACGGCGCGCCGTCTACTGACGTGGGATCTCACATGAATTTGTTCTGGTCGCTCAGCTATTTTAGAGGTTTGGAATATAAGAATGGAAATCTGTATGGAACGTGTAGGAGCCGGCCGCTTTATGGCGGTGCTGCGGATTATTTTTGTACTTGGCTCCTGTAGAAGGTTTTGATAACTGTGGTTTGACCATAAGCTGTTTGGATATTGGCCATTGCTGAAAGTATGTATTTTCTTCCACGTGGTGTCTCTCAGCCTCGCTGCTTGTTATGTGGTGAACACAATCTCTCTTGTTATTAGGAAGCTTAGTCGGCTGCGTGTGTCTACGACCGCATGACTAAGACAGTAGGTTTTCATTAGGAAGAGTGAATGCGGCTTCAAGAAATATACGTGTTACAGGAAAATTCCAATAACCTTTCGGATTTGCCTCCGTTCTGGATTATCAGTAATTCATTGAAATATTAAAGGGGTTTTCTGGGCCCACGTGTTGTGTGTGTGTGTGTGTGTGTGTGTGTGTGTGTGTGTGTGTGTGTGTGTGTGTGTTTTTTTTTTTTTTAATTATATACTGAAGACCTATCCACATTATAAGCCATCAGTATCTGGTTGGTGGGGATCAGACACCCCGCACAGGACGGGAAACGCAGAGCAGAAGTACCCCAGTGCCACCGCTATACAGTGGACAGGGCTGCAGCTCTGTGCCTATTACTTGAATAGGATCAGAGCTGTTTCCAGCCCCGTACTGTGCCGGATCAGCTGATCAGTGCAGGGTCTGGGTGTTGGACCTCCACCGATCAGATACTGATGACCTGTCCTGCAGATAGGTCATGAGTATAATAAACCACCTGGGGACCGAGAGAGCCTCTTTAGGCAAAGCCCCCCCCCCCCCATTGTGGACAAGCTGGCTCAAAAACACACAGCAAAATCTGCAACAAAAAAAGCAAAGCGAAGGCTGAAAAGGAAATATAAGGGAAGCGCTTATACTTTACCCTTGTATTAAATCCACTCCTGGCTTTGGCTCGAAGAGAACCGTAGCAAAATCTGCCACAAACACAGGAGCTTTTCCACAACGTGGGCCCTTAGCCTTAAAGAAGTATTCCAAAACTTGATAACCTATGCTTAAGGTAGGGTGTTGGTATCATACTTGCAGGGGGCTGACTCCTGGTACCCCATTGATCAGCTGTTTGCAGGAGCCACAGAGCACTGAAGCTAGTACAGCTCTGTACACTGTGTAGTGACTGAAGAAGGTACCTCAAGATCAGTCCTATTCACTTGAGTGGGACTGAGCCTGTGGTTCTTCACAGTGTATAGAGCTGTGCTAATTCTGGGGCATTGCATAGGTTATCATAGGCTGCATAGGTTATCAATATTTAAGTCCTGCAATACCAGATACAACCCATGGATAGGTGTGGCACTATTTCTTATTTTCTAATCCTGTACAACTGCTTTAAGTCAATAATAAGAGAAAAATCCAAGTAAATATGTCTGTCACTTCCAAAAAGTTTCAAAAAAGTCATATTTTTTATAAAGTGCGAGTTTCTATTTTCTTTCAGGCAGCAAAGTAAACCTTGTGAAGATCACAGCTACAGCATCAAGTCCCCGGGACACGGCTCTGGCTGCTGTTATATGTAGTGCCCTGTCCACCGTGCTCTTAGCGCTGCTTATCCTCTCTGTGATCTACTGCAAGAGACAGTTCATGGAGAAGAAGCCAAATTGTAAGTATAGGAAGGAGTTTGTGTGTCTGTATATACAGACCTGCGGGCATGGAGACACAAATGTCTCCTTTACCCACATACCCCAGAATGCTATTGTAGACCAAACCTGGTATGCACAAACAGTGCATCATACCCTGTTATTCACTATGCCCATAATTTCTCCAGCCAGTCTTTCATTACTATAAGTTGTGTACATAGTGATATAAACATTGGTGCTTTTACATCTAAATGGAATTTTTTTTACAAAAATCTAGCCAATCTGTGGTAGTAAATATCATGATGTGATTGCTGCCCAGCTGCTTTTAGCCTACATTATTGCTAGAACACTACAATTTCGGCTATCAGTGCCCGTCGTGCCTGACAGTGTGGTTGCTATAGATGATTTGCCTGACAACCACAGTATTTTCAGTCGGGGTCCAGCAGAACGTTTTGTAGCCATTTTCAGATTGTTCAGGTCTTCACAGTGCAGAATTACCACTTCTTACCTTCCTGCCTTATCTTCCTTATTTTCTTCCCTCCCTGCTTTCCCTCCTTCCCTTCTCTTCCTTCATTTCTTCCCTCCCTTCTTTCATTCTCTTCCTTCTTTTCTTCACTCTTTTCTTTCCTTCCCTGCCTTCTTTCCTTCTCTCCATTCTTTCCTGACATCTCTTTTCAACCCTTCTTTGCTCTTTTCTCTCTCCTTTTCTTTTTCGCCTTTCTTCTTCCCTCTCTTTACCTACCTACCTTCCTTCCTTCCTTCTCATCTTCCCTTTCTTCCATTTCTCTTTACTCCTTCTTATTTTCCCTCCTTCCATGAAGACGTTGTATAAGCCCCCACAAGCACACTAAGAGGAATTCCTCAAGGCTGGCATTGTATTTTTAGGCAAAAACGTTGTAAGACAAACATTTGTAACTTTCCTACATAGGCGACTTGATAAATTCCTCCCATTTTTTTCAGTGTTTCTCATCTTCCTTTGTCTTATACAGGGTCTAGCCGGTCCCCAGATGTGCAGTACACAGGGTCAGAGCTGCTGTGCTTCGACAGACCACAAGTCACCGAGCACCCGCATATGACATACTGCCGCTGCCAGCAAGAGCCGCCACAGGCTTGTGGTAAGTAATAGGTTCACACACTGGGACATTTACACTCTACTCACACACATTGGGTTACATCTTTACGGGATCGCACGCTGAAATTTGTAGAGAAAAATTCTGTGAAATTTTGTAGAAAACGTATCCTTTCCCCTTACTGTCCACTAACATGTGCTTATTGACACTTCCAATCGACGCTTTGTAAGCCACTTCATCCATGCATCTTTGTTTCTCCCCTTTCAGGCCCCGTCCACTTGATTCCGTCATTGTGCTGTGAAGAGACGTACAGCATCGACCGTGGTTGTATATTCCCATCACACAGCACCTTGTATGATGGGTAAGTGGGTTTTATTTTACTTATGTATTCATCCTTAAAGGGTTGTCCAGTTTATTTCTGTTGATAAACCGGGATCCTTGCTGATCAGCTATTTGCAGGGGCTGTGATGCTCGTGCAGTTGGCATGGCAATATGTTTTAGATATCATTGCACGGCCATGATGAAATAGGTGGCTTGCAATGTAAACAGTGAAGAGGTCACAGCTCATGCTCATGCACAAGCACGGTGGTCCTCTCACCCCTCACTGAGCAGCTGGGGTCCTGAGGATCAGACCCCACTGATCTCTTATTTGATCACCCATCTTGAGGATAGGTAATCAACAGAAATGAACTGTTCAACCCCATTAGAGTAGAGAGACACCATATTGGTGGAGTCTGAGCTCGGACCATCTCCTCTTTGCAGAATTAAAAGAAAATGACCGTATGGAAAATGCCCAGACCCCTTTGATATCACTCAGAGATTGCACAGCATTATTTTTCTGGCATTTTCTCTGTGATTTCAATGAATTGCACTTGCTTCCAATGTCTGTCATCTACACATGGGGAGGCCGAATTATTTTTGGCTGAACCAGAATGTATGAGGATTGAAGAAATGAGACATCACTGAGGAGCGGACACTCTAATTCCTAGTGATGCGCTCTGTGTGGGCTGTGTGCGACTGCGTAGGCCACAGATTCAGGCACGTTGATATTTAGAATCATTTAGGGACATTTCTAATAATTGCTGCTTTTTCAGGAACGCAGACGCTGAGGCGGACATGATTCCAGCATATTTTGGACCCACTTCACACTCTGCCTGCAGAGAGCTTGCAGAAACTTGGCCTCTTATGCAAACACCTCCTGGCAGTGATAGCTCCCCTGTCTGTGAGCCATATCCGGAGCTAATAGGAGGAGGAGATGCAGACACTTTGAACAAAGATACGGAGGAGCCAAGTATTTTACACACAAATAGTGTGCAGGGGATCGGGGCAGAGACGGAGGCGTCACAACATCTTCATTTATTAGAGCTGGATGCCTGTCAAGGAGATGAGAGAAACTATCCTGATGAAGAGCACTCTTCATGTGTCCAAAATGAGAATCAGGTGAGGTGGCTGATCCAATGTGATCCGATCTCAGGCAGCTGTGTTTGGTCCATAAAATGCAGACCATGTGCCCCATTTCCCTCACCAAACACTATGCAGGGACCTGGACTCCCAGCATCATAGTCATCAGTGGTGCCAGAAGTCCTTGCCTCCCCGCAGGACTACTGACCTGAGCATTATAGAGGACTATGAAGCTGGGAGTTCGGGTCCCTGTACACAGTGGGGTTTAGTCTGGGAAATGGGGTCGACACATGCTCTGTATGTCATGGGCTTAACACAGCTGTCTAAAACCAGCCTAAGGGGGCATAGCAAGTGGATGGCCAATGATTGGGAAGGGAAATCTGTACAAATGATCATTGCCTTGAGTAAGGCTGGTTGCAGCCAAAGCATGGGCCCGTGCACATGGGGATGTCACCTTGTGCCACCAGTGCACGGGCCGTGCTTCCACGGCTCCTTTCATTAAATTAATAGGAGCCATGGAAGCACTGCCCGCAAAATAGGACAAGAATAGGACATGTCCTATCTGACGTGGATTGGACTATCGGCCCACACACGGGACCGTGAAAATCACGGTCGTGTGTACGGGCCCATAGAAAAGAATGGGTCAGTGTGCTGTCCGTGAAATACATGGTTAGCACACTGACCCACAGCACGGTCGTCTGCAACCTTAGAGTATGTTCACACAGAGAAATTTACAGATGTATTTGAGACAGTCTTTAGCTTTAAAATGAGAAATGAGCAGGACACATTGTTTTTTAGTGTGCTGAATAAAAAGCATCCATTATGGTCTCCCATTAAACAATGGGAGGCAGAACAGACCTAGTTTTTGGAAAGACTGCCTCAAATTCCTTTGTGTGAACATACCCTAAATGGGCCTTATGGGTGTCCATGCAGATAAGGGCAGTGTGTTTCATAGCTAAGAACTGCCTGGAAAGTTAGTTTTCTTTTGGTTTTTATTGCACACCTATACGGTGAACCACGTTAAAATGACCTGCATTGTGGTAAAACTGCAGTAACTATGTGTATGGACACTCTCAGGCCTGCACGCACCTGGTGTGAATGTGCCCTTAGACCTTTGTCACATACATAGATACTATTGTTATTACTTTTGCCCCATTTTGGATGGGAAACATTCATGTATTCCATCACAGAGTAATCCTTTCATCATTTTCAGGAATGTTGAGTGAGATCTACTCAAGGTTCACCATCCAGAGGTCTATTTCTACATCAGCCAGTCTGAAGATCTACCATATCTTTCCCCTGGAGATATACTTCTAGACCTACCAGCTGGAAATCCATGCCTGAACAGCCATATGGAGATCTAGTTCAAGGTTCACCGTCCAGAGGTCTATTTCTACATCAGCCAACCAGAAGATCTACTAGAGCCTTCACCTGGAGATAGACTTCTAGACCTACCACCTGGAAATCTACGTCTGGAGCTCTGCTTCTTAATCTACCACCTTAAGATCAGTTTTTGGATTTGCCATTTGGAGATCGAGATCTGCTTACAGGGTTCTTTATAGAACAAGTTTCCATGTTATCTTTGAATCCACTTCATGTATGGCCAGTTGCTCATTGTGACCAGGTATCAGTATGGACCTAAGGATGAGTATGTATTGCGATGGACCTGAGGATGAGAATGTACTACGGTGGACCTGAGGATGAGAATGTACTATGGTGGACTTGAGCATGTGCTGTAATAGATCTGCCGATGTATTCTTGGACAAAGGTAGAGTTGTGATAGAAAACTACTAGATGAAGCTGACTGGTGACTTCCAGAATGGGACTACAGTGAATTGTGAAGCAGAATGTAAATGTGGTTCCTCATTATTTATGTGATGACCTTCATTGAGTTGTAGACTTCATCTTCATCGGACTGCAGCCTTGTATGGGGTCGGCACATTACCACTCTTTCCAATCTGCTGACTACACTGACTATACAGTTGGATTGGTTTCCTGTACAGCTTGTTAGAGCCATGGTCACCTATGGATTGTACATTTGTCTTACCCAGATGCAATGCACTTATGCTGGACCCTTATCCAGGACGCCTATGTAAATAGTCGCATGTCGAAATGATTACATTTCTGAGACCGCACCATGTATATTGTCTGTGATGTATGTACATTGTTATATGAAGCCTTATATTGTATGTTTTTCTAGACTATTGCTATTTAAAGTTGTAGATAGTTGGTTATAATGTCTACGGTGTCTCCACAATGGTTACCAAGGTCAGGCAGGTGCCTCATGGTCCAGTAATTCTGCCTGATCTGAACTCCGGCCTAGTAACCACTGTTTCTGATAATCATAATACTAGGGCCCCTATATACATCAAATGGTCCATGATTTTAGCAGATAATGTTGGGTTAAAGAAGGATCAGGCGTCTTGGATTTCAGCCTCCGACACCTGATGTGTCTGCCAGTGGCTTACTCCCTTCTCCCTGTTGACAACACATGAACTGAGCATGCAAGTGTATTGTAAAGTCAGGAGGAATAGCTCTCGGCTGATAGCTATTGAGGGTGCATGTGCACCTTAGGAACCTTTATTTTTCTAAAGTGCCAACATATTCCTCGGCTTATTATAAGAGAGAGCTATATATCTACAAAATGACAACTGGGTATCAAGAAACAATGATACAAATGGAGAGAGGACACTGGCTATAAAAACAAAAGGGATGAGGGGTGGGACAGAATTGGGATAAGGTACTTAGGGATACAATAAGGACAGTGTGACAGGTATATCTGTGACTGGGTCAAGGGCAGCAGTTGTACTGTAACTAATAAAGTTGTGAGGTAAAAGGGTTTTCTGGCCTAAAAATATTGATGATCTGTCTGTAGGATAGGTCACCAATGTCAGACCAGGTTACTGCAGCTTAGCTCCTGTTCACTTGAATGAGAGCTATCCTGCAGTAACCTGGTTTGGCCACTAAACAGAGAACAGCGCTGTCTGCTTCCTGCTCCATTTTCTGTGTATCAGCTGCTGAGAACAGCTGATCAGTGGGGGTGTCGGGTGTCAGACCCCCCACTCATCCGATATTAGTGACCTAATATTATTGGCCCAGAAAACTCCTTTAAGCGCCCTTGAAGAAACAAGATTTCAAGTCAAGCTTGAAGCTGTGAATGTGAAGAGGAAGTGGAAAGATCTCTATAGGGCAGGTGCAGCACTAGAGAAGATCTGAAGACAGGAAGTAATAAGGAAAGATGAAAACCATGTATAGACTGGCAGGTGGAGAGAGCCAGATTGGGTAGAGATAGATATATACTGTGTGTGTGTGTATATATATATATATATATATATATATACAGGTATAATATATATAAAACCATCATAGTTACTAACATTATAGGCAGGAGCCCTCAAGGATTGCCCCAAACCACCCAGGAATACCCAGCTTTTGGGCCTGGCCTATGCTGGTCTTTTTTCAGGATGAGCCTATTTGGCATTTATTAAGCAACTTACACCTTTATTTGGCATAAATTGCACCTTTTTGGGGGCCTGTTTGCTCGTTGCGCTTTGTTTACGACTCATTTGTGCCTTTTTCTAGATGTTTTTCTTCCCTTGCCACTATTGCTTTTTGGCAAGGAAAGGGGGCGTGCCCATTTAAAATGGCGAATAAAGCATCACATGCCCTCCTGTACCTGGGCAGCGTAAAATAGCCGTCGTGTCACACAGCATTGGAATCACAATTCAATGTGGTACATTTTGTGCAAAATTAAATACATAAAAATAGGTGCAAAGTGCACGAGGCCAAATAAGGCGCACCTAAAATAACTAATGTGTGCTCAACATTTATCTGGGAGCTGCGCCTTTAATAAATACTACCAAAAAACGAGAAAAAAAGGCGCAATGGCGAAAATTTCAGATAAAATGTTAATAAATAGCCCCCCATGTGTTGCAATTGAGCAGAAAATATGGGACCTTCCCAGCAAATTCATGACAACTCAGGCTATGTCCGCCTGAAAATTGGCAGAGAAAAGTCTTTAAAACAATGGACTATAATGGGGTCCGTCAGAATCCCCGTATATCCACTTTTTTTTGCGGTCCACCTACCCGTTTTCATGTCCCCCGACAGACCAGAACAAGTTAGGCGATACTAGTGGGAACCTAGCGACAATGGGCAAGTATGCACCTTCCATTTTACGAAGGGCATCTGGATAAGTTGCCATGGTAACTACTCCTCTTTCACTTTGCACCAGTTTTGATAAATCTCTCTCAGTAAATACTGCAGCTGTACAATGAAGGAAATCACAATCCAGTGCCGGGTGTCTCTGTATATATTGTATAGACAATGGACATCATGTATTACACCGCCTTAGTGACCAAGTGGCATTGATGTCCGTAGCAACCAATCAGAATGTAGCTTTCATTTTTTCTCTGCTGTTTAGAAAATGGAAGTTTTGGTTGCTAAGGGCAACAAGGTCACCACACAAGGCCCAAAAGTCATGTAAATTGATGTAAAGTTACAATGGGTTCTTGTAAACCTTCAGATATTTGCTTATTTGTAAATCTGAACATTTCGGCCTTTTTTTATATCTCATTATGTAAATACATTGATAAGAAAAATGAAACTTTTGCACTTTGTATTATTTTTGAGACCCATGAATAAAAATATCAGTTTTGGACGTATATTACAAATACTGTCACTAGAATTCTATTCCTCTGTCTGATCTGACATTGGGTGTGGAGAGACACATGACATTGACTAAAAGAATCTCATGAACGGCCCTCATCACTTAGTATAGGACCTGCACACAGGACCCTCTAGATATCATGTGGTTGCCGCAGCAACTGTACTGTACTGGGATTTCTTCACGCTCAATGTGACACTGTCGGTCATGCCCCACTTTCTGTATTCTGCTCCTAATTTATATACAGGACATGTTCTGATGTTTGGAAGATATATCGGGAAAGATTTATTAAAACTATCTAAAAGCAAAATTTGTCTTGGTTGCCAACAAATCGCAGTGCAGCTTTCATTTTGTATTCTGCTCCTGAAACATGAAATCTGTGCTGTGATTGGTTGCTGTTGTCAACGAAGACACTTTTGCTTTGAGTCCATTTTAATAAATACTGGCAGAGTATCTCTAGTATGTGGTATGATAGGTCTATAGCAGATAGTGGGCCCATATAGTAAAGCGCACGCCAGTTATTAACAACTTTGGATATATGAATAGTCCAGGAGAATATAGGAAACTTAGTAATATTTCTTATTAAAGAAATCTGTTTTCTTCTCCACTTTTCAGGCAGAGTTACTTTCTCCATATTAGGGTGGGTTCACACTTGCGGCGGTACGCCGTCTGCCGCGAATTCGACCTAAATGTCGGAAAACTGGATAGGGAAAGGTTTGCGACGCTTTGCTTAAAACCCCATTCTCTTGAATGGGTTTTTAAAGCAATGTGCGGGTGTGCGCTTACACCCTCTGCGCCGCAAAGCCGGTTTTTTTTCGTCAGACAAAGTCCTGCATGTCCGACTTTGTTTCCGATGGGAAAAAAAAACCCAGCTTCGTGGCTTGTAGATAAGAGGCTACCAGTGCACAGAAATAAATCAATTAACCAGCCGACAGGAGAATCCTCCTCCACCCCTCACATCTCTATAGATCTTAAGTGTGAGGCTGAATATGGAGACAGATATAATGTAAACAAGTCAGATTGAAGCTAAGGAGCAGGAGAACAGCTTAATAAGTGGAGGAGGAAACAGATCTCCTTCGTAAGATATATTACAAAGTTTCTTATATTCACCTGCACTATTCATATGTAGATTTGTATATAACTGAAGGTACGACATAAGTGCAGGCATTGCACACAGCAAGGAATCGGGTCTATTCTGTTTCAGCAGCTGGCAGTCACATGTTATCCATGCACCAACCTGGTAATATTACATAGCACTCACTGAAAAGGAAGGGTATTAGGCCTTCTACACACAGGGAAATAAGGTCTGGTAATCCGGTCTGTACATCAACCAGATTTCCCCAGCCAACCCAGTCCAAGATATATTGCCGTAATTGTAATGACCCACCAAAGTTGACACGTTATTGTTAATGCACGGACCCCCCAAAAAACTTTAACAAAAGCTGATCAAAACATTATGCGGTGCCAAATAAAAGTACAACTTGTCACTCAAAGAATAAGCCCTCACATAGTTACGTGAATACTCACCAAATCTTCTGCAATGTAAATACGCTGCAGATTTTACGAAAGTAAAAGGTTAAATCCACTGTAAAAATTTCAATTTATGCTGCAGTTTTTTACATTTATTTATTTTTTTACTTCTACTGTAAATGCTGCATTTCCGTGGCAGAACAGCTGCACCATATATGTCACATGTAGCATACCCTAAAGAATATCCCAACTTGGACATTTGTGGCATAGCCATAGACTAGAAGTGAATGTAGACATGCCTTCATGTACATGCCTTGCCACCTCTTTAGTCATTGCCCACCCGCAGGCACCTCACATTCTCCACACGGGTGCAGGTCCCAGACGTTATGGCATATCTGATGACTTTGCCATGAATATCCAAACTGGGAATACCCCTTTAAGAACATCTAAGCCATAAGCAAAATCTCCTCTTCTGACCTTCTCATCTGCAAATTCCTTGACCCAAGTCATCCTGTAATATAATTTTATGGATACACATAAGTTTTTCCATGTTTTACATGCTATTAGGCCTCGTAAATTTCCTCTCCTCGGCAGTAAAGTGCAGTTTTTGAGATTCCGTTTTCTCTGCCCCGCTCCACATGTAAATACCGGGGATGTGAACTTAATATCCCTTCAATAGGTAAAGAAAGCAGAGGATTATCTGTGGTATTTGTGACATCCGACCGGCAGACACTTGAAATGTATCTTAAACACTTGATCCTCTTCACAGAGATGTATTCACTCTGGGGATTTTGTAAACTCACTTTTCTTTATTGGTGGAGTTGACCCCTCAACCTACAAACCTTTGGTTGTTGAGTAAGATGTTTACATGGGCGTCTGCACAAGACACATAGCTAATAATAATATAATATCCTATTATATTTACAGCCATGTATTATAAGGCTCCGTACAACTAGCAAGAGCACCAAACCTACGCTATAAACACAACCACAAACTGGCAGATATGTCATTGACACCAACTATATGTGAGACTTAGACTAAATTCACACTGTCCGCACACTTACATACATTAGGCTGTGTGTCACTGAAGTGTCCAGCAGTGGCTCAAAATAGAATGTATACAGAGCCTAAATGGGTTTTTTGGGTGGCCATCATGTCATCAATATATGACCCCCGCACCAACCAGCTATTCAGGACTACAGCCAGGTCTGGTACTATACAGTATATGGAGCCTAAAGCAGATGACTCTGTAAACTGTATAGTTACTGCAGCTCAGCTCCATTGAAGTGAATAGAGCTGAGCTGTAATAGTGTGACTCCAGCCCCGTAGTTGCTCCATGTCACAGTTCCAGCCTCTGTGCTATATGTATTGCCATAGGCAATACAGCAGAATATATATATATATATATGCAAGTTTTAGGCAGGTGTGGGAAAAAAGCACCAAAAATTTTTTTAGTCCTTAATATAAATGCCTCACAAACCACACGACAATCAGACCACCAAAAAATAAAGTTTAAAGAGACCTCACGTATAGAAAAATATTTTTATTCATGTAAAATACAATAAATACTCATAAATATATAAACAAAGAGAATATACAAACAAGTACGCAGATGGTAAAAGCGTATATGGTACCGATGAACCCCCCTCCCCAGGGAAAGCTGATGATAAATAATCCAAAATAAGATGTACCCTGTTTCCCCGAAAATAAGACAGCGTCTTATATTAATTTTTGCTCCCAAAGATGTGCTGTGTCTTATTTTCAGGGGATGTCTTATTTTTTTTTTCAATGAAGAAGAATTCACATTTATTGCTGAACAAAAAAATGAACATTTATTATATACGGTACTGTACAGTAGTTGTCATCACAAACCAGCATAACCAGACAAACTGTGAATCCTATTAAGAGTTTCTTACTACTGTTACCATTATTTCCATGTACAACAATTAACAGTATGGTACATTTACCAATATTTACGGTACGAATAGAAAGTAAAATTTATTCAATGACAGTTATGTCATCATCTTCTAGGACATCATCATAACAATCCAAACCATTAATTTCCCTGCACACAGTATCATGTCCCATAGTGGCCCCTGCACACAGTATCATGTCCCATAGTGGCCCCTGCACACAGTATCATGTCCCATAGTGGCCCCTGCACACAGTATCATGTCCCATAGTGGCCCCTGCACACAGTATCATGTCCCATAGTGGCCCCCTCACACAGTATCATGCCCCATAGTGGCCCCCTCACACAGTATCATGCCCCATAGTGGCCCCCTCACACAGTATCATGCCCCATAGTGGCCCCTGGACACAGTATCATGCCCCATAGTGGCCCCTGGACACAGTATCATGCCCCATAGTGGCCCCTGGACACAGTATCATGTCCCATAGTGGCCCCTGCACACAGTATCATGTCCCATAGTGGCCCCTGCACACAGTATCATGTCCCATAGTGGCCCCTGCACACAGTATCATGTCCCATAGTGGCCCCTGCACACAGTATCATGTCCCATAGTGGCCCCTGCACACAGTATCATGTCCCATAGTGGCCCCTGCACACAGTATCATGTCCCATAGTGGCCCCTGCACACAGTATCATGTCCCATAGTGGCCCCTGCACACAGTATCATGTCCCATAGTGGCCCCTGCACACAGTATCATGTCCCATAGTGGCCCCTGCACACAGTATCATGTCCCATAGTGGCCCCTGCACACAGTATCATGTCCCATAGTGGCCCCTGCACACAGTATCATGTCCCATAGTGGCCCCTGCACACAGTATCATGTCCCATAGTGGCCCCTGCACACAGTATCATATCCCATAGTGGCCCCTGCACACAGTATCATTCGCCATAGTGGCCCCTGCACACAGTATCATTCGCCATAGTGGCCCCTGCACACAGTATCATTCCCCATAGTGGCCCCTGCACACAGTATCATTCCCCATAGTGGCCCCTGCACACAGTAGTTTGCCCCATAGTGGACCACCCATGAACAATAATTATACTGTGGGGTCTTTTCAGACCCCAGAGTATAATGATCGGAGACCCAGGAGAGGATAGAAACATAAAAAAACAACGTTGCTTACCTGTTCCTCGCTCCGGTGCATGCCCGTGCGCTACTCCGGCCTTCTTCAATGTTAGACCAGGCCGCGTCACGTGATCCGGCCGGCGTCGCGACGCAAAATGACGTCCGCTGACGTCTGCGACGTCACCAAACAGGCCCGAAGCCTGGAGAAGCGTAGGACAGGTAAGCACATAGTTTTTTATGTTCGCTCACCTCCCCTGGGCCGCCGATTATTATACTCCGGGGTCTAAAAAGACCCCGGAGTATAATGATAGCAGAGATTGTGGGGTTCGCCCGCGGCCTCACATATCGTATATACCATATGTTCTGTTCGGGAACATACGTCTTACTTTCGGGGGATGCCTTATATTGGGCAATTCTCCGAAACCTCACCTATGCCTTACTTTCGGGGGGTGTCTTATTTTCGGGGAAACACGGTACTTGAACAACAAATAATAGTAATAACAATAATATCAAATAGATGAATATTCCAATGATCGACATGCAATAAACACTACTGATTTATGTTATATTGTCAAATCCTATGGATATCTAGCCCATATACCCAGAGGTCAAAGTTATAACCAGAATATAATAACATGAGCCAGAAATAATTAGCTAATTGGAATGAGTAGAACCACAGACCTAAACTCAACTATGGCTAAAGTAAATCCACATAATATGGAACCTAATGGGCATACTGCTATAAATTTACATACCAGTAGTATTAATAGCAACGGTTACATCAGCATAAAAAACCCACAAGGAGGGAAGAGCGCTATGCCTGACGCGCGTTTCACCACCAAATGGCTTCGTCAGGAGGTAACATGGTAACATAGATGGGGGATATATATATAAAACATAAATGCATTCACCTGTGGCACAAACAGCCGTCTATTACTGCATAGGACATACAAAGGCATTGAGGAACGTCCGGACCGTCATGCGCGATGACGTCACCACGCACGCGTAACGTGATAACGTCATCGCGCTTAAGAAGGAAGGTGCGGGGAAAAATGCTGCAAAGTAAGAAAGCTTTCAGAAATAGAAGTTTTAATAGTTTATTTTTTTTCAATGTACAAAGTGAATGAAGAAAAGAGAAGTCTATAAGAACTCTTAGCTGAAATAGTCTACACCCCTCGAAACTGACACAGGGTTATACAGTCTTGTTCGGTACATACATAGATATATATATATATTAGTGTGCATAAGTTTAAGTAAGAATGCTTTTAGACATAGAAGGCTTAATAGGGTCAACAAAACGAAGTGAATGAAGAAAAGAGAAATCTAAATCTCATCAATATTTCGTGTGACCTTTACCGTTTGTCTTCCATCAATTCTTCTCAGTACACTTACAGACAGTTTTTGAAGGAACTCAGCAGGGAGGTTGTTCCCGCCATCTTGGAGAACTAAGCACAGATCTTCTGTGGATGTAGGCTTGCTCCAATCCTTCTGTCTCTTCATGTAATCCCAGACAGACTGGATGATGAGATCAGGGCTCAGTGGGGGCCATGTCATCACTTCCAGGACTCCTTGGCATAGGAGTGGTCAACCCAAATATTGATGAGATTTAGATTTCTCTTTTCTTCATTCACTTCGTTTTGTTGACCCTATTAACCCTTCTATGTCTAAAAGCATTCTTTCTTAAACTTATGCACACTACTTATATATATATATATATATATATATATATATATATATATATATATAGACTATTTCAGCTGAGAGTTCTTATAGCCTCCACATTCCTCCGAGATACCTCCCAGCCCCTGCACTAGATGAGATGAATGATCATTCTCCGTCACCTCCTCCTGTGACTGAAGATTACTACCTGCAGCACATTCCTTCTCCTGCACAACCTCTTTTTTTTCTAAGACATAACAAAGGGCATAGTGTCTGCTTCTCCCTGCACAGACTGAGTGCACGGTTTGTGTGCTGCATGACAAAGAAACACAAAGCACACTTTGTGCTAGCAGGGTGCAATCTAATCCATATTTGGTTTAGGCATCACTGTTGGCAAAACCCACTTGGCCTTCACAGTGCATCTGATCCATTTTGATTATATCCCATCATGCAATGCTTACAGTGGGCGATAACAATGGCCGGTGGATTTGCCAGCAGTCCTGCTGTTTTTCACATACGTGGTGAATGGCTGGATTAGAGGGGAATGTTTCTGATGGTAGACAGGCCGGGGAGAGGATTGGGTCTCTTTAGAGATCAGAGTAGACAGCACTGATGTGTGAGAAAGGGAGAGTTCTGGAGAAATCCCACTTATACCCAGACATCTCCCAGAAGACAATAAATAAGGAAAACTGTATGAAGAAGAATGTGGGCCACGTAAAGATGACAGCTGAAAGGAGAGACTGATCCCGAATGGAAGCAGAGATGTGGGCATGGACCTGGTGTAGGATCAGTCTTTGGCTGCCAGATCCACTGCGACGGACACCAGTTGTGCCTCAGATGCAGATGTGAACATAGCCTAAGTTACTGATAGGGAATGTAGATTGTGAGCCCTATATGGGACAGTGACTGACCATGTCTGTAAAGCACTGCGGAATATGATGCGCTATATAAGTAAGCACAATAAATAAATAAATAATAGTTATAGGTGGACTTTAACTGGTGACCATAGGAATAAGGCTAGGGCTACATGGTGACCAAAAATCGCAGGGTTGCCCAGCACCTGCTTTACTAATGTTAGTGAATGGTGTCATCTTGTGCTGCAACTGCAACTTCTAGTCAAACATCGCTCACCTTTTTTGCAACTAGAAGTTGTATTCACACTAAGGGTCACATTGTGACTCCATTCACTAACATTAATGAAAGAACTACAGGGCGATTTTTGGTCATGTGACAGGAGTCGCAGCCAAAGTCACCGTGTAGGCCTAGTCTAAGGCCTAATGTACAAAACCAAGTGTGAAGACTGATACTCCTCCAAGGGGGTGTCTGATGATCCATTCCATACCGATGAGCATAGAGCAGGTCGTATACAGAGTGCATCAGAAGTCCCCATAGAGATAAGCACATCACAGAACACTCTCAGATGTGACACCTAGAACCTTCTGCTGCAAACTCAGCCCCACATCGGACAGCACACTCAGTCGTGTGCATGGGGCCTTAAGGTTCTCCAGGATGTCCTATATTCCTCTTGGGTATATTCCTCAGACTTTTTAGTGATACCTCCATAAACTCTGTGACATGTCCATCCATCTTCTTGCTTTTCATTGTCTTCCTCCTTTTCCACCCAGAAGCAGATTTATTGGGCTCTGTTCACATCTGCATTGTTCATTTCCATTGTTCTGCTCCCACATAGTAAAAAAACAAATCAGTCACATGATAGACACCGATGGCACCCAACTGACCCCATTAACTGTATTGGGATATGTTGTTTTACCAGACAATATAGTGCCGCATGCTGTGCTGTTTTGATGTGAATGCAAGATGTGAACGCCGTCTTATGTGCTGTTCTTCCTTAAAAGTACTTGTACAGGAGAAAAGCTCAGACATCCTACACCTATCACAGCATTGCACAGCACCCCATGGACTCGCTGCGCTTCCATAGTCCAGGACAGCAGGGCATCTGTCTGCTGCAGTACAGCATGCTAAATACTGCCATGTGTATGAGGCCTTAGCCTAATGGGCAATTCCAAAGATATCCTGTGAGCAATCGGGGGTTTGAGTCACCCCTCCGGAAGCCGCCTATAGGCTGAGGCCACACATTGTGGAGACGCAGTGTATTTAACTGTTGAGGGATAAAAAAATTCTACATTTTAAAGTCCCAGCAAAGTGAATAAGATTTTATTTTATCACTTCCCCGACATTGTGGAAAAAAACACTTCACAAAATTCTGCACAAAAATTTTACCTGCTACATTTTCCCCATAAACCTACATAGGGGAAGGCAGAGATGCACAAAACAATGAAAAACATGAGAGATTTTCTTTCGCAGGTTTCTTTTGCTACTTGTGGCCATAGTCATAGATGGGTAATGGAAGTATGAGGTTCCCAAGTACAACTAATGGCAATGGGGGAAATTTATTATCCAATCTACGTCAATTTTTTGGCATAGATAGAGGCTAATGTGGCCAGCTTGTCTGCTGCCTGAGGCAAAAATTGAAATGGCAGTTAGAAAATTAGCCTTGACTACCACTGCGCATGCGCACCACTCAGCGCTGAAGTTGTCTGACTGAGATACGTCATTGAGCCCCCGGCGCCAGCTCAGAGATTGAAAGAAGCTGGAGACATACACCCAGCTTCGGTGCTCAGCTTAAAGGGGTTGTCCAGGAATTGGACAAACTGGAGGGGCCTGGCGCAGTTGTAACTTAAAAAAAAAACATACTCATCTGTCCCTGGCACACCGTTGTCCACTGCTACAACCTGTTTGGTCGCGATTGGCCTCAGCAGTCACGTGGGGTGCAGGGTTTCCACGGTCCGAGGCACGGCACACAATCGGTCAGGCTGCGGCGGACATCAGAGCGCTGGGGACAGGTATGTTTCGTTTTTTTTTTTTTTTTTTTGTTACACCTGACCTGGCCCCTCCATAAAATGCTGCATTTTAAGTACCTGCAAAGTGGATGAGATTCTGGCTAATCCTATCCACACATTACAGAAAAAATCTGTAGCGGAAATGCTGCAATTTCAAAAACCGCTTGCTTTTTATGTAAATCACAGCATGTCAATTAAACCTACAGAAATGCTGGCATTTTTCGTACACTTGTTCTCACGTAGGAATGTGACACTGAATTTGTCAAATTAGAAAATTTCTACTTCAGAAATTTGAAGCAGATTTTTTCTGCTTGACAAAAACTGATGCAGATTTTGACCCTGAATTTGAAGCAGAATTTGTCACTGTATTTTCCCTATTTTGTCTTTATTGGGCAGGGTCAACAACAAATTCCAAATTCCACGAGCGGATTCTATGTCAGATTCCACACCCATTCATTTCAATGGGAGTCCTCAGGCAGAATCCGCCTTTAGAATGAGCAGGATGCAGGAAAAAATCAGCTGGCTTTGAATTATCCAAAAACTTCGGGTCCGGCCAAACCTCAAATTTTGGGGGTTTGCCACTCACAAGCTATTATTATATTCTGGGGTCTCTTCAAGCCCCAGAGTATAATGAATGGAGGCCTGAGAAGGAGGGGGGATAAAGATAACAAACAGTGTTACTCACTTCCCCCAGGCTCCGGGGCAGTCTCTGGGCAGCTTGTGGTCTCAGAGATGGTATAAATGACTTCAGAGACTGCTGAGGGCTGTGATTGAGTCTCAGTGGTCACGTGGGTTACGTCATTCCTGATGTCTCTGACACCGGAAGAGGCCCGAAGATCAGAGCCTGGGGGTGAGTAACACTATTTGTTATGTTAAAACATCACCATGGGGCCGCTGCTCATTATACTCTGGGGTCTGTAGCAATTCTGTTTCAGACATGATAGATCCAAACAAAACCGCTGGACGAATCTTGCGACGGTTCCTCAAACAAATACTCAGGAAGTCGTCAATCCGCCGCCTGAGTTGAGAAATTCATCTCGCCTCATGGCAAATGCAGCACTGAATGTGGCACATTTCAAGCAAGGCTTTCTTGTGTCAAATGTTCGCAACATCCCCTGTTCTGCGCCTCACTCGCCACTTTCCATGAATATTGGCGGAGTGGGGCCTATACCAAGCATATTTATTTTAACTCCTGAGTTATTCAGGAAATCTACGCCAATTCCTGACCTGCGTAGATTTCCATTCTGGCGCATGCGCTTGATTTATTAAGAGGCCGGAGACTCTTATAAATATTGGGCCTGTTGGGGCCTTTATTACATCTTAATAAATCTGCCCCAATATCTAGATTTATTGTCATTATTCAGCTGGTATTAGTTTAGAGATTCCCATATTTGCCAATGGTACGTTCATAGACTATATCAGACTTTGCTCGAGATACCATCCCTCATGTAAAGAATAGCAGAGTCGTGTGTAATACAGTAACCCGGTAATGTGATGTCACCTCTCCACATCAAACGGTTTCTCATGCAGAGATCAAATGCTGAGGTTTGTATATTGTTTTATATTCATTGTGCTCCAATAGATAATCCCATCAAGGACTCTCTGGGCAAACGTGATCACAACAAAGTGGAGAACTCATCTACTCCTGCCATTGAACGTGAACTAGATCTGTCTCAAGTGGCTTTACATTGTTTACAAGTACAAAGAGATGATCAGCCGGGCACCCCGAGCAGGTGCGGCCTACACCAGTCCCGGAGAGTGCCCGCTTCAGGCTTATCAGGCTTGGATCTCAAGAAAATACGTAAGTACTTAATTAAAGGAAAAACATTTAAAAAAAGTGAAGAGCTCCTGTTTTTTTCCGGTTCACATGTGGTTTACACCAGGTTCTGGCCAGTGTTACTTTGTAATAGTTTTTAAGACCCCATTCACACAATAGAATACAAATTCTAAAGCTGCCTTTTTCCCCAACTGCAGCTCTAGTTTGGTGCTGTTTTTAAGAAATGGAGCCTTTTAAAGGGTATTGTGGTAATTTGAAGTTATCCCCTATGTACTGGATAAGAGATAACAGTTGGATTGGTGATTCCCAATGATCAGGAGAATGGGGGTTCCCTTGTACCACCATATGAAGGGAGCGTGTCCTTTCTATTTACTAGGGGACTCCCAAAGATAGCCAAGTACAAAGCTCAGCTATCTTTGACAGTTCCATAGAGAATGGAGCAACAGCATGCGTACGCTCAACCTAAATCTCCATTCAGACAGGACAGGGAACTTTAGTTTTCGTAATTGGAAGAGATTGCAGTGGTCAGACCTCTGTGATCAGTTATTCCCTATCCAGTGGAAGGGATACTAGTGGTCAGACCCCCATGATCAATTATTCACTATCCAGTGGAAGGGATAGCAGTGGTCAGACCTCCATGATCAGTTATTCCCTATCCAGTGGAAGGGATAGCAGTGGTCAGACCCCCATGATCAGTTATTCCCTATCCAGTGGAAGGGATAGCAGTGGTCAGACCCCCAGGATCAGTTATTCCCTATCCAGTGGAAGGGATAGCAGTGGTCAGACCCCCAGGATCAGTTATTCCCTATCCAGTGGAAAGGATAGCAGTGGTCAGACCCCCATGATCAATTATCCCTATCCAGTGGAAGGGATAGCAGAGGTCAAACCCCCATGATCAGTTATTCCCTATCCAGTGGAAGGGATAGCAGTGGTCAGACCCCCACGATCAATTATCCCTATCCAGTGGAAGGGATAGTACTGGTCAGACCCCCATGATCAATTATCCCTATCCAGTGGAAGGGATAGCAGAGGTCAGACCCCCAAGATCAGTTATTCCCTATCCAGTGGAAGGGATAGCAGTGGTCAGACCCCCATGATCAGTTATTCCCTATCCAGTGGAAGGGATAGCAGTGGTCAGACCCCCATGATCAGTTATTCCCTATCCAGTGGATGGGAATAACATCAAATTACCTGGCACACTCCTTTTTAAACGGGGTTTCCAAGATATGGAGCAACCTCTGTGGTGGGCAGGGTGGGTGTAAAAGAAAAAAAAAAGGCATACTCACCTGTCCTCAACCATCTGTCCATCTCCAGCTGCCACTGAGGTCACTTATTGGTTTCAGCAGTCATGAGCCTCACGCCTTCCAGCACTGCATGCCCGACAGGGGTCAGAAGTGGGATCAAGAGAGGTCAATGAAGTGCCAGGAACAGATAAGTATGCCTTTATTTTTATACTCCAAATTCTGGTCAACTCCTTCAAGTTTGAAGGTTCTATGCCCTTTTAAGCTTCATATTGTAAATATATAACTTAACTTTTTCCTATAGTTGTGTACTTTTTTTTTTATCCCTTTTTTTTTTTTTTTATACCTCCTCTTGTCACTCATGTTACCTCAGCCAGTCCTGATGCAGTAACATGAAGTGCCTGTTACTGGACCTGCAGGCTCTGTATCCTACTCTCCCAGACAAAGCATCACAGAAAATCTGTCAACTAGTTTAATGTGTATATATATCTACATTTCAAGTATGAATGAATAACATATAGTAGAAATATCCAGCGAGACAGATGATATGCGTATCCATGCTTTCTATAATTGGCTGCATATGGAATTGTGACCTCCTGAAACTTTCTCCTCCACTAACCAATCACAAGTGGCGTATTACCATGTTATTTCCTGTTTCCTTGATAAAACCATCAGTAGTAACAATACAAGGCGCCAAAGATGTCATATAAGTCTCGAACGTCCTATAATTTGGGTTTGGTTGCACCCTTTTCTAACCACACGAACCACTTTCCAGAGCTCCTTATTATTACATTCCCTTTCAAGAGCTTGGCCGTTCTTCATAGAAAATATGAAAGACAGTCTGAGAATCTGAGAGGAGAGAGGTATGGGGAATGCAAGGGAATGGAAATGGTTAAATGAAATGCAAAACCTTGCTGTGCTGGGAAAATGGCGTCAAAATCTACAATGTAAATTTATCATCATCTAAAAGGCTTTTGTAATTGTCTTGAAGTGTAAAGATCCTGGTGATGATCTCCGGAGTGAGAGCCAAGTACACATTCTATTGAGGCCACAAACGAGGAGTGGCAAGATTTAGGGATTTTTTTTTTTCTGAATTTTTGGCCTTTGTGGTGATTTGGTGGCGTTCTACTATTAAGTAGCCTGACACTCCAACCACATGCATCTCTTACAAAAGTAGTCTGAGTTTGGCACCGAACATGTCCTATTTTTGTCCGTTTTCACGGATCTATCAAAGACTTGGAAAATGGCTGCCCCATGTATTCAAAACAGTCGTATCTGGTTGTCATGGCAGTTTTTTTGTTTTTAACGTGAATGGATGTAGCCTTAAAGGAAGTCTGTCATGGTGTTTTGCCCCCCCAAAACCACCATCATTCCCTGACCATAGTACTTTCCAGATGTCCTTAGTTGGCCAAAGAGATACCTTATTCAGATGAAAAAGAACTTGAGAGCCAGTGCCATACTGTGTAAAGTCAAGAAGGTGGGCACTTTTCTGATAAAGTCAGGCTGTCTAAGCCCTCATCCCACCCACCTAGGCGTGATTGATGTCCCTAAGAACAAGGAACCTCATCACAAGCCATGAGGAAGTCAGCACGACAACACATGTAAGATTTCTGCCAGACTTGTGGTGATGTTCCCCATCCTTGAAGACGTTAACTAAACCGAGCCAGGTAGGATTATGATGTGGGCATCATGGCTTCTCAACCTCCTTGACTTTACACAGCTCTTTAGCATATGGTGCTGTCTTAAAAGTTTTTTTTTTCATCAGATTGAGGTTCCTCTTTGGCCAACTAAGGACATCTTTGGAAATTACAGCACAACGTTCACATAGAAGTGGTGGTCTAGGGGGGTAAACACCTTGACAGGTTCCCTTTAAAGTTGGAAATTCATATTAAAAAAGTTCTAAAGCTCTAGTTTAAGGGCTTATACATGTTACATATGGGTTGAAAAAAGACTTACATCCATCAGGTTCAACCAAGGGATGGGAAAGACCATGGCTGAAGGGAAAGGCTGAGCTCTAGTTATAAAGCTATTGCAACTGTGCCATGAGACTACGATCTGAAGTACAGAGCCAAGTGGCCTCCAAGCACTTTTGTACAACCTCTGCAGGTATGGTTTAGTCTGCTCTAGAGGTAATGCTTCCTTACGTCATCTTCCTTCACTGGCTACCCGTTGCCCAGCGAATACAGTTCAAAATGCTAACGCTGACATACAAAGCCAACCTGTCCCCTCCATATATCTCCGACCTAATCTCTTGCTACCTGCCCACACGTAACCTCCAATCCTCCTACTCCTCTCACCAAGATTTCTCCCGTGCATCCCCCATACTCTGAAACTCATTACCAAGACACATAAGACTGACCCCCCACAGTCACAAGCTTCAAGGAGGCCCTGAAGACTCACCTATTCAGGAAGTCCTACAACCTCCAATAACACTACTGTGACCACACCACCATCTGTACAGTCTCTACCCCCACCTTCTGTCTCTATCCCTCTTCCCTCATAGATTGTAAGCCCTTGCGGGCAGGGCCCTCTATCCCACTGTGCCAGTTGGTCACTGTCAGTATTATATTTGTTTTGTATATTTTGTGTACCGTATGTAAACCCTCAAATGTAAAGCACCATGGAATTAATATAATAATGTCCAGCACCATGGAATTAATATAATAATGTACAGCACCATGGAATTAATGGTGCTGTATAAATAAATCTACTAGAGCTTGACTGCACTATGGGACTGGTTTATCCATGGCTTGTGCGCCAGAAAACTGGTATACGAGCCATAAATTTTTTTTAAAAAAAAGTCCCAATTTTTGCATAAAAATTGCGACTTAAGTTTTGCATGGCGCATGGCACTTTACTCAAAGAAGGAGTGGCGAGGATGGGGCCCTTGACTCATTTTCCATTTCTCAGCCTCAGTGACTCTGGATTCAATGATCAGGTAGTTGTGTGCTGCTTCCTCTTACCTGTAGAACACCACATGAGGGTCTTATTTAAAGGGTTGTTAATGTTGTATGTAGGCGTGTTCAGGGCTGGTTCTGACTCCGGGTCATGTGATAGGGACCAGCACCAGCTCCCTGGGTCGCTCTGCCTCCTCTCCAGTTTCCATCCAGTGGAAGAGTAGCATCAGAGAGACTGGGTACTGGTTTGATCACGTTACCTGGGGTTGGAATTATCCCGGAATCCCTAGGCACAACATGTAAAAACTCCCATAAAAAGTTAAAAATTTTTTTTTAAAAATGCCATTAAAGAGGACCTTTCATGTCCTCAGGCACATGCGGTTTTATATACCGCTAGGAAGCCGACAGCGCGCTGAATTCAGCGCACTGTCATCTTTCCCATTACGTGCCCCAGGGCTGGAGATATCAGTGCTGTTAGTTTTCTGTCCATCATCAGAAGGGCGTTCCTGACAGTCTAGCTGGGCTGTGAGGAATGACCCCCCTGACTGTACTCGTCCATAGACTTGTACTGGGGAGGCGTTCCTCACAGCTTAGCGTCATCGCTGGGTGGTAAGGAACGCCCCCTCTGACAGTACGGGGTTATGGATGAGTACTGTCAGGGGACAGCTAAACTGTCAGGAACCCCCTTCTGATGATGGACAGAAAACTAACAGCATCAATATCTCCAGCCCCGGGGCACATAACGGGAAAGACATAACCGCATGTGCCTGAGGACATGAAAGGTCTCCTTTAAAGAACTGTGTTCAAAAGAGCAAAAACCATCTCCAAAATTTCAGAATTTTTAGTACTGGCATTTTGCTTTAAATCCATTTGATATTGCTCGGATTTGTTCCTGTCTGGTCTTTCATCATCAGCCAAATGACAGTAGGTTTCTTTCAGTAAATATAAATAAGGCAGTTGTGAATAGTGCCCATTCATCTGCCAGGTGCGGGCACATAGATAGTCTGATACATGCTAAATAAAAGCTACATAAAATCAGTCTCAGACAGTGTGTAAGACGGTCAGTAATTTACTGTGATGAGTGAAACCACGATGACTTGATCTTTTCCAGCGCTGACAACCAGTATGGAAGAACACACAATGGAAATAAACCGGGTTCCGCACATTCCAAAGCCACAAAAAAGTGGGGTCATGTAGAGTGCAGAAGATCGGTGAAGTTATATAAAAAGTTGGCAAAACCAAGCTGAAAAATACATAGTAGGTTACATAGTGGTAAGTAAAAGTGCAGCATCAGGTGAAGATCGGAGAAATTATATTCATGCACATATCTGTATGTAGGTGCCCATCTGATCCCTCCATTTACTAATCTACAGAGATGGGAGAGTTACATGAGTACAGGATCAGACTACGCTTTTGTATTTTGTATCCATGAATACACATAATTCAGCATAGGAGCTGTGTACATATAATGATAATATGGTCAAATTTCTTCATTTCTTAATTTAAGATTCATTGGCGCAATAGGAAGATGGTTGCACATGGTCACTAAGGCCCCATTCACATCATGATCTGGCTCTCCGCTGAGCTTTCCATTGGAGGGATACATCAAAATATCACAAAACATATTCCACATCCATTTAGTTTAATAAGGCCAAAGGTTTAGTGGGGAGCCAGATTGTCATGTGAATGGGCCCTTGGACCAAAAAAGTAGTATTCACATGACACAAATGACTTTGTTACTTTAGTATTTTTATTTTGAAAAATATATACAATTCCAAAACATTACAACGCAAAATATCAAGAGGTTCTTCCTATTCCTAATACATGTCTATGGTCCCAAAGAGAATTTCCATTATTAGGCTGAAGCTACACGTGGCATAGCTGCGGCGGGTTACCTGGTAGCGAAATCACCAGCAGCTAACCCGCTGCAATATACAGTACCAGGTTCAGAACTGGCCCAGTTACAATATTAAATCCATTGAGAAAACCAGCCAGCCAGTCTCAGCTTCTTTGTGCTGCGGGTGGGTCTGCTGCGGGGTGATACCTGCAGCAGACATGCTATGTGTGGCCTGGGCCTGCTACAATAATTCTCACTTTCTAATGAAATGTTCATGAAACATTTACTTTGATGAAATCTTGTCCTATTGTAGTTTTACGCCAATATCATCATAGAGGTGAATAAAGGTGTTGTCCTTATAAACCTCCTGATATTCATCCCTTCAAGTACTAAAGTCATTGTATAAATTATTACGGAAATATCCTTCTTATTGTAAACCCCGGCAAGAGGGAACCAAGTAGACTTGTCAACCTGTAAGGAACAGAGGGGGAGATCTAAGCTAAAAGGTAGAAGAGTTCTGGCTTTAACTGGGCCTAAACGTCGTGCACCACATTATGTGTTTTAGACACTGCCGTGACATAGAGGAAAGGGTTGGGTCCTGCAATGGAACAA
Source organism: Leptodactylus fallax (assembly GCA_947044405.1). Classification (NCBI taxonomy): domain Eukaryota; kingdom Metazoa; phylum Chordata; class Amphibia; order Anura; family Leptodactylidae; genus Leptodactylus; species Leptodactylus fallax. The sequence goes on from CAMRHE010000272.1 coordinate 2,380,676, forward strand.
TGTGCACAAGAATTGTGCCAAAATTGTGACACAAATAGGTCAACAGGTGGTGTAAAGTTAGACTAGACAGTGTAAAGATGTGCCAGATTTATCATCCAGCATCAGTCACTGTGAGGGCGGTGCAAAAAAAAAACAAAAAACAATTTTTTGTGCAAAAACCTGGTTTTATGCCTTTTCTAAATCTGCCCCATGTGTACAAGAGAACCATGTGCATGGAGCCAATATGGAGGAGAGCAGTCCCTACAAAGTCATACCGTGACGGATTGATGCATGCCACCATATGGCTGAACAGCTTACCATTTGATAAATTTAATATAACATATAATATACCATAATACAAACTTATGTGTAAAACTGGCAATCTATTGGGATTTGTCTTGTTGACGTATTTAGGCGTCTGAGTTACTGGCGGCCGTGGCGTCTAATAGGGTGAACGACACGACTGATGTTATCTATTCTCCCAGCCACTAGAATGGTTCACAGAAAAGACTTGCCTATCGTGGCATACTATTACACTACAGAGCGAGAAGCAGTTCAAGGGACTCCTGAATGGATGGCGAGAGGTCTCAGACTGTCACACTGTGCACATTGTAGTGCAGGAATCTCAGGGCCATTTTACCGAAATGAAGACCGGATGGAAAATCAGAGGAACATACTACTGTAAAGAGGTCGATGCAGCCACACACTGTTCACTTACTTCAGCCTCCAAAATGGTCCCCCCGCTGATCCCCCAACTGGCTGATTCACACGGTAGCCGAAGTCCCAGATTTTTATGTAAGTCTATGAGAGTGTAACATCTAGGCTCTCATACACTTGTATAGAAAAAGTGACTTTGGGTTGGTGTGTGAATTAACAGGTCAGTCTGCCGATCACATGACCCAACTGGGGACCAGTTTGGAGGATGAATAAAGACAAACGCCCAATGAGAGAGTCTCGTACATATTGCTGGAGTGGAGCTTTAAGGGTGCATTGAATGCACTGATCAAAGTAAAGAGGCGGACTCCGCATGATAACTCCCATCGAAGTGAATGGTAAATGGTGGAAAAATGCCGCCTGGCAGATACAGAAGCTGCAAATTTTGCCACAAAATTTGGTCAACCAATAAAATCAGCCATGTCAACATACCCTTAAATGGTCTTTAAAGGGTAAAAAGCCTCAACTGACGTTTAATGTAGCCTTCTAAGACTCATACGACAATACTATTGCCTATAACAAATGTCTAAAACATTTGTGAGTTAAAAAAAAGGAGGGCTCTCATTTATCAGCCAGTGACAGTGTTTCTCTGTGAAGGTATCTTCTAGTCTGCACAAGGCCACACACTAACATATATAGATTTCTACAGACCGCTCCTTGTAGTCTGTAGCTTCGTTGTAAAGTGGCACCAATTAGAAAGAACGGATTATTACATGTAACATATCCAGTGTTCTGTATTATCTGCCGTCTTCTACTCTGAGTCCATGATAAACGTCTCAAAATCTGGATCCAGGTCTGAAACAAGCGCATCCACATAGTCGTCCACTGACGGACACTTCTGAAGCATGCCTGCAAAAAGAGAGATCCAACATTAGTATTTATAGCATACATCATACTCATTGTTTCAGATGGAATATTATCATAGTTGTTTGCAAATTCAGCAAAAAAAATAAATTCTCCTGCTCCGACAGGTTCTAGCTAGTATAAACCTAGACAATGGGCACTGGCACAAGGCCTTGTTGGATTGGGAATATGAAATGAGTAACTCATTACTGCCATGTAAATTTCAACCTCTTCAGTCGGTTCTCTGTAGGTTCAGACCTCCCACATATCCTCTCTCTATCATATAAGCTTCTCTAGTTCCAGTATTCGCAAAGTATTAATGAAACTGAGTATAGATTGATGTCATACATCAGTGCAGAGGCTGCTGTAATCACAGGACTTTATTAACAAGCACACAGTGTATAATTTCTTATTTAGGCAGGACATTTTAGATAGCTCTGTATCTGGTCAGCAGGGAGGAAGTAAAGGTCTACAGTAATTTAAGTGTTCTCCACCTATACGGAAATAAAATTTTAGGTGAATCACTTAAGGAGACAGCATACATAGACATACCGCTCATAAGAATTGCTTATTACACACACACACACACACACACACACACACACACACACACACACACACATTACTAGTGTTTCAAAAGGCCAGAAAATAAGACTGAGCAAATGAACCCATAAAACCAAGTCTGCCAGATGCTTTAGGACTATTTATTATTTATTTATTATGCTTACTTATATAGCGCCATCATATTCCGCAGCGCTTTACAAACAAACATTGTCAGTCACTGTCCCATATAGGGCTCACAATCTACATTCCCTATCAGTATGTCTTTGGAGTGTGGGAGGAAACCGGAGTACCCGGAGGAAACCCACGCAAACACAGGGAGAACATACAAACTCCTTGCAGATGTTGTCCTTGGCAGGATTCAAACCCAGGACTCCAGCGCTGCAAGGCTGCAGTGCTAACCACTGAGCCACCGTGCTGCAAGTTAGGACTACTAACTTGCTAACAGTGTCAGGAAGGGAACTTAAAGAATAGTGCAAACATACCTTTGTGGCCAGATAGACAAAGGTACCAAGCTTGGAACTGTCCTTGGACCACCTGCAACCTCAATTCATATGAGATGAAAGGTCTTTTTCTGTGCACTGCTAGGTCTATCTGCAGCCACCAAGGTTTGGATTGCACGTCTAGTCCCCACGCTATTAGCTTTGTAGCCATAAATTATATTATTTATTATTATTATTATTTATTATGCTTACTTATATAGCACCATCATATTCCGCAGCGCTTTACAGACATTGACAGTCACTGTTCCATATAGGGCTCACAATCTACATTCCCTATCAGTATTAACAGATTTCCTTTTAAAGGGCCTACCTAGGATAAATTAAAATGTCACTGGAGGTCAGGTAAAATAAAAGAGAAATGAGACTTTCCTACCCCAGTCCTCAGTTAGAGCGTCCCCTGGTCTATAGACTGCCGGGGCTGGAAGTGCAGAGTGTTAATCAATGGCCTCAGCGGTGAAATGCTGGGTACCAGTAACGTATTAGCAGTGATGTCACTAATTCCAGCATGTGACTGCTGAGGCCAGTGATTGGTTGATGTGATCACGTGATCGGTTGATGTGATCACGTGATCCTCTATACTTCCAGCCCCAGCAGTGCATGGACCAGAGGGAACAGGAGACGTGCCACCTGAACCAAGGTCCTGCGGAAGGCGAGTATCAATTGTTTGTTCATATTACCCTACCCAGGACCCCCCAATGAGATTTTAATTTAGCCTGAATAAGCCCCTTAAAGGAATTTTTGGGGCCAGGAACATTTCAGCAATTACAAAAATATACAAAACCAGGTATTTGTTGATAAATATAACCGACATCGTCTCCCTTGGAGCTAGATTTTTATCTACTTTGGAAAAAGACATACCCATTACCCAGAAAAACCTGGTGCTTCCCTGAATCTTGGCATAAGCTGGCACTATACTTGGAGCACTCTACAGACTCCTCGGCCGCTTTGATGTGGTTCTTTACAAAAAAAAAAAAAAAATCCTCCCATGTAAAAGTAAACATGACCTGGTTGTGGACTGCCACACCTTGTGTACATCATGCAAAATAAAAATGCCTTCAACAATTTGGCTTCTCTCGGAATAATTATAGGCAGCGTTCATTAAATCTAGAATCTCTGCCCTATATCCCTGAATAAACATCGCGGGAGCCGTTCCCCCCGCAGGACTGCAGCTCTGACGGTTGAATCTGCATCGGGCCCTGAGAAGAAGAGCCGCGGGCAGTGCAGAGCAGTTATACAGATTGTTCCCTGATACATGCACTAAGCTGCTGTATGCAAGTGCCGGCACGAAGAATCAATAGTATCAGGACCAAGTGAAAATCTAATTACTAACATATTCCGGGGAGAAGATCCCTATGAGGAATGCAGATGGAATCTGGTTTACCCTCCACATTCCATAGACCACAATACAAAGGGACCATCCAAAGCTCTTCTCGCCTGTATTCCCTGCCATCATGAGGGTTGTAAGAAATTAATTAGAGAAAAGGATTGACTCTTTTTCCAGAAACAGCGCCACTCTGATCTATAGGTTATGTCTGGTACTGCAGATATATTCACCTGACTAGTGCCATGGTGCAATACCATACACAATCAATACATAAGTGGGGCACGGTTTCTGGGAGAAAGGGGCATTCCACTATTAGGAAACTGCAAAGGTAAACTTTGTTTTCCTTAAAAGGAGCCTTAAAGGATTCACAGAAAAACTGGCTAAATAAAACGTATCACTTTTATCGGTATACTCTAAATTCGGATACATATCCCAGGTGTATAAAAACACCATATGTAACTCCCACAAAAATGACACTGTGAGAAGTATGTATTCTGATTTATGGTGAAAATACTACAAAAGTACTACAAATATAAAATGGATTGGGCCTCTATGCCCCTAATATACCAGGCGTAGAGTGCCGCTAAATAAACCCCTCCAAACTATACACCTCAACGCGTTTAGGCTACTGCTGGGGATCGAAAGCCCCATTGACCACCACATATATACATATATACATACACACTACACGCTGCAGCAGGGTCCTAAACATGCCATGTGCCATTTATAACACTGGTGTCCACATATCCTGCAGTAACGTTTTCGGCCCTCAGGCACATGGGTCCAGGTGTGACTGCTACCTCTGCACCTACGCCCCTGGAGTGAACTGGTTACACACAATTTATTTAAGAAAAAACAGAAGGGCAAGTGTTGTAACAAGGACCCCCGGGGAAAAGATGCTACAAACCAAAGCATTAAAGACTCTTCCCTATCCCCCACCAGGGAAGGGGTAAGTGCTGGAGAGGGACAGGAATATATAGATAGAATTAGCTGGGACCTGTAGGAAAAGATGTGGACACAAAAAGGGACCATGAGCAGGAGGAGGGGGAGCTGCTACTAGCTTTACAGTTCCCTGGAATATCTGTAGGGACCTTGACTGCTTACAAAAAGGAAGTGTATAAGGCTACGTTCACATCGGCACCGGCGACTCTGTCGCAGTGGCTTCATGAAACTCGGCAGAGGAAAAAGTACTGCAAGGAGGACTTTTTCCTCTGCCAGTTTCAGTCTGAAAATAATGGACCCCACTGATTATAACGGGGCCCCATCATTTCCAAATTGATTGGTACCGGTATTTTAGTAGTCCGCCTCTACGTTCTAATCCTCCAATAGAGAACAATGAACCTAGCGTAACATTGTATTGTCAGGGTATCACTCCAGCTATTCCTATACATGGTGAATGCTCTTCATGAGAATACTCTTCAGATTGCTGTAAGAAAGTCTATGTACACAATGGTGAGTGGTCCAATGAGACACAAGGGAACGGCATGAAACATTTCAAAAGGAGTTTCCAATATTGAAGTTTTTTTTTTTTTTTTTTTTAGAAACAGCATCACTCTTGCCCTCAGGCCGAGTCTGGTATTGCAGCTTCCCCCCTCTATAAAATGAAAAAAAGGAGGACTGTACAAATACAGCTATCTAATGTGTTAGTCAATGACTAGAGAGAGAAGCTCTGCAGTTTTCACAACATAGTTTGGGAGCCAAGAGTGACTAGCGATGGCCGCTCCCTAGCCCGGGGCCATTGTGAGACTCTCCTTCCCTGCTTTGAAGTTTCGTCCGTCATGAAAAGAAACAATTTCATTTAATTATGATAGTGACGGGATCAGCTCCAGGTCGGGGCTGTGATTTATGAGCAAGGACATTCAGAAGAGCCAAGGACTTGTCCTGCCTAGCTAAAGAGAGTGGACTACGCAAGACTCTCGGATACACACAAGAGAGTATTACACTGTGTGTACATCGCTATACAACGGGGCAGCACAATGGCTCAGTAGTTAGCACTGTTGACTTGCAACGCAGGGGTCCTGGGTTCGAGTCTGGCCAAGAACAGCATCAGCAAACAACTGGCCCTTGCGGTGTGGGGGACGAGTGCCTGTATGGCCGCTACTAACTCCCCTACTTAACAATGCTCAAGTGACATAGTGAAACATGCCGGATGCGGTATGATAGGTACACGCCGGTCAAAATTCATGCACCGTGTGATATGTCCAGGGCTGTGGAATTGGGATCAGAGTCAGGGGTGGAGTCGGAAAAAAGTTACCGGCTTTGGCTTCAAAATAAAATAAGTAATTATTTTTAATTATATGATACAGTTATTAATATAATACTAATTCGATGTATAACTTGGTACATAGTTACTGTCATAGGAATCAGTCACTGGATTTTTAATAAATTAGAGGACCTTTACTGTGTCTGTCTGACCATGGCTGACAGCCATTTATGAAGGAGTCAGATTCGGGCTTTGGGAAAATAGAGGAATCAGAGTCAGTGCTTTGGCCGACTCCACAGCCTTGGATATTTCTACTGTAAGTGTGAGGGGGTATTTCATGACACAGGAACTGAAAAACACAGAATTCAGATGGTTGACAATATCTGTAAAGCGCTGTGGAATATGTTAGCACTATATAAGTAAAATAAAGAATCCATATATGTACTACTCCCTTAGGCTGTGTTCACACGGAGGAATTTGCAGAGGATTTGGGGGTGCATCTCGCCACCGAATCTGGAGCAGATTCCTTCTGGGATCGCAGCAGGACGCGGAAAAAAAGAAGCATCCTGCTCGATCTTGCCGCGGATTCCGCGGCTCGAGACTCCCTCCTGATTAAGCCCATTCATCCAAGCCTAATCAGGAGCGGGATGCCTAGACTAAACTGTGGCGAAAATGCCGGCTGCGGAATTCCTCTTCATTTTCCGCCGTGTGAACATACCTTTAGGGTATATTCACACAGAATTTTTTTGCAGGCTGATTTTGAGGCAAAATCCGCCTAAAAAAAAAACATCTCCCATTTATTTCAATGGGGGTCAGTAGCAACATGACCTATCTTCCAGATCCCGCTTTGAAAAACCCATTGAAATCAAAGAGAGGCGGAAAAAACACGATGTGTAGTTTTTGTAAAAACGCATCAAAAACTGCTACTGGTTTTTTTTAAAGTGAAGTTTCCAGATCCATACAGTGTGTTGGAGTAAAACAATTGGGTAAAAAAAAAAAAAAAAAAAAAAAAAGTGTCATAAACGCATTGAAAACCGTGTCAAAAAATGCATCATGTACATAAAACGCAGCAAAAAAAGGTTTCCTGAAGTAGATTTTTTTCTGCCTGCAAAAAACTCTGTGTGAATATACCCTTAGGTGCTGCACTACCCATAACGCAGTCAGTTTTGCCAGGAGTGACCACATGACCAGGAAAAGCTGGTAGCTGTATTTTCATAACAGGAGGTATCTAAGCCCGGAGACTACTGGTGTACAGCATAAAAAACGCTTCTGACCCAAAATAGAACATTAATCAAATCAACATCAGCCCTGTTTTGTTTGCCTCTAAAGATGGTGCCATTTCGTTGCTGACATTTTTGTAAAAACAAATGGAGCTATATTGGTTATCAAGGTCCGGTATGGATGGGTCAGGCTCTTCCGAGTAGAGGGTTCTCTTTTTACTTGTTCTCACTCATACAGAGGAGCCTTGAGCAGGAAACCCTCTATGATGACCATAAAAAAAGGTGCTGGCCCTTTAAGGATGACTTTCTACTTTATACATCGTTACATACTGTAGTTGCCATTATTCTCCACAATCTCTTGATCTGTTCTGCATTGGCATAACTTCATTGGGAATTTGACTTCATTCCTTTTTATTCTTCCTTTTATACAATGTAATACTGAGCCGTCGTCCAGGACATTATATGTCGTTGCCAGCAGGGCTGTGGAGTCGGAGTCGTGGAGTCGGAGTCGGTGCCTATTTTGGTGGCGTCGGAGTCGGTATAAAATGGACCGACTCCGACTCCCAAAATATATAATAAATTGGTACAGTTAGTAGTACAATGCAGTATGTGCTGAATATATTTTCATAAGAATTTGGGAAAATGATGAAATGTTGAAAATGATGAAATGTCCTGTAAAGGTCTGTTCTATTCCTCATATAATGATGGGACTGAGTTCTGAGTGAACCTATAAGGTTTAGCAGTGCCAGGGCTTTGGAGTCGGAGTCGGTGCCTATTTTGGTGGAGTCAGAGTCGGAGTCAGGGGAAATTGAGGAGTCGGAGTCGGGGCTTTGGCGTACCGACTCCACAGCCCTGGTTGCCAGGGTTAGACAGCTCCGGCTCTATACTTGGAGCCAAGAAGAAGCTCTACATAAATGTCTAAATAAACCATCAGGCCGATCAGTAATGTACATGGGACTGTAGAGGCGGATTTATCATCCGCCACATCTGTACTCTTTGTAGTGTCTGCTCTTCAAGTAATGATACAATTTGCCCACTGGGTCTTTGCAGAGATAAAAATCACTGTATTGTACAGAGGAGTGAAAATGGATCAAAGGCGAGAACATGATGACCAAGCCAAGCAATAAAAAGTAACAGTATATCTTCAGCAACACAGGATTAGATGTCAGCCCAAAATTACGTCCTACTCTCAGGCTACAACCTGATATAGAGACGAGATGACCTGGAACAAAACTGCGCTATTAATCAAATCAAGTTAACTTACTATTGCCTTAAAGGGGAATTCCATGTCCACAAATAAAGGTCACACTTTGTATTATAATTTTCCAACATGTTTTTCTGTAAAAATTCTGAGTATTTTTCCAATATGTCTTCTTGCTGTTATTCAACAGGAATCTTCATTGTTTACATCAAATACTAATCCATGCAGGTCATGTGATCAGGAGGACGACTCATTACAGGACACTGCTCTAATAGCTGTAACGAGCCGTGCACTGGGGTGTCACATGACCAGGACAGATTCTTAGACACTGGTGGGGAATTAAAAGGGTTGTCCCATTACAAAGTGTCACATTGCTTGGGTTTCAAGGGCTGGGTTCCCCAGCAGTCAGAAAGGGGGACTGAAAGTCCCAGTGCATTTTCCCAGTGACTTAAAGGGGTTGTCTGGGATAAATTGAAATCCCTACACTAACCTGAACACTCTCCCCCCGCCTACTTTCTAAATAACATAATTAATCAAAAATGTATGGTTACCCATATCCTTGGCCGCCCCAGGGACATTTTCTGCTTATCCGGTGACGATCCGTTTTCAGAAACGGAACGGCACTACTACTTCCCCCCCCTTCCCCATCCGCTCCATCATACTTACCTCTCTTCCTTCTTCCTGCGGGGACGGCTCCTCCCTGTTTTCTGACTGCCGTGCGTGCTATAGACCCAGCGCTGCTCTGTGCAGCCGATAGTCCACCTCTAGTGCGCAGGCGCCGCATCACAGAACTGTGCAGTAGAGGTGGATCGTCGGCTTCAGAGCAGCGCTGGGTCTATAGCACGCACGGCAATCAGAAAAGAAGGATGGGCGTCCCGCAGGAGGAAGAGAGGTAAGTATATAATGGTGTCGGGGATTGAGGTCAGTAGGTAGGGAAGGGCTAGTAGTTTGAGCGGGATAGCTAGAGACAGGGAGGAGGTGTATGGGAGGGAGGGAGAGAGGAAGGGGAGGGAGTGAGGTGAGAGGGAGGTAGTGTGGAAGTTACATAGCAGAAAGCTGAACCATGTAAACAAATGCAGAAGATACCAGGAGCTCCCAGAAATCACTCAAAACAATGCTAAAGGTATATGGGTGACCTTATTAACCCATTGATAGCACCGACATTTTAAAAAAAACCAAAACATTTTTTGCCTGGAAAACCCCTTTAATTTCCAGTGGGCTTACATTGGCGGCGTTTCATTCACTGCTATGGGCTTCAGGGACTGCAATCTCTGGCAGTTCCATAGAAGTGAATGGAGCACAGGTCGTACAAGAGCCCTGGTGCTTCATTCACAGGAAGAATGCAGGTGGACTTCTCCTTTAAAGAGTAACTAAACTTTTGATTTTCTGGCAGTATTTCTGTCATTCATAAATTCTGTAATATACTTTATTAACAAATTTTGTCTTTCTGTGAAATTCTGCATTTTTTCAATCTCTCCCTTGCTTCTGTATTGAGAGCTGTTCCTGCCTCTCACTGAATGTTACTGTGTATGGAGTACAGGCTTGGAGTAGACAAAATGAGGGTGGGGGAGGGTCATTTCAAACAGTTATATCTCAGACATTATAAAACATACAAACTTTTTTTTATATCATATATATTATACAGCTGCATATAAATGTCCCAACTGTATTTTCAACCAGTGATATCTCTGGAATAATACAGATAGCACTGCAAGCTTAGTGTCATATGAAAGAAGAGAATCTCCTCTGTCATATGACACCAAAAGTTTGTACGTTTTATAATGTCGGAGATATAACTGTTGGAAGTGACCATCCCCCCTTTATTGTCTCTACATCTTACACAGCCCTGTACTCCAAACTCGCACTCCATTCACAGTAACATTCAGTGAGAGACAGGAAAGGCTCTCAATACGGAAACAAGTGGAAAAAGTGAAAAATGCAGGATTTCACAGAAAGGAGACAAAATTTGTTAATTTGAGTATATTACAAAATTTATTAATGACACAAATACTGCCAGAAAATGTAAAAGTTTAGTTGCGCTTTAAATGGTCACTAACTTTTCACAAGACTAATTTCATAGAGCATGTGATTCTGGACCAAAATGTAATGCACTTTAATTAAAAATGTGGCTGTTTTGTGCCTGAAAAACCTCTAAAGTTACTGCCACTAGGTGTCTACCTTCTAGCAAATTTGCAGTTTACTCCCTGTTGCTAGCCATGTTCAGTCTATAGATACATTAGATAAACAAGACGGGATCACAGCGAGTGGAAGCGAAGGTTCTATTCTCTCTATTACTTAACTGCTCATAGATTGCTTATTTCTCCTGTGTTTTAGCTACATGCATCTAGTGTTCCTGGATTTCCTATATGATGGTCACTTGGGCTTTTCTCAGCTATTTGTTTACTATTGTACAGTTACTCCTGGCAGAATAGTATCAGTAATAGATAGGGAAGGGGGCAGACCGCTCCTTACTGTACACGTCCAAAGCTTCAAAGACAAATGTAAAAATATGCCACAGCTATAATGCAATTAAGAAGAGGACACCATGTATGAAGGCTTATACAGTCTGCCCATCAAGACCCTGCACATATTTCAACTTTTCATGAAAGGTACCTATTTATGACAATAACCTCAATTTGTTTGAAATATCAGAGACCACCCATGAGAAACCGCAGCCAGCCAGGCATTTTTCTACAGTGGAATGTAGTGTTAAAGGGCGAGGTTGGGTTTCTGAAAAGTCCTAGACCATAGAAAGTTCCTACATTCGTGGTCATATCTAGAGCCGGATTTGAACCCGAATATTCCATGTGAAAACCCCTTTTGAACGTGTGCTTTGTCGGTGTCCTAGCCATACTTTGAACGGCTAGTACACGGACCCATTATTTTCTTATGGTCTTATCTCCTGGTCCGTGTATGGGGCTGTGAGCTCATGGAAAAAAACTCAGGACCCGTCCATTGATGAAATGAATGATAGATGCACATGATCGTATACACGTAGCCTAAGGCCCAAATAGGCATGGTGTTGCTAAATTTGTGATGGCTAGCCCAGCAAATCAAGTGTCAGCGATGATGTTCTGTAATGTAGTGACTCCAGTGACAGAGCGTCATCACTTCCACTATACAATAAAAAGGGGGACCCTGGATAAATAAAAAAAAAAAACAATTCACCATATTCTTAAAATCTGACAACCCCTTTAAGTTACACCACTGCTTTACTCCATATAACCTGGTACTGTAGCTCAGCCTGTACACGTGTGTGTGTAGCCTACACTAGTACGGTCTGGATTACCTCCCTATTTCCAGAACCAGATTAGTTTTCCTGGGAGTAAAAGGTTTTCAGTGTGAATGGAGTCAGCCACCCCTGTGCTGTACAGTAATGAAATATTCCTTTATTCTCAGCAATTAGACAACACCCGGATATTGGGCTGAGCACCGGAGCGGTAATCTCCCCGGGAATAGAGCCATCCTTCCACTTCATAGAAGGTTAAATATCTCTAAACACAAGGATAAATATTTAGACGTGATCGGCTCCCAAACTTAACTGAACTTTTGCCATCCAACTGAAATCGAAGTAGGTTTTTGAGGTGAAGCCATAAGCCTTCTATTTTGAAAGCCCTTTAAAAAGGGGACCTTTTACCACCTCCAACATCTGTGTTGGTGACTCCAGCACAGTTGGATATTTTTCTCTATCTCTCCCTGTTCCCAGGAAATCAGTTCTGTTAGTTTCAGCTCCCACTAGGCCCTTTATTGTCAGGTGGGCAGTCTCAGACTATCTACTCCAGACTAAGACCACCCACTTGACAGTAAAGAGCTTCATTAGCTTAACGGGAGCTGAAACGAACAGCAGTGAATTCCCAAGAATGGTGGAGGCTACAGATGAATTTCCAACTGCACTGGAATCAGTTGAGCGGAACCTATTGAAGCATGCAGAGTTGGTAGAGGTGGTGAAAGGTCCTCTTTAAGATACCAACAGCAACTGTTTAACCTCTTTAAACCAACTGGCACCCCAGCAACATCACAAGGGGGGTGCACATTGCTTGTCATTACAGCCGGAAGCCTATTGAAGGCCTGGCCTATCCCAGGTCTGTCGTCATAGACCTGCAATTATACCTGGTCCAATAAAAACTACAGATTGCCCGCAAAAAGAAAGCCCTTACACAGATCCAAACACAGAGATGTAAAAAAGCTATGGGTGTCTGACTACAGCGATGCAAACATAATTTTTTAAAACGTTCTACGTATCAAAAAGCATAAATTTGTTGTCACCATAACTATACTGACTCATAGAATTAGCCATCATGCACACGACCATACTGAATTTATGTTCCACAAATACTGATGCACAATGCGCACACATACACATCCTCAGTTTGTGTCCCTGGTATTCCTGACCATTGACCTGCATATGAGCCATGTAGCCAATCACAAGTTGTTCTGTTTGACTGTAGAATCACTACTCAGCTCCGATTGGCTAATGTGCTCATATGTGAGTAGGAGGTCAACAAAGGCCGGGGACCCAAACAGAGACTCACTGCAGGATCCCCGGCTGCATGGAGAGGTGAATATGCAGATTTTAAGTCTCTGCAATGGAAACATTTTACTTGGAACAACCCCTTTAAAATTGTTATAAAAGAACTTAAATGTACATTTTTAAGTTCCCCACGCCCACATGTCACATTACTTCAGTAAAGCAAATATTTAAAGTTTGCCACAATTTAAGATGCATCTTGTTTACTTCCAAAATTGGGCACAGCCTGAGTGTAAATGGTGGCTATTAAAGTCAGTTTCCAGTTACATAAAAGGAAAAATAAATATACATGGTTCACCTGAATCCCAGGTACTTGGTCACCACTGTAACCTCATCATATAATGAGCACCTCGCCCTTACTGCTGAGTGCAGGACTCTGTCAATTTAGGGTGACATCTCTGGTTTACGCTCTCAATGTCTCCGGCAGATTAAGATGATTTTAATCCTTGTTGACGTTCTTCTAGCACTTGACGTATTGAATAACAAAATGTTGGAGCCAACTCCTATATCAGATTAGACGGATCAATAAAGAGTCACCAGTAGACCAGGAGTATCGTCAAGAAGTCCTACGTATAACCCTAATATCTGCGAGGCAATCCAACATGGGGGGAGGAAAGGTCCAACTCTAGTAATGGGGGGGATTACAATCTGACTGCTAGTAGACGTGTGGAGGATGTCATGTTAAAGCAAGGGCATGTCTCAGAGTCCCGTCTTTTCAGAGGGAATGTGTTTTTTTCCTAGCCATGATGATGACTGACTCAAAAAGACTCCAGCATAGATCAGGCCCATGATATGTGCATCATTTAGCCAGTTACTATGGCGGTATCTTGTAGAACTTACGAGGCACTAACAAAACAGGTTTCATGTCCTTGATGAACCAAATGCTTGCTGCCCTCTGACTGCCAGTGGCAACCCTCGAGGTCAGGCTGCCAGGTCCTTCTAAGTAAAGGTAAATGACTTTTTTAGTCTACAAAGATTGTTAGATAACATGTATATTAGAGAAGATGGAGGGAATATGGACCTACCTGGCTGTCCTGTTGGGTTTCCAATAAAAAGAAACACAACACATAATATACAGGTTTATCTTTAGTGAATCAATGCTTTAAAAGTGATATCACATCACATTTAGCTCAGGTTTTTTATTACAGACTTGTTTACGTTGCTGAGTAGCCCAGGACAGAGTCAGCAGAGTCATCTCATTATTATTGAAGGCAGGTGGATCTAGTGACAGCTTTATTGTCCTGCTGGAGGCCGCAATAAGGCAGGATAGCATTACTATATACTATACACATAGATAAGGTAGTGTACAGTATGCATCATAGCTAGTGTCTGGGGATGGGACAGGACTTAATCTCTTCCTAGAGCTAAAGGGTAATAGAGTAAAGGGTCTATTACACTGCCCAGTCACTGAACCAGTTATCAGGAACATGAGTTCTTAGGAATGCTTGTTCCCGATCACTGGCCTGTATAATTGTGCGACCAATTGGCTGGCAAATGAGTAAACCTTTGTTTGTCGGGTGATTTTATCTTATGTTCAGCATTAAGGTGCAAGATAACTGGCAAGGGATGTCCTAAAGATAACCAATAGAAATGAATGGGGGAGGAACAATCGCTGCTACCCTTGGATTGGCCAGCAATAGGCTGCTTTAAAGGAGTGCTGACTGATGTATTTATCATTAATCAGGGCTCATCCTGCTCACCATAGGGCAGTGTATACTAAGAGTACCCTTAGTCTATTGACACTCTCTGACCTCCGATTCATTGCGGCTACCATAAAGCACATAAATCCTGCTGATCTATCCATACCGGTGCTTCTCTATACTGTGTGTCAGGCCTCAATAGTAAGGCACACCCCAGGTGGTGAGGATCAGATCCTGCCGTTCAGTCCCTTCTCCGGCCACAACAAACTCTAGGTTATTAATAAAAAGACTTGTATGCCCATCACCATGTCCTGCCTGGTGAGACCCCAGTAGAAGTAGTCTGAGAAGTCCTGGCCTACACAGAAAATGCAGCAAGGATGTCTATGCCTCCAATAAAGCCATTCAAGGAAGATTTTTGATAAATTAAATTTTTCTGGCCCCCAGGTGGTTTTATATACTGATGACCTATCCACAGGTGTCAGTGAAGGTCCGAAAATCAAATACACACTAACCAGTTGATCCGGCTGCCTTGTGCTGGAAGCTGCTATAGCTGACAGGGCCGGATGCAGATCTGCTCCTATTCAAGTAAAAGGTGTAGAGATACAGCCCCGTCCACTGTATAGTGGTGGTGCCAGGGTACTGCAGCTTGGCATCTGTTACTTGAATAGGAGCAGAACTGGTTCAGGCCCTGTCCAGCTCAGTAGCTTCTGCTGCCAGGAGAAGCCAGATGAGCTGATCGGTGCAGGGTCTGGGTGTCGGACCACCACAGATCACAACCTATCCTGCAGACCATCAGTATATATATATATATATATATATATATATATATATATATATATATATATAAAAAAAAAAAAAAGCAGTCAGAAGACCCCTTTAAGACAATTGCTGCAACATTAATAAGAAAAATAAAACATAAATAATAATTTATTTAATGACACTTAGTCTCCTTTTGCAAAAAGCCTCAAGAGGAGGGGGTCGGGGGCTTAACCTGCCAAATTTACAGCAGCTGTGTTACAAGCTGCTCACCTTCAACACATTCTCATCTTAGCTCCCTCTGCTGGTCAATAGTGGGAAATATGACAATTATTCTGCCATTTTTCAAATATTTGTTTTAAAGTTTTTTAAAAAATTCCAAAAATATATTTAAAAAAAAAATATGTAAACACGTAATGGGTTAGACATTTACAAAAGTCAGAGGAAGAAAAACAATCCCTTACATATCACACTGAAGAAAAGCACAGTAGGAAATGTGTGCACCGTATATGTGGAAGTGACATGTATAGGAGGATGTCCCCTGCTGGGAGGACATTGTATAGCAGGACGGGTTATCTGATCCTTAGTAGTCGTGTACCAAAACAAGAGGGGGAAACACCATACTATATTATTTTTAGATCATCATATTGGAAGTGCGGCCTGATACAGAATGCTAAAAACTCTTATTAAATTCCTTAAAAATCCAAAACTCAAAGAGCCAACCTGATCCTCCTAAATAATTTCAGGTTTTTAGGATAAGCCAAACTCGGAGGTCGGGGTACCCCACAGAGGCTGAAAACTAAATAGATCTTATGTGATCAGGGTTGGCCACCTATAAGCACACATAGAACCGGAAACAGCGCCACACCCGTCCATGGGTTGTGTCTGGTATTACAGCTCAGCTCCATTGAGGAGAATAAGCAGGGCTGTGGAGTCTGAGTAGAGACCAATTTTGGGCAGAGTCGGAAATAAGTAACCGATTCCACAATAAAATGATTCTTTTTAATTATAATTATTGATATTCTAGAATTAGATGTATAGTATGTTACATATTTACTATGATAGGAATCCGTCACTTGGTATGTTCATGAATTAGAGGATCTTTATTGCTTCTGGCTTACCATGGCTGTCAGCTATTTATCAAGGAGTTGGAGTTGGAGTGGGGCTGTGGAAGAATTGAGGAGTCGGTGGTTTTGTCCTACAGACTCCACAGCCCTGACAATTTAGGGGCAAGCGTAGCAGAGTTTTTGAAAGCCGCATTTTTTTTTTTAAATCCTAGACAACCGTTTTAAAAGTTTACGTTCTGGTTTCCTCAGTTCACATACTGTACAAATAATTTGGAGAAGAAAGTCTTATTGCATGAACCAAGTGGAAGAGTGATGAAATTAGGCGATACCTTTTAGAGGCTAACTGAGTATATTTGATAGTAAGCTTTCGAGAGTACTACCTCTCTGAAGAAGAGAGCTAGACTCTCGAAAGCTTACTATCCCGGAGGAAACCCACGCAAACACGGGGAGAACATACAAACTCCTTGCAGACGCTGTCCATGGAAGGATTCCAGCGCTGCAAGGCTGCAGTGCTAACCACTGAGCCGCTATATAGATAAGGCTCACCTGAATGTAACGCCGCTCCCCCATGCCTCCAATGCCGAGATATTCATTTATCTCACAATACCCAAATGAGAAGTCTGGGGCACTGAAAGCGGCTCGAAAGCTAACTTTTTTTTTTTTTTTTTTTAATTTCAGTCAACGTAGCTGTACAATGGCTTGTTTTTTGTGGGATCCATTGTACTTTTGAAGAAAACCATTTGGGTACATATAATTTATTGGAAACCAGTGCCGTGACCCAGAGACTCTTATATTGGGGTCAATACTCTCTAGGTAGTGGTCAGCGGGAGGGTCAGCATTACACCAGCTCAGCATATACCTTTTATAAAAAGCCTAAATTCTAAGCTCACATAAAACATAACAGGAAGAGCAGATGTCGGCAGAGATAGACGCGAGCAGCAGCCAGAAAATGTGCACAGGAATGTGAGTGGAAATCGATCAAAGGTTTCCTGCACTTTAGTCTGAGAATTTCAATAACACTTGGACACAACATAAACCTAGAGCAGCTTCGAGGCTCGCCAATATAAGATCACGGAGAGATCCGACTGCAAGACAATGAGTGAATGCACTGATAAGGCTGGAAGGTAATGGCTGGCATTCTGCACATTATATAGGGGATTATATAGGGGATTATAATGCCCCCATAGACTGGACAAGGGGACAAGACATTTATGGTATATTCACAGGCTATGCCATAAATGTCTGATGAATATCCCAGTGGTGGGAAACTGACCCCACACACCCCAGGACCACTGACAGTGGTGATCGGGTTTTAGGAAACAGCTGAGCTCATATTCTGTGGCTATGCCATAAGACCAGGGCCTACATGGCGACTTTGTCCGTGACTCCCATTGCTCATCATAGGGTTGCACCTTCGGGGTTAAAATGTAACTTCATTCACGTACATTAGTGACGGAGTCAGAGGGCAACAGGGTGATCTTTGGATGAGCAATGGGAGTCACTGACAAAGTTGACATCTAGGCCTAGACTAATTTTTATCATGATACAACTATTTTATAATACAGATCGCTGAACTCTGCATTATGCTATTCCTCTGTTATTGCTCTTGGAAATGTATGACTAAATTGAAAACTGGGTTACCTTTCAGCTTGTCAAAGGGGCGTATCTCACACTGTCCAATCAATGCTGCAGGAACCTACCTTTAACTAGCAACATTCAGTTATTGATATATTCATACATTACCAGGAGGAACAGCAGAGGAATGGAAAAGATGCTAGATAATTGTTATTTTGCTGGAAATACCATTTTTTATTACAGCAGACATGTTAGGAGAAGACAGATCTATTTCAAAGATTAATATTAGAGGTACATTCTTCTTTTACACAGCTGCTGCAGAACCTCATTTTGAAAGGGAAATTGACTGGATAACAAAAACTGCTACTTGATACCACAGCGACTATCACATGTATGGCTTTTCAGACTGGGTAAGAGGACCTTTTAAGCCTCTGTTGAGGTTACAATAAGAACTGGAAAACCCCTTAAAGGGGTATTCCCACGAACATAATTATTTTTAAATTTGTAGATAATTAAAAGTTAAACATTTCTGCAAATATAAGTAATTAAACATTTTGCAGAGTTCTAAAGATTTTCTCTAAATATGTTGTGGTCACAAGTTGTTGTCTTGATTGGTTGCCAATGGATACGACCATGAATGCAGGACCTCTCTAAGGTCAGAAAATCAGCCATGATTTCCTTATTGTGGCCGGGATATCTTCTGATACATGTAGTGTCCCTGTCTGATAACCCAGGTATAATAAGAAAGTCATGGCTGGGTTCCTGACAAGTCCCAGACCATAGAAAGTTTCTGCATTCGTGGTCGTGTCCATTGGCAACCGATCAAGACAACAGACTGTCACCACTAAGATAGTTAGAGGAAATCTTTAAAACTCTGAAGAATTTTTAACTATTTATATTTGCAAAAATGTTTAACTTTTAATTATCTACAAATATAGATACGATTATGTTCATGGGAATACCCCTTTAAAGCTAGCCACACACATGAGAAAGCTGTCTGCCAAATGTTTATTCGTCTCTCACCCAACTTTCCTATACCTGTGCAATGCTCTGCTCGGCTGAGTGATGCTAGGGTACTGAATTATCTCCCCGCAAACAAAAGGATCAGGGGGTTGGGTTGTATGAGCTGCATAAAGAGAGCCTGTCAGCAGGAAAATTGGTATCAAACTAATGACCGTAGCTTGTAGGGCAGTTTCTACACTTTCCAAAGATATCTTTCTTATTCTGCAATAAAAAACATGAAAAACAGTGTTTTATTCTTATACAAATTAGCTGAAAAGGGCTTTAGGGGAGCTTCTCCTCCTGGCAGGGCTTTGCCCCTGACTGCAGATAAAGTGGCAGATGTCACTCAAGTAATGGTGGGAGGAGCTGGGCAGCAGTTAGGAGTGATTATGTAAACTAAGAGAGTGAAGCCCTGGCAGGAGAGGACACGCCCCTAAAGCCCTTTTCAGGTAATTTGCATACGAATGAAATGCCGATTTCCATGAAGATGGAGCTGCAATGCAGAATAAGAAAGACATCTTTGGAAGGTGTAGAAGCCGCCCTATAGGTACTGGGTACTAATACAGATTTCCTTGCTGGCAGACTCCATATATATATAGATATCTATATTATAGATATCTATATATATATAGATATATATATATATATACACACACACAGTGTGTATATATATATATATATATATATATATATATATATATATATTTAGTGCACGTGTAGATGAGTACATGCACATTAGATCACAGATACCGGATAACACAATGTAGTAGAAGGTCAGAGATGAGAGCGTTGTGCTCCTGTATTTGGGAAGCCCTTGAGCAGCTTTGTTCACACGGCTGAGAACCGGCTGGAGTCTTTGATAACATCTGATCACAACAGCTGCTGTTTGCCCAACACACACCCTGGTCAGCCAAACAGACACAGAGATCAAACACATAGTGTTATTACTTTACCTTCAACCATGAGCGTAGGCTCCTTTCCACCTCCATGTGCCAGCATCTCCTGGCGGTAGCGTTCTCCCATCACCCTATAGAGAAGACATACTCGGTTACCAGCACCTGCATGCTAAAACACGTGCCTTCCCATCCATCAAGAGTCCACCCCCCCGTGATACGACGACAGCCTCCATGATACAATGACAAAAATTCTCCAACAGCACTATATGTTACCTATGCTACAATATTAAAAAAAAGAACTTAAAGCAAATGTGCTTTTTTATGACGTTTTTTTGTTAGAAGGATCCCCCCAAATTACAGTGTCTGACTAATGGGACTCCCCAGTAATAAGCCGTCATATCCAGCTGGCAGAAGGTTTACAGGAGTATTCTCACCTCGGCCTCCTTCTCCCCACCCACGGGGCAAGAGTTAAAGAAAAAGCCATACATGGCTATTCTATGTTGTTTTTGTAACTCCCATAGAGGTAAGTGGGAGGTATGGAAACAGCGCAGCACAGGGAGTTACAGGATCATCTCAATAAATTAGAATATCTTTGAAACGTTTATTTCAGTAATTAAATTAAAAAAGTGACCTCCTATATTTTTTAGATTCTTTACACACAGATTGTTCTATTTCAAGTGTTTTATTTCTGTAAATGTTGATTATGGATTACAGGTAATGAAAACCAAAATCTAAGAAAATTAGAATATTGTAAAAAAGTTCAGTATTGTAAATTCAGTGTCACCTGCCAAGGTTTCCTAAGCCTTTAAATGGTCCCTCAGTCTGGTTCAGTAGGACACACAATCATGGAAGACACTGATTATGAATTGTATTATTGAATTACTGAAATGAATGAACGTTTCACAGATATTCTAATTTATTGAGATGCCCTGTACGTGGGTTCTATAACCACCAAAGCTCTGCTATGCTGTTTTGCCAATTCCCATTCACTCCTATGGGAGATGCAGAAACAGCACAACTGCGGCCGTAAGTCCCGTCCTAGGGGTTTGGGACCTAGGAGAAGTTATTCCCATCTTGGCAGTGATTTGCCAAGATAGGAACAACCCTTTAATTTCCCAGCAGTGTCATCATATGAAAAAATATTGCATGATTGCATGATGCCTTTGCACAATGCATGGACATATTGGTATGGGTCCTCCAAAGAGAGAAACACGCTTCCTAGCAGCTTTCTACAGGATGCCTATCCATCTCCATCTTGGCAAGATAATTTGCAGATTGGGTGGGCTCCAGCTGCTCTGGCCCCTAGCGGTAAGGCGAACAGGGGATTTCTGCCCCCCTGTCCCTTTTGAATAGAGTGGTGGTCGGCAGCACGTGCACCGGTTGTATTTCAATATGAATGCTGGAGAAAGCCAAAGTACATGGCCCGGCTATCTCTATTGCTTCCACTGACATGAACAGAGTGGTGTGTGCACTGCCCGACCACTGCTCTGTTCAGAACAAGGGACAAAAATCCAGATAGGTGGGGGTCTGTCCATTCAGGCCCTGCTGATCTGCAAACTATCCTGTAGATAGGGGTAACTTGCCAAGATGCCACAACTCCTTCAAGCGATTTGCCCAAAAATGCTATTTCTTCCCTCAGACTGCTGGGACCCCTGGGAGCATGAGAACAGGTGGCAGCCAACCCAAAGACTGGTGGGAAGGTCATTAGACGTGTCATTTAGGTGTCTGTAACCTAGAATAGACATTCAGTATGTGGCGGAGATTATTGTAATATCATTATATCATTAATATCATGCATTATCTTAATAACACCAAGATGACACACTTAGCTCTGCTACATCTGTCATCTCTTTTTTCTACTGTGAATCCCAAATGTATATTATAGATAAGTCTACAAGACTGGCAGATCCAGTAAACCTCTTACCGATCAAACGGATTTTTCATGAAGCACTGCTTCCAAACCATGGAGGCCACCGCCCGGGACATTAAGTAGGAGTAGTATTTGGCACCATAACCGGCCAGATGACTAAATCTCAGTTGCCAGGCCTGCAGGTAAAGCAAACAAATATTATTATATAAAAACTGCAGAACGCCATTCTGTGTATGGATTGTACGTTTCTAAAGAACATGGGAATAAGTGGAGCCCATGTTTTGTCATGCTGCATAACAAATGGGTCTGAACTGCAATGGCAGACACAGCCTTTGGACAAAGGTGCTGAAGGGTTTTTGGGAAAAAAACAAAAAACCATTAAAGTCTAATATCAATAAAAAAGAAATGATATTCATCTACCAAGGTTACGGTTTTGGGCAGGGTATTCTGTCTGCCATCTGGTCCGGGGTCGGAAGCAAAGAGTGTCAGATGACTTCTGCGGTCAATCACTAGCCCGAGCGGTTACGTTCTGCGTACTGATGATGTCACTGCTGATAGGTCACCAGTACCCAGCATTTGAATGCTATGGCAAGTGATTGGCCGCAGTGGTCACCTGACCCTCTGCACAGTGGGAACAGGGGATGCACCACTCAAACCGATGACCAGGGGTAGAGGAGCAGCATTTTTTTTTTCCCCCACTTGCGACCCTCAGTGAGTTTTTCATTTATCCCGGACAACCCCTTTACATAAAACTTTAACAGCCCGACAGCTATCCCCCGCCATATATACTTGGCTTAGCTGACCATGTAGGTATTCTCAATGGACAGACAGGAATAAGCTACTGGTAGACAAGCTGTTGGCTTATCTACTGTAAAAAAAAAAAAATCATAGGATCGGCCATGTTGAAATCCAACAACCAGATCCTTCCTCACTTGACCTTGTCTGTTACAGAGATAAGTATACCTTTACACATAAGCTAGTCAGATGGTCTCGCCAAAAGTGGCAGGTCTGTTGACTAATTTTGACAGGTTCTGCCAACAACCTAGAGTCTTTCAAGTCTGGCGGATGTTTTTTTGATGGATTCCTCCAGCCTGATCTTTGCACTTTCCCCAGATGTGTTGGCACCGGTATCTAGCCTAACCTTACAAGTATGTTTCCTAATAGAACAGTCGGAAATAAGTCACCGTCAAACACATGTTGGTGGTCTTTGGTGCCCTTCAGGTGTCTGTACGGCCATCTTAAGTCTATATCACTGAGAGAGCATTTTTTGCAGGGTGGTGGTGATTCTAGATCAATGCACAGTGCAAATATTCCCAGAAATCAAAGCTCATTGCCACGGACTGCATCTTGTGAGCCGCTGCCATATAGTTTGGTGGTGGCTCATCGTCCCTGAGAACAAGATGATCGCCATTCTACAAAACAGCATGTCCAATCCTTTTTACCCTTGAAAGTTATCTACATTAGAGGACTGCCTGATCTTAATGAAATTGGCAGGTTCGTCTGACAGTGATGTTCTATGGTAAGCCTTATGCTACGAAATTTATACTGTGTTTTATAGATACTATTTTATAATCTCATAAAACCTTTCTAATGGAGTGCTTGAACTGTAATGGGGTGTGAAAGAAAACACTTGGAACATGTCCTGTAAGCAACGCTAATGTTTCGGCTGGTGAAAGATCTTGACTTGTTCTGTATAAACTAGGACAGCGCATTTTCAGAGAAAAATGAGCGCCAAAGGCAGAATCTGCTGCGGCAGGATGTGTGTCTTAGCTGAAGGTTACATTACAGGTAATACTGGCTCATGAGAGTCAAGATTACATTATTCTATGCAACACCAGGCAGATGTAACAAGTCGAGGAAGGGGATTAAGACGTTCCAGCCATTTAATAAGCTCGCTTGCTTGGGGCCTGATATGTGCCATGTGCAGATCATGTCGCTGCCTGTTCTCGGTAGCTACAGCTAATCACAGTGTGAAAGGTGATGTCAATCCGGGATGACTGCCTGTCAGGAGGAATGCCACTGTTTCACCTTTAAGAGCTACAGTTTAATTGTCCAAAAAAATCATGTCCTGGCTTTGTTATTGTACACTGGAATTTAGGATTTTTAACCTACCCTATCATTTCATTTATTACCTTGCAGAGTGTGGTATTAAAGTGATCCTCCAGGCTTCCCCTTATTAAAGGGGTATTCTCCCTATGCACAGGACACTTGATCAGTGGAGGTCTGGCTGTTAGGACTCCATCGATCATGAGATCTGGGGTGTTCTGCATCCTGATTTCAATGGAGAAGTAGGTCGAAAATGTGCACCAGCGCTCCATTCACTTCAATAGTACTGCCAGAGATATCGCGTATAGCGATCAGCTACCTCCAGTGGTTCCTACTGAAATGAATGGAGCAACAGAACACATTTCCAACATGCCACACTAAGCTTAGACATCATAAAACTGGACGCGACAGTGGCACACACTGAGTGATAAAGGTGGAAAACCTTGCTCAATATGTTAAGACACTTTGCTTATGTAACCTATTGCTGGCTTACCTTGCACTAAAATAAGAGAGTGCACTATTAATAAATCTGACACCTTTTATGGCTGCTCTTTGACAAATACTTTGAAGTACAGTACAACCGGAAGCATGGCTCCCATCACTATAACAGTAGTAGCTCTATTTTAAGTTTATGGTATTTGCAGCTGACATTCCTACATACACAAACTATATATTATAATATATATATAACTTTTTTTTTTTTTTAGAATTTGGATAACTCCTTTAATTCTCCGAGTCATGCACTGCCCCCTTAAGGTGTGTGTTAGGTATAACGCAGGGTATTATATTGTTACACAGTGATCCTTTAAAAGGAACACTAAATAAATGATAAAAAAAAATTAAATAGGAAACACTTCCCTCACTGTTTGTCAGGATTTTCTGTAATGGACAACCATGTAGAAATCCTGCAGAGAACAAAGGGGCTTATCTTCTGCTAGTCTATTCAGTTTTTGGATGGGGAACCAAAGAGGGACAAGGTTTAGATAAGAGTACGGTACTAAACAACCTTTTCCCTTACTGCAGACAGGGTTGAAGTGGGGGGGGGGGAGGATCCTGCTGCAGCCAGATACAGGATAGTGAAGAGGAGGGGGGAGGTAGACATGACTGATCACATAGGACACACAAAACAGATTTCTTTATAGATTTCTCAGACTAAACAGAGGAACGGAATGAAGATTAAGGGAAGAAGTGCTTGGATATAGTTTTTATTTTTCATGATTTCATGGTCCATGAAAATGTATGACACTGATCCCAGGTCTGTGGGACAAATATCTTGTGACAGCAATGATTGCCTGTGTTTCCTTAGTCTATGTATTATATATATTATATGCTCATCTAGCGCTGTAGAACATAAGAACAGCCACACGCCATCTCTTGGCAGGATAACCTATTCTGTCATGGTCATGCTATTCCTGACACCCTCCCCTCAGATTCTCTCTCTCCTTAAAAACATTCTCTTTTCCATTCACAACAACATAATTATTTTTTATGACATGTCCCGGGGTTGTTTTTATAAGCAGGTACAGTTGTGTCTCGATTCTTGTAGAATTCTAGTCTTGTCAATGACTTCATTGTACATGGAGGAGCATTTGATACAAAGAGCAGTCATTATTGGACTGGCGATCAGGTTTTCCGACCCTCACTTACCCCGATCCACAGGATAATAGGTGATAAATGTATGATCGCTGTTGGCCCCACTAATCATGAAAATGGGGGTTCTCCAAGTGCGCTGCATGAATGGGGCTATAGTGTGAATTTACAATCACTGCTTCATTTACTCCTATGGGATTTAGAGCCACAGCCAAGTACAGAGTTCCCAAGAAACTGAATAGAGTGGTGGTCGCACATGTGCACTGAGGCTCCATCTACACAGGGTACTCAAGGACCCCTGTACTTGTGAACAGTGGGGGTTTCACAATTGGCACCTCCGCTGATCAGACACCTATTCTCTATCCTGTGGATAAGTCTGAGCTGTAATGTCAGACGCAACACTTGGCTTCAATTTTGCAGTGGTGGACAACATGGAGGGGTTCCCAAAAATAAGACCCCCGACTAATCATATATAAAATATGCATCACATTTTTAATATTAAAGGGTCTAAGACACAGACAATATATCCACATTGGGACAAGACATAGGAGACACCCGATACCTGAGCTCCAGAGATTTACATGACAGCAGTAAAACCAGCCAGCCTTACCTAACATGACATAATAATACCAGCGCTCGGAGCTGTCAGTCACTGTAATACTGCACTGGTATTAAAATAGAGAAGTAGTGTATACATTGTGTCTCTCCTATACATATACCTGGACTGTCGTCCTTTTAGGTTGGGGCAAATCCCTGCCTCCTCAAAAAAAAATAAAAAAAAATAGGAGGGTAAACTCGACTTTTAACAACCTTACACTGGTATACTGTGGAATTGTACAAGCTTTCTACTACCTGAATCACTCTGCTTATCTGTAGTGTCAGGAACACTAGAGAGCTAGGAATCCACAGATACCAATCCTTATACATAAGGACCATAAGGATGGGGGACTGACTGCTGGGGGTAATGAAAGCCCCTACATACACACGTGGACAAAATTGTTGGTACCCCTCGTTTAATGAAAGAAAAACCCACAATGGTCACAGAAATAACTTGAATCTGACAAAAGTAATAATATAGAAAAATTCTATGAAAATGAAGAAATGAAAGTCAGACACTGCTTTTCAACTATGCTTCAACAGAACTTTTTAAAAAAAAAGTCTCGGGTTTGAAGGGTGCCTTTTCCAGACGGCATGTTTCAGCTCCTTCCAAAGATGCTCAATAGGATTTAGGGCTCATAGAAGGCCACTTCAGAATAGTCCAATGTTTTCCTCTTAGCCATTCTTGGGTGTTTTTAGCTGTGTGTTTTGGGTCATTATCCTGTTGCAAGACCCATGACCTGCGACTGAGACCAAGCTTTCTGACACTGGGCAGCACATTACTCTATAGAATCCTTTGATAGTCTTGAGATTTCTTTGTACCCTGCACAGATTCAAGACAACCTGTGCCAGATGCAGCAAAGCAGCCCCAGAACATAACAGAGCCTCCTCCATGTTTCACAGTAGGGACAGTGTTCTTTTCAAGATATGCTTCATTTTTCCGTCTGTGAACATAGAGCTGATATGCCTTGCCAAAAATTTCGATTTTTGTCTCATCTGTCCATAGGACATTCTCCCAGAAGCTTAGTGGCTTGTCAACATGTAGTTTGGCAAATTACTTTTGTCAGATTCAAGTTATTTCTGTGACCATTGTGGGTTTTTCTTTCATTAAACGAGGGATATCAACAATTTTGTCCACGTGTGTATATATACTTATCAGTGAATTGTATTGTTGGTGTGTGTATATGCGATGTTTATGACATACTCAAGAGGAAAATATTTTTGGGCTGAAGGTTACTCCAAGGTTAATTATTTGTGGTCACAGGAGAACCCCTGTGGTTTTGTCACTTATGATCTGTGAATGGTATCCCCTTTGAAGCTAGCACAAGACAGATAAGGGGGCTATAAAATGCAAAGGCTCAAACTTTTTCTGGAAATCAGAGAAGGATGGGCGAGGTCTGACACAGCTTTCCCAGATTCAGTAGATGACAAAGAAACAATTCAACCCCCAACCCATATAGGGGGGTTAACTAGACAGAAACTATTAATAGTTATGGAACTTGCTTCCTTCTTAATCTACTTTCCAGTGATTAACATGGGATAGGAATCATAAGGAGGGCATATCTGAATCATGAGACATGGCCTAATGCTATAGAAACTGTGGATGTCCAGAGAAAATTTTGCCAAACCTGTGGAGTCAGCCTAACTGGGTGGCAGCCACCTTAAGAATCTTCCCAAGCTCCATGGAGTATAATGTTGTACCGTGTTAGCCATAGAAAGTAGTGGAAGAGTGAAGAAATCAGGCGATACCTTTAGAGGCTGAGTATATTCCTCCGTGGCGTCAGAAGAACTGTAACTTCAGTTTTTTTTTTTTTACCTTTTTATTTTGTAACTCATTTGCTTGTTTATGTCACTTTGTTTTGTCTCTTTTTGTAGGCAATTCAGCAATAATACACACCATGCTGTCAATTCTTGTGTAAGAACACCACTAAAACAATATAAATATCAGCAAAAAGTGTTCAAACTAAAACTTAACGGTTACTAAAAACTACTTTAAAAAGGCACAGGTGCAATAAGAGCAGTATCAACACATATCTCATATATATATATATATATATATATATATATATACATATATACAAAGAACTCACAAGTCACTAACATGTAACCAAACACATGCAAAACAGTTATGAGTCACTATAGGGGTAAAGATAAAACGGTTTGATCTTACCCAAATGAAGAACTTTAGGAGAGTAAAGGGTCACCTGGGCACAGCCATTCCTTAAAGTGCTCCAGCAAAATACTGACCCTGATCTCCGTTTGCTCCCGCTCTTACAATGGCAGTCCCACAAAATGCCCCTCAAAAACACTCTCCCTGGTAGTCCCTATGCATTTCAAAGCCCATCAGGGCTAATCCTCACTGGACCTCTTCTCTGTGGGCAAGTTGAGACTCACACCCACATTATGCCGCCTGATGTTCTACATTTGGGTAAGATCAAACCATTTTATCTTTACCCCTATGGTGACTCATTGTCTGTTTTGCATGTGTTTGGTTATATGCTAGTGACTTAGGAGCTCTTTTGACTCAGGATTTTTAAATATATATTGATATTGGTGTTATTGCACCTGCCTTTTAAGTATTTCTTAGTAAAGGTTAAGTTTTAGTTTGGACACTTTTTTTTATATAAGCATTGAACCTTTTTGTATTAACCCTCGCCCGGCTGAGTAGGTACAATTGTACCTATTCCTATGCAGCCTGTAATGTTGTAAAATTATGCAGCCTGACGAAGGTTAAAGCGTTCACTTTAATGGTGGTCCCGATATGCTCTACGGATCCATTGTCTTTTAACTAGTATGCCATCACAAGTGCCCAGCGAGGCCAGTAATTGCCTGCAGTGGTTACGTGAGCCACAGAATTTCCAGCTGAGCCAGTCCTGATGGAGGAGGCCGCACCCATAAATCTCTCAGTCTCTGAGCCAGTCTGGTGTACAATATACTATTCTTAGTAAATTTGGCCCATTGTGTTTAGGTATAATTTTTTTTTTCTTTTTTGTCAAATAGTTTTTATTGACACTTTTGCAAGTATCTATCAAGCGCAATCAATCACAAAATCATACATAATCATTTCTTTTTATTTTACAATATACCCCCGGTCACCCCTGGGTTTTCTATTTATCCTGGAAAACCCCTGTAAGTACAAAAACTCTGCTTTCATTGCTTGCTGGAAAAAAACAACCCAGGGCCCATAATTTGAGAAACACACTGCCAAGTAACTTGTCTCTTTGCTGAAAAACGTGTTTGATTTGGAAGCCTTAAATAAACCGAGCGAGGGGCCATTTTCTTATTGTTAACAGAGCAGAAGAGAAGATTAAAGGTCCAGTTCACAGCACTTAACTGTTTGTATGAAGCTGTCACGGATACATATAGAGCAGCCCGCAGTGTAAATATTTAGAGGGTATTTACTCAGGGGAAGTGGAGAGGAATTTCGCATCCGATTAACCACTTAGGGGGTTCTAGACATAAGCCAGGTGTTAGCGCAATTATTCATATGTTATACTATTGTGACTTGCTGGAGGTATCCAGGCACTTCATCAGATTCATTACAGAAAGATCAACACATCATAACAACCCGAAAACGGCTGGGGAAAAAGACAAAGCGGCGCGGTGACGCATACTGGAATTGTAGGCGCATTAGACAAACAGAGGCATTAGCTGCTGTATAAAGTGTCAGGTTTACACAATATACATGGACAAATGCAGCTCAGCACATGTTTGTTACATTTTTTAGTTGGCCACCAGGTCAGTTTTTACATTTTTTTCTCTCAAATTTTGCAGGATGCAGCCAGGCCCAGAAATGTTGGATGAGGTGAAAAAGGGATGCGTTATACCAGTGGGATGTACATATATAGAGAGGTGCTGTACGGCCTGTGTTATCTAATGGCATGAGTGTCACTTATAGATTGTAAGTTAGCATTGTGAACCTCATGTTATTATGCGATAGGCGCCTTACATGTATATTTGCTCTATCTGTGTGCTCTAGAAATGCTAGCCTCCCCCCGCCATGGATTGTAGGTGTGTGAGTGGTTGAATTCTCAGTATTATGTACCTTATACCATCTGGACCTGTCTGTGTCCTGCCGTGAACCATTGCTTCATCTGACATGAAGTATATATGGCCTCTCTGTCAGTGATACAATTTATAATAATGTCCTTTTCAGTGAATTGCACCAGGTCGGTTTTGCAGGCAAGGGCCCAAGTAAACCCCATGGAGGACCTGGCAGAGCGACCTATGGACTATGGGGTTTATTGGACCTCTGAAACTGTGATGGTAGTAAAATAGGCCAAGATGTTCTAAAATCTGAATTGATGGATTCCCAGGAAAAAAAAACTGACTTCAAAGAGGATTTTTAATTTTAGAAGAATCATGGCCATCAATAGGTCTGTGATAAACTGGCAGGGCCATGTACATGGTACAAAATGGAAGAGGAATGGAAGAGGAAATTTAACCGAACCTCCATCCCTCCAGCTTTCCACTGCCCCTTTCAACCGATGATTGAAAACAGAGGCTGGAATCAGGCAAATTTGCCTCAAAATCAGCGCACAGTTCCTCAATGTGAACCAGCCCTTAAAGCTAGTGTGATCCAGCGTTGCCCCCTGCTGTGGCCACTGCAGCTGAAATATGGTATTACATGGTGGCCATACAGATGAACACTCATCCATGTAATGAAAGAACTAAAGTCCATTCTAGCATGTACATGGGGGTACTGAGTGCGGACCACCCTCTATAATGGCCATATACCCTATAAACGCCAATACCTTTAATTAAAGGCGTTTTCCTACAAACACCTACTCCCTTGCTACAAGTTAAGAAACAAATGTCTGGCTGCTGGGATTCCCAGCGACCACTAAAACGGGGGTCCCCTGTGTGAGTGATGCAGTAGTGCGTTTACGTGATCACAGATCCATTCATTTCCATGGGATTGACAAATAGTGGCACTTATCCTCTAGCGTATGGATGTTGTTTAGGGAAACCCCTTGAAATAAGCTCTATTTGCATACAACCTGTATAAGAATAGCCACAGTATTGTATACTCACTGTATGAGGTATATAAGGCAATCCATAGAAGGATTCCTGAGTTTCCCTTAATATGTCTGTTGTTGAGCCTTTTAGGGGGTGTTTACCATGGTAAATTTGATCCAACATTGAGTAAAAGACCTGAAATACAGAATCCATACATGAACATATTAGAGTAATCTCAGTACTGTGTACATAGGTGCGATAATGTACATACATAGTATAAATGGGGTATACAGTAATACCTCGTACATTTGCGAGGTTAGGGTCCAGAGCGGGTCGCGGATCGCGAGGAATCGCGAATGTTTGGCACAAGCGCTTAGAAGCGCTTACAATGCCGGTTTCTAATGTTTAACCCCTAAATATCAATAAACTTTACCCTACAGTACTGTACAGTATACTAAAGTATACTGTACAGTACTGTATATTAATACATTCATTCATTTTTCTTATACACTCACAGTAAAATGAAACTAATTACCGGGTACGTAACGAACAGGACGCTACTACCCAATAGCAAAGTGTTTTTTTTTAATAAAATTTCACAGATCTGAAAAAAAAAGAACAAAATCTATATATGTTAGTTGCCAAAAAAATATTGCGAATCTGTGAATTCGCAAATTCGGAAACGCAAGTGTACGAGGTATTACTGTATATTCATGCTACAGTGAAACCTCTTAAGGCTGGGGATCCACATGGTGTAAATGCCTCGAGAAAAAAACACAGCGTTTTACAGTCCCTGTAAAGTGGATGGGATTCTAGCGAAAGGTATAATTGAAGCAGAATAAGTGTGAAAAGCAATGCTGCAGAAACCGCTATGCGTTGCTGTCGTGGTTTTTCTGGCAGCTCTTTTTTGCTGTGGCCCTTAAGAGGACCACCCAAAAATTGCATTGGAAAGTGGTCTTGTACAGGATGGTTAATGGCCAGCATGCATAAAATATAGTAGAACTATAACTTTTTACTAGTGAGGTCTGTATGTACTGACCTGGAGCTGCATATCCGAAGCTGCACAAACTTTTTTAGATTCACAGAGGCGAGACACCATAGGTTTAGACAAAGCCTACAACAAGAAGAGAAAATGTATACAATAAATCATAACATGTTATGTTAAGAGAAGAGACTAAAAGAAGGTTTTTTTTTTTTTTTTGCCTCTTTCAACACGTCCATAAACTGCATTGGTGGAGTCTACACCGATCATAAGATCTAAAGAGGTTATCTGATTCTTTAAAATGAATGGCCTTCCCCTAAGGAAGTTGTACTGGTGGGAGTCAGACTCTCGGCATCTCCACCACTGACCTGTTTAAATGGGCTATGACATCCAGCGAGTGTTGTGCCCCTTTATTGTTTACCAAGCACAGCTCCATACTTTAAGCAGTGGTCATGTCTGGTATTACCGCTCAGTCCCATTTACTTGGTCGGGATAAAGCTGTAGTCAACCGTAATACAAGGCACAGAGCTGAGGCTTCTTCACTTACCAATCACATCACTGTATATAGTGGCTGTGCTTGGAATTGCAGTTCAGTCCCATTCATCTGAAAGAGCACCACAACCACTTCAAACACCGGATTTGAGGGGACACCAGGTGTCGGACCACCAGTCTGATACTGATGACCTAACCTAAGAATAGGTCATCAATAAAACCCCTTTAAGCACAGGCTTGGCTTACAATAACTCACTCAGTCTTCCTCTGCTAACAGAATGCCTCAGACAAGGTACAGCACTTGCTGTACAGCCTCCTGGACGGAGATTATGGATGTCTTCAAGGGTATTATATAGCAGAATTAAGCTTTTTGATCCTCCTTCTCTGAATTGACATATAAATAAAATGTAATATATGGTTACTTTGTGTTGTTGATGCTAAATTTCAGTGTCCCTTTAAAGAGGACCTTTCACGTCCTTTGGCACCGGCAGTATTATATACATCTAGAAAGCTGACAGCAGGCCAAATTGTGCCGGAGATATCGTTGCAGTTAGTTTCAGCATTGATATCGCTCCACTGTCAGAAGGGCGGGCCTTACTGCTCAGAGTCATCACTACGCTGGGAGGAACACCCCCACTGACAGTATTCTTCTATAGCCTTGTACTGACAGAGGGGGCGTCCCTACAGCCCAGCGATGACGCTGAGCATTAAGGCCAGCACTTCTGACAGTGGAGAGATATTGGTGCTGAAAATAACGGCACTGATATCTCTGGCACCTGGGTGAGTACCATCAAAGCTGACTTCAGCACACTGTCAGCTTTCTAGCTGTATATAATACCACAGGTGCCAGAGGACGTGAAAGGTCCTCTTTAAATAAGTAATGGGAAATGGGTAGTTTTGTTACAGCTGGAAATCAACATATCTACGGATACATACCATTAACAAAACTTACAACTCTACTACCTAGTGTCACTTGTTTAGCTGACGGCTATTACTCCTGACCACCTCCTATCCACATGCATGGCTGTCTAAGAATGCATTGTGCTCTCAACAGGTGGTAGGAAAAAAGCTGCTGCCAGACCCCTATAGCAGTGTCTTATCTTCCTTGGTAACAAAGGACCAGGCATGTTGAAATCCAACATACCTGATCCTTCTTTCTCTGGAAATCTGCCATTAGAGGTAAGTCAGGGCAACCCCACACACATTAGATGGTTTGCCCATCAAGCCAAAAATTAGCAGATTCGGCTGAAGTTTGTCTGATTTTACACCCCACCCTTCGAATCATGCTGCTTGTTTGTGTGTACTGAAGGCCTAGTCATAGCCATTTACCTGTCCTGTTCAGTAATGCCCTGCAAAGGGGTTTAGCCCTATTGTACCCTTAGTTTATCCTTACAACTGGGCCCTGGTTTAGCCCTATTGTAGCCCTAATAATAGCCATTTACCTGTCCAGTCTGGTAGTGCCTTGCAAATTGGTTTACAACCCTGTAATCACTAGCAAAGTACTCCATTAGAATAGAAGGGACCTCAGCAAAGTCTGTAGCACATCTGGTGCCTAGAAAACAGAAGAGGTGGAAGAAAATATGATAAATCAGTAACCATTGTCTATTTCTTATATCCCACATGTATCACCACCACACACAACACAAGCAGAAACATCTTCACCCCAAACTTACATATCCCATTGTCACTTTCTTCACTGTGACATGCTCCATTATTTATCATCATTCCTACCATTTAAGAAGTCAGATAGCACCAAATGCTTTCTCACCACCTACACATATTGCATCTACTTCCTGTATTCTGCCACTGCATGTACTGTATTCCTATAAGACTATATAGCATCACATGGGTAAAGATCCTACAGTGTTGAATTTATTGCAAAAATCGTACAATATCAATTACCCTCCCTGTATTTACTATTGCGGGTAGAAAAGTGCACAAGCATGCACTGCAAAACACTGTTTAAGATATGGCGCTGCAGTGTCCTGGTCTTAAAGGCGTATTCCCATTTCGGCACTCACGGCTATATCCATAGGATAGTTGAGGCTTCCTGCTCAGCTATTTTCGCAACATGCGAAGCCCCCCTCTGTTCACTTGTGGAAGCAAATAGAAGAGGGTCCCAGAGGTGTGATCCACTTATCAGTCATTTATGATATATCCTATGGATATAGCCATAAATGCCACAAAGAGAATAACACTTTAAAGAGGACCTTTCATGTCCTCAGGCACATGCGGTTTTACATACCGCTAGAAAGCAGACAGTGCTCTAAATTCAGCGCACTGCCGGCTTTCCTGGTATGTGCCCCGGGGCTGGAGATATCGGCGGTGTAAGTTTCACGGTTTACTGTCAGAAGGACGTTCCTGACAGTCTAGCAGCTCAGCGTCATCACTGGGCGGTAACGAACGCCCCCTCTCTGTACTCGTCTATAGCCCTGTACTGTCAGAGGGGGCGTTCCTTACTGCCCAGCGATGACGCTCAGCTGTGAGGAACGCCCCCCAGTACAAGTCTATGAACCAGAACTGTCAGGGAGGGCGTTCCTCACAGCCCAGCTAGACTGTCAGGAACGCCCTTCTGACAGTAAACCGTGAAACTTACACCGCCGATATCTCCAGCCCCGGGGCACATACAGAGCGCTGTTGGCTTTCTACCGGTATGTTAAACCGCATGTGCCTGAGGACATGAAAGGTCCTCTTTAAAAAGCTGGAAAAATCAGCTCTTACTGTGGTGGACTCAGCACGACTACATATTACATGAATGTAGTCATGGCAGGGGAAATGAAGGGCTGCTCAGAGCTTCTCCTGCTGATACTAATTTAGTGCCAGGAGTTCAGGCTGTAGGGACCCCAATGGGACAACCTTTTAAGGGCTATGTACACCTCTATATTATATTATCAGTTCAGCTGAGTCAGGTTTGGGACAGTAAATCAGACCAAGTTTCCCTAACCAAACTCGGGCATGTGAAACCTTAGCCTTACACTATAAAATGTTTCTATTCTTTTCTATAATTATTTGCTACTTTCTGAAGACCAAAATATCATAGTCTGCTATTCTATACTTACAGTGGGTACGGAAAGTATTCAGACCCCTTTACATTTTTCACTCTTTGTTTCATTGCAGCCATTTGCTAAAAGCAAAAAAGTTCACTTTATTTCTGATTAATGTACACTCAGCACCCCATCTTGACAGGAAAAAAACAGAAATATATTAAAAAAGAAAAACTGAAATCTCACATGGTCATAAGTATTCAGACCCCTTGCTCAGTATTGAGTAGAAGCCCCTTCCTTTTGAGCTAGTACAGCCATGAGTTTTCTTGGGAATGATGCAACAAGTTTTTCACATCTGGATTTGGGGATCCTCTGACATTCTTCCTTGCAGATCCTCTCCTTTTCCGTCAGGTTGGATGGAGAACGTTGGCAGACAGCCATTTTCAGGTCTTTCCAGAGATGCTCAATTGGGTTGAGGTCAGGGCTCTGGCTGGGCCAGTCAAGAATGGTCACAGAGTTGTTCCGAAGCCGCTCCTTTGTTATTTTAGCTGTGTGCTTAGGGTCATTGTCTTGTTGGATGGTGAACCTTCGGCCCAGTCTGAGGTCCAGAGCACTCTGGAAGAGGTTTTCTTCCAGGATATCTCTGTACTTGGCCGCATTCATCTTTCCTTCAATTGCAACCAGTCGTCCTGTCCCTGTAGGTGGAAAAACACCCCCAATAGCATGATGCTGCCACCACCATGTTTCACTGTTGGGCAGGTGATGAGCAGTGCCTGGTTTTCTCCACACATACCGCTTAGAATTAAAGCCAAAAAGTTCAATCTTCGTCTCATCAGACCAGAGAATCTTATTTCTCATAGTCTGGGAGTCCTTCATGTGTTTTTTGGCAAACTCTATCGGGGCTTTCATATGTCTTGCACTGAGGAGAGGCTTCCTTCGGGCCACTCTGCCATAAAGCCCTGACTGGTGGAGGGCTGCAGTGATAGTGACTTTGTGGAACTTTCTCCCATCTCCCTACTGCATCTCTGTTGCTCAGCCACAGTGATCTTTGGGTTCTTCTTCACCTCTCTCACCAAGGCTCTTCTCCCACGATTGCTCAGTTTGGCTGGACGGCCAGGTCTAGGAAGAGTTCTGGTCGTCCCAAACTTCTTCCATTGAAGGATTATGGAGGCCACTGTGCTCTTAGGAACCTTGAGTGCTGCAGAAATTCTTTTGTAACCTTGGCCAGATCTGTGCCTTGCCACAATTCTGTCTCTGAGCTCCTTGGGCAGTTCCTTTGACCTCATGATTCTCATTTGCTCTGACATGCACTGTGAGCGGTGAGGTCTTATATAGACAGGTGTGTGCCTTTCCTAAACACACCGTGGACTCCAATGAAGGAGTAGAACCATCTCAAGGAGGATCAGAAGGAAATGGAAAGCATGTGAGTTAAATATAAGTGTCACAGCAAAGGGTCTGAATACTTATGACCATGTGATATTTAAGTTTTTCTTTTTTAATAAATTTGCAAAAATATCTATATTTCTGTCAAGATGGGGAGCTGAGTGTACATTAATGAGAAATAAAATGAACTTTTTTGCTTTTAGCAAATGGCAAATTAGCTGCAATGAAACAAAGAGTGAAAAATTTAAAGGGGTCTGAATACTTTCCGTAACCACTGTACACTAAGAAATTGCAACTGAAAAGGGCTTTCCCACAAACACCACTTATAAATGTCTGATCGCGGGTGGTCTGACCGCTGGGACCCCCAGTCATCACAAGAATCATCACAGAGTCATCTGTGCATATGGAGAAGTACTACACCCACACATCCACTGCTTCATCCATTTCTATGGGATTGACGGAGCTCTGTATTACACGAATTTCATCAGTTCCATAGCAGTAAATGGAGCAGTTGTCACAAGTGCACTACCACTCACTATTTACATGGGGGACACTCAGGGACCCCATTCTCATGATCTCTGGGGGTTAGTGTTAAAGGCATGTAGTGGTTTAGAAAAATGAATAGGAGCTCCATACCTGAGGCTTCCTGATCCCCAATTCACACATTTAACTACTGACTGCTGTGGTTACAAAAATAAAATACTGTCCCATAATGAAAAGTCTGTTAGGGCTTTACACTTATGGGGCTCTCCCTTCACTACATGCACTTATTTCTTACAGATGATCTTTAAAGGGAACCTGTCAGGGTGTTTTGGGACACTACACCACCCACAGGTCCTTATGGGTGCCAGTGACAAAAATAAAAAACATTTATACTTACCTAGCTCCTGTATTCCTAGAACAGTTCTTCAGTGAAGCTGGAGGAGTACACCTCAGCTTCAGTGCGCATGCACCGACATTGGGCACATGCGCAGTGAGGCTGTGGTGTATGTCCCCGGTTCACTGAAGAACTGTGCAGGTTCTGGGAGCACCAATGAGGAGTCTGATGCGACCCACCTCTAGGTAAGTATAAAAGGTTTTATTTATTTATTTATTTTTAATGGGCACCCGGATGCTGTTACTACAGGTCTATATTCGACACTAAACTCTTGGTCCAAAAGGATCTGGTGTCCCATATAGACCTGACAGGCTCCCTTTAAGATGCCTGAAAGACACGGAATAAAGGATTACTAAATATACAGTGGAAAATATGACACTTCTAAATGTAATAAATGGAAATAAAGAAGCACAAGTTCATTCAGATTTGGTAAAAACAGAAAACCTAATAATATTTGCACAGCTGGAAGGAGGCAGCCTCGCACACAGCTGTTCACACCCTGCACAAACATGAGCAGGGCACTGCAAACTGGCCCGACATGAAAAGCTCATGCCGTCATTGTACTACATGGCAGCTTCTGTTGGCCAACTATAGATAACCCTACATCAGGGTAAATGTGCGGATTAAGCATCATCACCTTCCTGAAAGGTTAAGGCTCTGTTCACACGTTCTGCTTAAAACATGTCACAATGCTCTGCCAGATCCGTAGTATGACAGATACCAATGACCTTCAATGGACCTCACTGGCTTAAAACGTCTACTTTACACTGGTGTCAGTGTCTTTTTGCACCAAAACCAGAAGTAGATCCTGCAGGAAGGAGAAGTAGAATGTTTTCCTTTAGATTTCCCATTATTCCTTTTGAATACATTCATGTATTTGGCGGCAAAAATTACAAAATTACAAGAAACCGCATCACTAAAAATTTCCCAAAATATATATATATATTTCTTACAAACCATGTGCAAATTATTAACCCCCCGAGGCATCTTTCTCAAAACCCTCTGCTACTTTATACCACAGGTTCACTCTGCACTAGTTCTAAATTCTGACTAAGGCCCTCTTGGGCATTCTGAATGGAGCGGTGGTCGGGAAGTGCATGCTCAGCTCCATTTATTTCAATGGAAGTGCCGGAGGTAGCCAAAGCAAGGTACTACGGTTATGTCCAGCACTCTCATTCTCCTGATCAGTGGGGGACTCCCGCTGATCTGCAAATTATCCCCTATCCCATGGATACGGAATAATTTGCTTTTGTGCGATAATCCCTTTAACAGAGCTGCCGCTCCAGGCCTCCTAGCCCAGCTTCTTTGACCTGGCAGCAGCGATGATATACTAGTATACCCCACGATACCTTTGCAGGTAACCATTGACCTCAGAGGTTTTGAGGTCAGCGATTGGATACAGCGGTGACACGGGGTATATGTTTTGGTTATGCACTGTGCAAGGTATTGCAGCACCTCTTTATTCCAGTGAATGGAGTCAGCTGCAGGGAACAGGATGTGGTCCTAAATTCTCATTGTCATCCTTTCATTCCCAGGATTGGTGGGGGCCCTATATGGCAATATGCTACCACCCTATTGGATGAGAATAACCCATTTAAGTTCTGAATCAGCAGAAAAATAAAATCTTTCTCATTTTTCTACTTCTCATTCAAAGTCAGTATGTGGTTCTCATGTGAAAGAACATCTGCCTCAAAGATGACACTGAACACACAATGTTAGTGAACTATTAGCCCTTATACACAGTGCGGGATGACAACATAGAACAGAAATATGTAGAGTAAGAGGCATTATGAGAGAGTGGAGCGGACAAAGGCTGTAACAAAACAGCAATAAACCTCCGACCATTATCCAATACTCCCATTATTAAAGGGTACCTATCATTGTATAAAACTAGAAGGCAACATAAGGATGTGTTCACACAGAGGAATTTGCCGCAGATTTGGGGGCGGAATCCGCCCCCGAATCCGCCTCCCATTGAAAACCAGAGATCGCAGCAGGACGCGGAAAAAAGAAGTGTCCTGCTCGATCTTGCCACGGATTCCGCCCACGGTGTCCGCGACTCGAGACTCCCTCCTGATTAGGCCCATTCATCCGGGCCTGATCAGAAGCGGGATGCTGCGATGGAATGCTGATGCACTGCATCGGCATCCCATCGCGGGTAGACCGCGGCGAAAAATGAATTAATTTTCCACCGTGTGAACACAGCCTAACAGTTTTCATCGATGTGCAAAGACCTCCACTCCTCACTAAGGCCCCATTCACACAGAGGAATCTGCCTCTCATTCTGAAAAATAAGCATCCCGCTCAATCATGCCATGGATTCCACAGCTGGTTCAGCCGCAGCGTCTGGGTTTCGATACTCCATGCTGATTAGAAAGCCACGACAGCATGTTGATGCTTTGCATCACCACTTTGCTGTGGGGAGGAAAATGAAGACGAATAAAAAGGCGGATGTTCCTCCTTATTTTCCGCCACGTAAATATTCCCTAAAACAATGGTGAGCTGAGCCCTCTCCTACAATCAAATTTACTTGTCCTGCTCGAAGAGCAGAGCATGCCGAGTACAGTTCCATAGAAAGTATATGGGTCTGTATGCCAGTCTGCTTGCTCTACAAGGAGAGACCATCACAGCTGAAGTGGCACCGTGCTCAGCTGAGTGCTTTTACCCTGTTTGAGCAATAGGTGGGAGTCCCACCAAGCAAAACATCTAACATACCACTACGACATGTAATTTTATCAAAATTTTGACAGGTGCATTGTAAAGGGGTTGTACACTCTTATAAGCTGATAAGAAATTAAACAGAATTCTAAGTGTAGGTACTTAAAGGGGTTTTCCAGACCCAAATGCTTTTTTTTTTTTCATATTGAGAACTATCCACAGGATAGGTCAGTCTGAAATCTGGACCATGCACAGATCAGCTGTTCCAGCAGCTTCCAGGTGCCGAAAGCTGCTGAAGTGCACAGGGAGCATGTGCAGTCTGCTCTTATTCAGTTAATGGGAGCAGAGTTACAGCCCCATCAACCATATAAGTGTAGTGCTGGGGAACTGCAGCTCCACTCCTATTACTTGACTGCACACGCTACCTGTCTGCTCCAGAAAACCCCTTTAAAGGAGCTGCCAAGTGACAATATTGAAGTCCTACCTTTAGGATAGTCATCAATGTCTGATCAGTGGAGGTCTGCACCCAGCACCCTATCGATCAGCTGATATCTGCCCAGTGTAGAAAGCCAGGAGCAGGTGGCTCAGTATACAATTTAGCGGTCATACTAGGAGACTGCTGCTCAGCTTGTTTTCTAGTGAAGAAAAGGCCCTCAATGTACTTGGACAACCCCTTTAAAAGCAGTGCAATGTGGGTATGCGGAATAGCTACAGTAAAGCAAATACAAAACCAAACCACAACTAACTGTACAAGAGCTGCAATGTACGAACATAAAGGAAATGTGTAGAAGTCCAGCCTGCTCTTACCAGTCACATGTTGATAGCGTGTCCTCCCCAGCATTGAGTGCATAGCATGTCCCATTTCATGGAACAGATTCTCCATCATACCGGGGGTTAGCAGCGTTGGAGAGCTCTTTGTGGACTGTGGGAAATTCAACATTAGAACCACCACAGGCAGCTGATACTCGCCATCTTCTCTAAGTCTCCCGCCTCGTATTGTGAAGTGACAGTCCTGTAGTGGACGCATGGAAGAAATCACAATAACATAGTAGAATTAAGACTGGCAGAGCTAAACAAAAGCACCAGACCTACAAGTACTCACTATAGACACAGACTCACTGGTGACGGTTCTACCTGTGAAGGTTATGGGTAAGACGACAACGTGACAAGGTGACAAGAGGTTGCCTGGGATTATGATAGCGAGCTCTGTTTCCTCTGCTCAGGCCAGTGGTCACATGACCATGCTACAGCTCAGTCCCATTCAAATTAAAGTAGCTATGCTGTAATACCAAGCACAGCCACTATACAATGTACAACACTGTGCTTAGGTAGTAGTTAGGATGCTGTAGCAACCAATATCTCCCAGAGTCATCAGGCCCCCAATTTCACAGTACAGACAGTGAAGAGATACTGATATTGGGGGGCGGGGGGACACAGCACTGGCATATGAAAGCTGCTGTACTCTCTCTGCCTTGTAGTATATGGCCAAGGACTAATACACACAACCGAGTGCAGACCGAGGCTTTCCTGAGTGGAAACCTGATGCTCCGCTCCATTCCGATGAATATAGAGCAGGTCCTATCCAGCTCCGTGTCATTGGAACAGAACGGATCAGAAATCCCCCAAAGAAGTGCATGCATCACTCGGATGACACTCAGATATCACTCAGTGTCATTTGAGTGCAAAGTTGGACCCCCTCGGATGGCATATTCGGTCATGTGCATGGGGCCCAATACTTCCAGGATAAATGGACGTATGGTGGAGATAAGACCAGGGGCCAACTTTTAACTGACATCAGTGTCTAAAACTAAGGGGCCAATCCTCAACAGGCACTGTAACACTTTACTGAATTTTTCAATCCAAATGATTTGTGAGAGTCCCAAAAGTGGGATCATTAAGGGGGTTCCCACTTCAGAGAATTCCCATTGGCAGTCCCAGTGATCAACGCTAATCTGGGAACAAACCTTGTAGCAAGTATTGAATTTCCCTGCAGCGCCACCACAGGTCACATTACATAATTTATATCAAAGGCTTGTCCAAAATGCAAGACAGGTCAGGCAGAATATGAAACTCTCTTTGTAAGCGTTCTGCATTGCGGCCATGAAACAAGGATCTTCAACAGGGGACCTCTATAGGGTATATGAAAATGGGTTCTCTAAGCTGGAAAACTTCTTTAAAGTCTATAGACGCCACATAAGATTTTATAGGTTGTATGTGGCTTTTGTGACTTACCTGAGGAGGTTTTTCTGCACGATGAAAAAAAGTCACAGTAAATGTAACCCAAAAGGCCTTCACTTTCATGTACCACTGCCTAGGAAAAAGGAGCAAAAATATAGAATTGTTTCAAATGTCACATTAAAGGGGTATTCCAAGCATTAGATGGATTTTGGAAATAAAAAAAACAGGTCTATGGCCAATCATGGACTACCACCGGGTTGTGCGAAGACTAGGTGCTCTACAACCTCTCAATGGGCATGATTTCAATATATGAACTTCCCTATATACCTAAAGTATATTTCCCTAAAAGCCACAGCACAAAGACCACTCATAATCATATCATTTTTGCTACAGCACAACTGCAGGAATTGGTGTAGGTCAGGGGGCAGCAACCTTCGGCACTCCAGCTGCTGTGAAACTACAACTCCCAACATGCTCCATTCACTTCCATGGGAGTTCCAAAAACAACAGAGCAAG
This sequence comes from Leptodactylus fallax, assembly GCA_947044405.1. Taxonomy (NCBI): domain Eukaryota; kingdom Metazoa; phylum Chordata; class Amphibia; order Anura; family Leptodactylidae; genus Leptodactylus; species Leptodactylus fallax. The sequence goes on from CAMRHE010000272.1 coordinate 2,423,820, forward strand.
TATGCATGCTGGGAGTTATAGTTTTAGAACAGCTGGAGTGCCGAAGGTTGCCTACCCCTGGTTTAGGTCTTTCAAACTTTGCATAGCTGCAGATAGCTCAACCATTATGCTGTTAGCGTATACCGCAGCAGGTTATCCGTCAGAGGCTCCCTGTGTACCCCCAGCTTAATGGGGTTTGCAGACCTGAAATCCAAGAAATCTTAAAGATAACCCCAGCTCATCCACTCAAGACCCCCCGCTCTGTAAAAGCATTTCGTATTCTGTTCCATTTGCATGGACATGGGACTGTGGGTCACAAAATAAAGCTAATTTGTAATATTGTGTCTTAAGGTGATATACTATATGTGTCTATGTGTGGCAATGTAGGGGTTGAGAATTGCAGCCTGTGAAAGGTATTGCTTACATGTTGCAATATTACATTGAACTTGATAGGAGTTTTTAACCGAATATGGGCTAAGTCAGCTGTTTATTGGGGGTTCTGAGGTAATAAGCTTGACCACCCCATAAACACCTTTATAAAGGGATTGTATTTGATGGGACAACCCCTTTAATCATCTCACTGAACTGATTTGCATTCTATCACCAGCTACAAGCCATGGTCTTTAGTGAAAAAAAGTACCAAAATCTGTCATTGCCGTAGCTACTACATGTCTAATGGAAATAAGCATTGCCAATGGAAGCTGTGTAAGCACTGGCATGTAGTCAGGTAAGAAGATGGGGTCCCGAGAGGGGACCGCCCTCTATGCGGTCCATATGCCCTAATAGTTGGTTGAATAGTTGGAAATTGTTCACATTTTCCTTTTCTCTATTTTTTCCCCACATAAAGAATTACCAGTTTCCTGACGTCCTCTGACCACACCTCTCCCTTCTCTGGCTGCTCAGAATACAGGGAAATGCCAAGAAGTTGGTTGAAAAGTGAATTTAATCCTTCCATGCAGGCACCAAGGGAGAAAAACGGAGAGTACAAACTGGGCTCTATGTTATACCTAAGGGAGACACAAAAATGAACACAGTAAGTTAACAAAATGTAAGAGAAGAAGTGTGCCAACCACTCATCGCTAGTCTACGTGCCAATACAAAGAAATGCTACTCTGCCCCACTGAATACCAATGCCAGGCAGATGATAGTGCCAAGACAATGGAAAGACTTCAGCAGGATTTCTTACTGCAGTCCTAGTTTTAGGAAATAAGCTAAAATTCAGCTAAAAGAGCAGGAAGGACTCCTTGTTTCCATTCCCCAAATGTGCAAAATATACTGTATATGGATGAGCGGCACCCATAACTCACAGCACACTCCCTAGAGGCTGCCCGCACAGAGTGAACCTCCCCTCCACTACAGATTGCTCACACAGAGCACCCCCCCCTCAAGGCTGGCCACAAAGAGCACACCATAGAGGCTGCCCATACAGAGTCCTCTGCCCCTAGAGGGTGCCCATACAGAGCGCACGGCCCCTAGAGGGTGCCCATACAGAGCCCTCTGCCCCTAGAGGGTGCCCATACAGAGCGCACGGCCCCTAGAGGGTGCTCACACAGAGCGCACTGCCCCTAGAGGGTGCCCATACAGAGCGCACGGCCCCTAGAGGGTGCCCATACAGAGCGCACGGTCCCTAGAGGGTGCTCACACAGAGCGCACGGCCCATAGAGGGTGCCCATACAGAGCGCACAGCCCCTAGAGGGTGCCCATACAGTGCGCACTGCCCCTAGAGGGTGCCCATACAGTGCACAGTGCCCCTAGAGGGTGCCCATACAGAGCGCACGGCCCCTAGAGGGTGCCCATACAGAGTGCACGGCCCCTAGAGGGTGCCCACACAGAGCGCACGGCCCCTAAAGGGTGCCCACACAGAGCGCACGGCCCCTAGAGGGTGCCCACACAGAGCGCACGGCCCCTAGAGGGTGCCCACACAGAGCGCACGGCCCCTAGAGGGTGCCCACACAGAGCGCACGGCCCCTAGAGGGTGCCCACACAGAGCGCACGGCCCCTAGAGGGTGCCCACACAGAGCGCACGGCCCATAGAGGGTGCCCATACAGAGTGCACTGCCCCTAGAGGGTGCCCACACAGAGCGCACTGCCCCTAGAGGGTGCCCATACAGGGCGAACTCCGTAGAAGCTAGCCACAGAAAGCACATTCCTCTGACAGCTGGCCACACAGAAGAAATTCCTATATTGCTGTCCACGCAGATAGCAGGAGCTTAGAGGCTACAAACACTCAGCACTACTATCTAGACACTGCCAACAAAAGCACTCTGCAGGAGCTTCATTCTGTACGTGCAGCACATCCACAGAGATTGTATATACATATCAGGCATCATCATAACTGCATATACACAGTCTGTATACACACAAGTTGCAAATGCATAGAAGTATACACAGAGTGCATCCACAGAGACCATACACACACACACACACACACACACACACACAGTGCATCCATAGAGGCTGTATACACACAGAGCGCATCCAGAGAGGCTGTATACACACAGAGCGCATCCAGAGAGCCTGTATACACACAGAGCGCATCCACAGAAGCTGTATACACACAGAGCGCATCCACAGAAGCTGTATACACACAGAGCGCATCCACAGAAGCTGTATACACACAGAGCGCATCCACAGAAGCTGTATACACACAGAGCGCGTCCACAGAGCCAGACACACACATACTGTGCATCCACAGAAGCTGTATACAAACATAGCACATCCACAGAGGGTGTATATACAAACTGTGCACCCATAGAGGCTGTATACATGCATCATACGTCCACAGTCTGTAAACACATATTGTACATCCATAGAAGTTGTATACACACAGAGAACATCCATTAAGGCTGTGTACACACAGAGTGCATTCATAGAGGTTATATATTCACATCATGCATCCACAGAAGCTGTATATACACATTTCACATCCATTTAAGCTGTATACAAGCAGAGCACATCCAGACAGGCTGTAAATACATAAAGCACATCCACAGAGACTGTATATATACACACAATATGTCAGGAAACGCACACAATTTACAAGATGAAAAGAAAACTTCCAGGTCATTTCTCTAATTTTAGGGTTAAACGCCCTTTGACTGTGATCATTTCGGCTGAATCTTCCGTCCATCGCATCACTTCAAAAGTCTTTTCTCTCTCACTGAGCTAATGTGCCTCATGTGCCTTTCATTAACTTGCCATGGGTAGGCCAACTCGCCATACCCGTAATAGAAGGATCTCCCCGATTGTCATAAAAATTACAGCCAGCCCGTTACATAAGCTTCTGGTTGGCAAAAAAGAGAGAACCACAAGATGTTTGACATCTGCTTCTTGCAAAGCTTGTTCTTTTCAGCTGCTGCCAGGAAAATAGATCTATTCGCCCCTCCCGACATTGTGAGCGCAGAAGTCGACAATCACAAAGGGTCAAGCAAACTTAAAAGGCGACCATATGAATTTAGTCAATGATGGTTTTATATCATGGGGAGGGGGAGAATCTGGGTCACTATCCAAGTTGTTTGGCGAAATGTAAAAGTACAAAGAATGAAATACAGGCAACATCTGTGCGGAGAGAAAAATTTAAGGTTGGGAAATGAATTTTATGGCAGAAACTAAGACTTCAATTATCACTGCTCTACACGTTAACACGGAAATGACACACTTATTTAACGCTTTCCAGCAGGGCCGGCGTCCTCGCACAGTGGAAGAAGAGTAGACGGAGGCCTATCCAAACTCCAAAAATTAAAGGGCTGAGGAGAGATCAAAAAATGGTCTGCTTTTGCCCAGAAACAGTGCCACTACATAGTCAGTGTTTGGTATGGCAGCCCAGACACAAGTTATTGAATCAGACATATTGGGAAATAGATAGGCCCTTGGATTGTGTTAATTTTTTTTTTTTTACTAAAACCAAATGTTTTCCTAATTTTTTTTTTTTTTGATTGTAGATTTTTTTATTTGCTTTTCTTTACATGATTATGGGGGCTGCCATCTTGCCTAAGCTTTTCCTCTGCTCTTAACAGCATTTAGTGATATGCTTTACAGCACAGTTATAGCCATAGGCTCATCGAAGCCGACTCATTGAGAGAGTTTTCTAGTCATGCTCTGTGCAGGGATGGAGAGGAGAGAAACTGTGATATCATCTATTGTCAGTAGTTGATGCAATGATGGCTTAGTGGTGTTATCTTCTATTGTAATCTGGCTTGTGATGTAAGTGAGGAGACTGCCGCAAAGAAAGCCTCTACAGAATTGGCAAGTATCAGGCTATCATTTGACTGACGCTAGGTTGACACTAGTGTTTGGCTTTCCGTTCTTCAGGTTCGCCTCCGTTCTTTGTTCTGCCCTCTTTTTTTTTTTTTTACAGCAGCGCTTCATAGGAAGACTGCTGCGCTACATGCTGTATAAGCCTGACGTCCACGTATACTTGGGCATCAGGGCGCTCACTAGAGACCAAGAAAATTAACCTCCACTTGTTTACTACTATAATTGTTATGGGACAGTATGTCACTGGGGGACAGGGACTCCTAGCATCATAGATAACTATAATAATGCTAGGAGTCCCTAACCTGGCAGAATGTTGAGGCCGGTAAATTTGGCCAACATAACCAAGTTTGGTATGAATGCAACTTTCGATACCACAGCGAATAGCAACCACAGAATCTGAACTGTTTGACAGAGGAAGAGAGCAACCTATGTCGACCTGTCAACCTATTTGGTGTCCCATTGCTTGCAAATGACCATGACTGTAATGTATAGTATTAATATGACGCTGTGCACACTGGACACTACAGCAGTAGTAATTTGGAAGGTCACAACATCATAAAATAGTACAATACTTGATTCCTGTGTATATGAGCTGTGGTCGGGCACAAAATGTGAAACCAGAGCATGTCCTGAAATGGACTGACTTGAAGAACCAATATCTTGCTGAGGTCTGCTGGTAAAGAAGGGAGGATTTCTCATTGCAAGTGTTGATGGGAAAATAGCAATGTCAATCTTTGCTCCAAGGAAACATAATAGAGGTACCAAATAGAGGTGGAAGGCATTGACCTGATCCATCATTATATTCATTGGTATGTCCTACTAGGCCCATGGACAAAGGCATGACCATTTTCATACATTTGAAGCATACCTGTTATAACACAACTTTTCATATATGAACAGTACAGGTGAATATAAGAAACTTTGTATTATATCTTATTTAAAGGGAATCTGTCAGATCAATTTGGGACACTAAACCACCCACAGGTCCTTATAGTCCTGATTTAGTGTCCCAATTCGCCCGGTTTTAAATCCATCTATGCCTGTATTTAATAAAAAAAACCTTTATAGTTACCTAGAGATGAGTCCGATAAATCTCATTGGACTCCTCTCTGGTGCTCTCAGCGCCTGCGCAGTTCTTCAGTGAAGCCGAGGACGTACACCCCGGTGTCACTGTGCAAGTGCTGGAGGTACGGGCATGCACACTGGTGTACACCTCTGGCTTCAGTGAAGAACTGCACCAGTGCAAAGAGTGAGCATAAAGCCTTCTTTTTTATTGCGGACACAGATGGCTTTATAAACTGGGTGATTTGGGAAACTAAACCAGGGTCGTCCTGACAGATTTCCTTTAAGAAACAGGTTTCCTTTTCCAGATATTAAGCAGAGTTACATTTTATATATTAGTCTCCAAAGAGGAGAGGGGAGGAGGAGGAGGAGGAGGCTGGTGGTGGAAAACACACACAAATAGCAGCAGCTGCTACATTGTGAGTCAAGGATCCCTTCTAACACTGCCATGTTTCAGGATAAGACTCCACCACTGCACAGAATGAGGCAACAAATCGATAAACAACCTCCTCTACTTTCTATAGACTTCTATGTCTGTGAGCTGGATAGAGACTCTATGTAAACAGACAGGCTTAGTGAAGACAAGGCGTAGAGCAGCCTAATAAGTGGAGAAGGAAACAGATTTCTGTAATAACATGTATTACAAAGTTTCTTATAATCACCTGTACTATTCATTTAGGAAAAGTAGCTTTATAATTGGAGGTACATGTTAAATAACACCCAAAATAAAAATTATACATACAATTAGCAACGCAGCCCTTTACACTCATAAGCGCCGTCATGCAGCTTTCTACCAAAGCTTAAAATTTTGGTAAAGAATGCATAGAAAAAAAATGTGCGTGTGGCTAAATGTCTTACCCAAGCAGAGCCTGAGATAAACAACATCGCCTAAAAGTAAAAGTAGAAAACATATAGAGTTCATACATGTCACATAAGTCTATGAGCACATACCTTCACCAACACTGGAGAGACAAAAAAAAATTGTTGCAATCCAGACGCTGTAAATGATTGTGCGCTATTGTGAACATGCAGCTTGCTTAGATCAGAGGCTACACATTTATCACCCCTTTAGCAGAAAAAAAAATACCCGACATCACATGGTAAGAAGGGGGGTTCACTATTTATGAAGGAGTTGGAGTCATAATCGGGCTCTGGTTAACAGTCATGGTTACAAAGAAGCAGTAAAGCTCCTCTAATTCACGAAAAAAAGACAGAAATTGATACCTATGAAACCAAATATGTAACAAATTATACATCTAATTATACAATATTACTTTTAGCATGTAATCACTTTGATGCAAGGTGTCCCAGACTCCTGGCTCGGGTTAGGTTGGGAAGTCGGGCTGACATACAGAAGGGATTTTCCACTCCGGATTGCCCCATATGCACAGGCTGCGATCTTTGTTCCTGATACCACGTGTATGCCCCACCTCACATACAGAACTGTTCATCCTGCTCCCCGACTTCAAGTCAGTTCTGCCCTCTGTATATTGTACCTACAACTTTTATACCAACATCCAAGCTCTAGCCCTTATATTTTAGTTGTGACAAGTGCGACCACGTATTGCCGTATTACCTATGGAAGAAAAGGGGCTCAAAGGAGTGGTCAGGAAAATGCTTACAAACACTGTACTATACAGAACTACTGTGAAGACCCTCCAGTAATACAGCAGTTAGAGGTAAAACAGAAGCAACAACCTCTTTTACATAACCTACAGGTGAAACCGGCACCTCACCAAGATATTTAGGTTACCTGTGCTGCTTTCTACTACTAGTTGTAACATATTTCTGTGTATGGCCCTGAGCTTTCCCAAGGCCAAGCAATTACTGGATCGCTACAATGGCTGCGCTGTCGCTGACCTTGCATGTCTGCTTCCAGATTCTCTTAAACATGCACTTACAGGATTAGAGGCTTGAAGCTAGAATAGTTAGTGAAAATGACATGTGGAGAAGATTCAGAGCTGGGTAACGTCTGTGAGTCATCTACTCATTACAGGTTACTCATTCTGCCCCAGGACCCAGATAAATGCAAGAGGAGAGCAAAGCTGGGAAATCTGTATCCATCTATGTGCAAATCTATCTATCTACTTCTATAGCTCTATATAATGTCGTGGCGACAACATTGAAATTCCAGTATTAAATGAACATGTCACATTGAACATGAAGTCCGGTCTATAGACAGCATGTTATAGAACAGTAGGGGTTGAGAAGATTACTAAATATATACATATGTGTATGTATATGTGTATTATATATATATTTATGTATGTGTGTGTGTGTGTGTATATATATATATATATATATATATATATATATACACATACACACACACTATATATATATATATACACATACACACACACTATATATATATATATACACATACACACACACTATATATATATATATATATATATATATATATATTGGGTAGGTTGTTAAGTGATGATCTGTGGATCAGCTGGTTGGAGGGGCACAGCGGAGCTCCCTGAGCGCTGCTACTGCTTCTAAGGCCATGTGACATCACATTCACCAGTCACATGTCCCAATTACAGCTCAGTCCGCTTCAGTACAGTTGGTCTGCCGGGGCCCGGGTCTTAGACCCCTGCCAATATTTCATTGATGACCTAAGTCATCAATTACCTAGCTTGGAAAACAGTTTTAGGCTGAGGCCTCACGTTGCGGAAATGTATTGCTTTTTGTTGCAGATTTTGCGGCGGTTTTTTGAGCCAAAGTCAGGAGCGGATTTCACATAAGGGAAATGTCTAAGAGCTTACTTTATATTTCCCATTCCTTTTTAAGTCATTCCTGACTTGGCTCAAAAAACTGCAGCAAAATCTGCACCATAAAAACACACCGCACTGTGGGACCTCAGCCTTAAGGCCTCCTTCACATTCACGTGTTTGTGTGTATTGTCTAGTAAGCCTATGGCAAACACACACCTAGAGCTAGCAGAATTTTGGAAAAAAAAACTGTTATTGCCACATAATATGCCCTAAAAGGCCAGAAAGATGCCACAGGCAAAAAAAAAAAAACAACAAAAAAAAAAACACACAACCCATTGCTTGTGGTGTGTGCATATTTCACTATTGACTATTTAGACGTATTAATCTACACCAGATTTACCACGGTGGCTGACGCTGGATGACAAATCTGATGCATCTTTAGATTTATTAGCTGGCTTAGTCTCCATTTAAAAAAATGCACCAAGCTTTTAGCGCACAATGTCACATGTTAAGTCCCTCCTTTTTCACAAATCACACCCATATACCTTTTTCCCAATAAGCCCAAGCCCTTGTCAGAGAAGGTGCAGAAAGTGTCTAAAACAGTTGACCCCTTAATTACCAGGCCTGCCGCACTTGCCGCAGCTCATACTGCAGTGATGCTTGCCCGGCCCTAGTCACATGTACTGCGCACGCACCAAGAATATGAGCAGGGGTGGGTGCGACAGGGCCAGGCAAGATTAGGTAATAGCGCTATCTTGGCAAGGAATGACAAGGGGAACATGCCGTTAGATTCAGGTGACCCTATTTGTATTGAATTTTTTTTTTTCTTTTAAAATTGCAAACACTAAAATAGTGTAATAAAATTAAAAGTCTCCGATAAACAGGGAGGTTATGCGAACGTTTTTTTGTCGATAATGGCTTTTTATGAAAAAAAATATACTTATGTGTATATGCTTTTATTACAGTGGACACAGATTTCCAGCACCCCACTGCGTAATAAATGGGGCACAGGGACATCTGTTATATATTAGAAATAATGCTTTTCATTGCATGGAATGAACTGCGAAGCTTAATTTTTCCCTGAATAACCCCTTTAGTTACTACAGTGCGTGTATCCCCAGCTTTAGTGAGTGAGTGCACTGCAGATTAAGAGAATTCCTTATAGAAACACATTTTTATAAAAACTTATACTTCCATTATCCTAGTTCAAATAGATTGTACTGGCATCCATTAGTAAAATACTGGCGCCCTCTGCTGTTCAAAATCAAGTATAACAAAGAGATGAAAATCTAATCCTGATTATAGCAGCAGAAAAATCTGTGGTATCAAATGATTAGGAAATCTGAAAAACTTCCAAGCCCTGAGCCATAAATACAAATTTCTAAGTATAACTACAACACGGTATAGTCACATAATCTCGCTGAAATCATGTAAATTAAAAAAAAAAAATTATATATATATATATGGAATTTTCAACCATATTTTTGAAGCCAAAACCAGGTGTCTATTACAGAAGTGGAGAAGGTATAAAGGACATTTCCTTTTTTCAATCCAGTGGTGCTTTTGGCTTCAAAAAGCGTATGAAAAAGCTTAACAAAAGCAGTGTGTGAATAAACCCTAATGCTCCATATGCACACGACACTGACCCACAATTGCAGATAAAAGTACAGAGTCTTCCATTTCTATGGGCCCATAGGGCTGTGTGTCCATGAGGCCTAAGTGTCTGGAAAATATACAGGTGCAAATTATATAACCAAAGAGAGCAGCAAATTGCAGCAAAATCTGCAACAAAAAGCACACTTTTCCGTGTGGCCTCAGTCTTAAGCTTTTATCAAGCTTAAAAAAAAGTTCTGTTTTGTTTGAAGTTTTATTTAAAAGGGGACATTTCACCACCTCCACCAATTCCCATTCTTAGCATTTGTTAACAGGCGCTGCTCCATTGATTCCAGCGCAGTTGGATTTTATTCCTCGCCGTTCCCGAGCAATCAGAGCACTTAGTTTTGGTGCCTGATATGCTACTTAAGCTCTGTACTGTCAGTTGGGCTGTATAAAGCAAGTGGGCGTGAACCAGAGCACCAGAGACAGCCAGTGTCAGAGCTCAGAATCACACCCCTTGTCTGCTCCTGCCTGACACCGCCCTCCTGACAGTACAGAATCTAAATAGTATATCAGGCACCAAAACTAATAGTACTGATTGCTCGGGGATAGTGGGGGCTAGAGAGAAAAAAATTCCAATTTTGCTGGAAACATTGGAGCAATGACTAATAAATGATGCAAAGTGCTGGACTTGGTGAAAATGGTGAAAGGTCCTCTAAGTTTAGAGCTTTTGTTAGTGCTATTTTTGAGGTGTCCCATTGATTTCAATAGGATCTGGAGCGCTTATTTCTGTCTCAAGATAGGGTAGGATTCAAGCTAGAAACAGCACAAACGCCAATTATGGCAACAAGTTCCACATTTAGAGTATCAGAAGCAGCATAAATGTAACAAAAATCATAAAACTTAACTTTTAATTACAATGATATACTAAAAGGCACCTATATAAATATGTGATACACACACCAATAAAAACAGTATATAAATAGATCACATGCAGTGATGGGAGAACAAAGATAAGGAAACATAAGCTAATAGGACCCTTGGACCATCATAAGAGAATCCAAAATAATAGCCATGTCCAACCACAGCCCGTTTCCAGACCTCATAGGTCAAAGTCAGGATTCAAGCTAGCCGAAAAAGAAGCTAGTTGACTCCCATTGAAAACAATTGGGGATTTTTTTTTAGGTGTTTTTGAAGCCTCTTTTGGAGCTTTTTTGAAGGAGAAAACTCTCACAAACCGCTTCAAAAGAAGTAATGTGAACATACTCTTAGGTTGCCCGAATACAGTGTGGCTCAGCTGTATGTGACTGCAGTAGTTTTCCGCACCGCACCTCTACTTTCCTTCTCAAGCAATAGTAAGTATGGATGTAACCTATAAATTAGCAGGAGCATGCGATTACCAATAACTGCAGAGCTGCACTTCACTTGCTAGGCCACCCCATGTATGAGTGCTCTAACTTAGGGATGAGCAATCTTTGGCACTCCAGTTGTTCCAAAACTACAACTCCCAGCATGCACACTCACTTGTCTGTTCTTGGAACTCCTGGAGAAGTGAATGACACATGCTGGGACTTATAGTTTCCCAACAGCTGGAGTGCTGAAGGTTGCTGACCCTGCTCAAACTCACTGAGTGCCATCTATCTAGTGATTCTATAAGGAGTTCAAGGGTCTATTCACATATCAAGATCAAATGAGTTTTTGCCGTGTTTTTTGCTGCAGCAACGCTTCATCACTAAGAGTAATAACTGCGTCGGCATGAATGTTGCTCGGTGCACATGTGATCTAGTAAAATAAATGACCGTACTTACTTTTCTGCACGTAAAACACCTGCATAATAAGGAGGGTCCCACGGCATCAATTCCTAATGGAAAACATATCACAAGCAAAAATTAGCAAGGGATATTTTTACATAAATAATAGAAAAATTCTAAACAAAACAAAAAAAAAAACATTGATGAAACACAACAAAAAAAAAAAAAAAAAAAATCAGGAATGGGAATTTAAAGGGGGTTTTCTGTACTTCACTTTAGTAGACCTGTCCCTTATTTGATAAGTCATCAATATCAGATAGGTGGAGCCCAACATCTCCATCGGCAAATATGGATGGGAGAGAGACAGCAACCAGAATGAGCACAGTGCACAAAGCCAGAAGCAGTCAGCTCCGATTTACTGTAATGTCCGTGTAAGGTTTCAGCAGGTTAGCTTCCATTTACTGGATTGGGAACTAAGATACAAGAACATGGACACTACCCAGTGAACAGAGCTGTGCGATTCTGACATTGTAAATAGGAGGTCACTAAGTTACTTGGTGCTCATTGTAGGACCCCACTGATCTGATAGCGATAACCTATAATAAAAATAGGTCATAAACAGAGATGAGCAAACTGGTTTGGAATGAACCAGACTCGTTCCCAAATCTTTCAAAAGTTTCAGGTTCTACCAGAACCCGAAACTATTGGGGTTCTCTACCCACAAACCACTATTTTACTCTGGGGTCTCTTCAGACTATAATACATTGAGGCTTGGGGTGGTGCAGCAACATAGCAAACCCTTATACTCACTCACCTCACCTCTCCTGGGGGTTCTCTTCCTGCACCAGCCCCTGGCGACCGCTGAGGCCTGTGATTGGGCCTGAGATATCACATGGGACGCACCAACATCATGACGCTTTAAAACTGGCATACACGGCATGATATATCAGGCCTACGCTGTGTGAAACCACCCACAGGCTGCCCTATTTATTCCCCTTCATATATAGTCTACAGGTTCTCCTACTACTCGGATGTCAAGAGTGAGCACTAGAGCTCGGAGACATAACTGCATGAAAGGGCATGTAAAATATATACATGTGATCAGACATTTTATTTTACACCCTGAAAACCGTAAGTTTACATTTTTATCTTTTTTTTTTTTTTTTTTTAATGCAAACTCCCAAAATACACATAAGACTGAAGAATAAATCCCTCCTCACCGGATTCATGGGGTTCAGCTTCATTTTCATTGCCAGCATCATCTCAAAGTCTTTTAATGTTCTGGGGAAAAAAAAAATGCAAAAAGTCCACAAAAAAGAAACAATGCGCAATATGTAGCCTGAAAGATCAGACTGGCAACTTGGGAGGCTAATAACTCATGAAGAGGAGCTATGTGATGGCTTCTCATAGAATGGTTTGGAACTTGCTGTATATATATGTACAGACACATGAAAGGCAGTGAAGTAGTAATGAATATTTTATATTATGGGGAGATATAGCCCTATTCCCTGGACTACAACAGTGTAGACTCTCTTCAAAGTAAAGGTTCACCTTTAAAGGGAGTCTATCATTCCACATTCAAAACCACTTTTAAGCTAATGGCACGTTCTTCTTTCTTCCAAGTCCTCGTATGCAGCGATGTGTGCATGCGCAATCGGCTCTGCCACGCTCTTTTGACAGACCATTGGAAAATGGCGGCCCGATTGTGCATGCGCAGTCTCTAGAATTCGATGCCAGCGAGAACTGAGAAGAAAGAAGACCAAGAGGGGAGTCAACGCAACGGATGAAGAGGCGGTGATAAGCAATGACAAGATGGGTGCTTGCAGAAGAGGAGGAATGCCCCGGGTGCTCATTTACATACATGAAAAAACTATCTTGGAACCGGCTGGGAGAAGAAAACAAGGAAAGGTAGGAGAAGAATGGCTTTTTAAAGGCCATTCCAACGTGCCATTAGCTTAACAGTGTTTTTGGTAATGATAGACTCCCTTTAAAGAGAATCTGTCAGGGCAATTTGGGTTGCAAAACCACAGATCCTTATGGACCGGATGTTTAGTGTCTCATATTGCCCTGTTATAACGGAATCTGCGGCCACATTAAAAAATAAAGAACCTTCATACTCACCTATCAGCTATACTCACCGCTCCGACACAGTTCTTCAGTGAAGCCAGAGGAGTACACCTCAGCTTCAGTGTGCATGCTCAGGGTGTACGTCTTCAGCTTCAATGAAGAACAACGTAGGCGCCGGGAGCACCAGAGATGAGTGAGACTAATTTCTAAGAAAGAATTAAGATTTTTTATATTTAATGTGGCAGCAGATTGGTTCCTTTTATAGAAGATCTGGCTCTGCTCTGTGTTAGTAAGCACTTATATATACTCAATAATAAGCAGTAGATTTGGAGCTCTGGAATAGAGAACAAAGCTCCAACCATCATGGGTATCTATCATTTAAAATACCTTATTACACAACATTATGTGTAATATTCATGTCAGAAGGATGAATCAGTGGGGTCCAGAGCCGGAGGCCCCCGCTGATCACTATAAGAAAGGGACAAAAGTAACCACTGTGACTCTTTCACTGTTTGCTCTGCTGATCCTTGAAGAAATGAGCAAAGCGATAGAGTTTTTTTTTTGCCCCACAGGTTGTAAATTCAACGATCTGGTGAGTATCAGACGCTTCTGGGCTCTGAGTCCCCTTCCCGGGATTAAACCACGAATCTCCGTACTCTGTGCCTAGAGTTCAACTGCATGCATGTATCTTCTCACCGTATCTCTACCTGTATACACATAGTGGAACTCTGTTCCTATCATTTGGGGACCTGGGGCACATAAGGACATCTGGGCCTCCACCAAGGCTCACACACGGAACTTTATTTTTCCCATTATTAATTGAGCATTTTACCTTGATTATGATTATTAAACGATTATTTCAAGACACTCCCCTTTTTACATACCACACCCCTATTTATATGCCACTGAATTTTGGTTATTCACATATCAACAATCCTGACTAAATATTGCCCAGTTAGTGACGTAACCTTTAGCCAATGATAAAGCGAGACAGGGTGACATGGAGGCAAAATAATTGAAATAATCGATCAACAATTAATTGAGACAACTTTCGATTATTTTCCAATGAATTGCGCAGCCCGTTATCTCAATATATCTATACATCAGTGCGGACAGCCCCTTCTTATGTCATACACCCCCAACAATGAGGAGAGTAACTTACCGTTCTCGAAGTTTGTTGGATAATTTTTCAAGAAACAACATCACATTCTCTGTCAACAACATAAGATGGAATTAGTCAGTCAGAGAATCCATGAAAATATTACCATACAAATCGTCATGTAATATCACAAACACTTCATTTCTTATTATATAAATCTAATATATAAATCTAAAAACAGTAGACCAGCCCCTTAATTTGGTTGACCAAAACCTTAGAATGGTGTTATGTAACCTGAGTAATCCAGTATAGATCCCCACTGGTGCTCTATCACTGCTACTAAGGTTCCCTGCTGGTCTCTGTATCTTGGCCTCCAATGATGATGTCACCGACATATGACTGTTGCAGCAGTGAACTCAGTAGCGTGCACTGCTGTAGTCACATGATCAAGTTGAAACGTCAGTGGCAGAAATTTCCCTGTGCCACATAGCGGCTCATCCACAAATACAGAAAGCCATTTTACTAGTTTTCTGTTATTTGCCTATAGACTTGTATGGGTGACTTCGTGCAAGATTAGGACCTGCTATATAATTTGCAGTGCCTTTCTATGGCCCAGACTCTGCTCTGTTAAAAAAAAACAAAAACAAAAAAAAAAAAAAACACAACTACGGATGTGTGTATGCGGCCACAGAAATGAATGGGTCTGTATATTATCCGCAATTGCTGACCTGTAATTGGGGATAATATAAGGGAAATAACTGTGGTTGTGTGCATGAAGGCTAGAATACAATGGCTGGTGGGGATTCTGTTATTTTAGATCACTTTGAGCTTATGGTCAAACATTTTAAGGGGATGGGCAACCTCTTTAAAGTGTACCTCCAATTGTAAAACTACTTTTCATAAATGAATAGTATACAGTGCTGGCCAAAAGTATTGGCACCCCTGCAATTCTGTCAGATAATACTCAATTTCTTCCAGAAAATGATTGCAATCACAAATGCTTTGGTAATAATATCTTCATTTATTTTGCTTGCAATGAAAAAACACAAAAGAGAATGAAAAAAAAAGTCAAATCATTGATCATTTTACACAAAACTCCAAAAATGGGCCGGACAAAAGTATTGGCACCCTCAGCCTAATACTTGGTGGCACAACCTTTAGACAAAATAACTGCGAACAACCGCTTCCGGTAACCATCAATGAGTTTCTTACAATGCTCTGCTGGAATTTTAGACCATTCTTCTTTGGCAAATTTCTCCAGGTCCCTGAGATGTGAAGGGTGCCTTCTCCAAACTGCCATTTTGAGATCTCTCCACAGGTGTTCTATGGGATTCAGGTCTGGACTCATTGCTGGCCACTTTAGAAGTCTCCAGTGCTTTCTCTCAAACCATTTTCTAGCGCTTTTTGAAGTGTGTTTTGGGTCATTGTCCTGCTGGAAGACCCATGACCTCTGAGGGAGACCCAGCTTTCTCACACTGGGCCCTACATTATGCTGCAAAATTTGTTGGTAGTCTTCAGACTTCATAATGCCATGCACACGGTCAAGCAGTCCAGTGCCAGAGGCAGCAAAGCAACCCCAAAACATCAGGGAACCTCCGCCATGTTTGACTGTAGGGACCGTGTTCTTTTCTTTGAAGGCCTTTTTTTTTTTCCTGTAAACTCTATGTTGATGCCTTTTCCCAAAAAGCTCTACTTTTGTCTCATCTGACCAGAGAACATTCTTCCAAAAAGTTTTTGGCTTTCTCAGGTAAGTTTTGGCAAACTCCAGCCTGGCTTTTTTATGTCTCTGGGTCAGAAGTGGGGTCTTCCTGGGTATCCTACCATAGAGTCCCTTTTCATTCAGACGCCGACGGATAGTACGGGTTGACACTGTTGTACCCTCGGACTGCAGGGCGGCTAGAACTTGTTTGGATGTTAGTCGAGGTTCTTTAGTCACCATCCGCACAATCTTTCGTTGAAATCTCTCGTCAATTTTTCTTTTCCGTCCACATCTAGGGAGGTTAGCCACAGTGCCATGGGCTTTAAACTTCTTGATGACACTGCGCACGGTAGACACAGGAACATTCAGGTCTTTGGAGATGGACTTGTAGGCTTGAGATTGCTCATGCTTCCTCACAATTTTGCTTCTCAAGTCCTCAGACAGTTCTTTGGTCTTCTTTCTTTTCTCCATGCTCAATGTGGTACACACAAGGACACAGGACAGAGGTTGAGTCAACTTCAATCCATTTCAACTGGCTGCAAGTGTGATTTAGTTATTGCCACCACCTGTTATGTGCCACAGGTAAGTAACAGGTGCTGTTAATTACACAAATTAGAGAAGCATCACATGATTTTTCAAAGGGTGCCAATACCTTTGTCCACTCCCTTTTTATGTTTGGTGTGGAATTATATCCAATTTGGCTTTTTGACAATTCTTTTTGTGGTTTTCCATTGAAGACAAATTAAATGAAGATATTATTACCAAAGCATTTGTGATTGCAATCATTTTCTGGAAGAAATTGAGTATTATCTGACAGAATTGCAGGGGTGCCAATACTTTTGGCCAGCACTGTAGGTGAATAGAAGAAACTTTGTAATATATCTGATCAAGGCAAACTTTTTTGTTCTCAACTTATGAAGCTACTCTCCTCCTTATCTTCACTCATGCAGTTTATTTACATACAGTCCATTGTACTCAGTTCATACACACAAGTCTACGAAGAGAGAAGGGTAGGAGAAGGTGATAAAGGGGTTTTCCGGCCCCAGGCCGTATTTTACACTGATGACCTATCCTTTAGATAGGTCAACAGTGTTCAATCGGTGGGGGTTCAACACTCAGAACCCGCACAGATCAGCTGATCTGGCTGCATCCTGACACAAGAAGATACTGGCTTGGATGGAGCTGAAAGGGTTCGGAAAGAGGTACCTTGAACTGTACAAACTGTGCAAGGCGGTTTACTGAGATAGATGATTCTCAATGTCGTCACTTTTGTAACCAAAAATTTTACCTGGTGTTTTCACCATGGTCCCAAGCAATGCTCTGTGTGCAAATGTTGGATATCCAACCAGCTGAGCTAATGAATTTCTACTACTGAGCAATTCGTCCAAGCGCCTTATCTGACTGCTGTTAGGGTAAAGGAAGATCTTGTAAGCAGCTTCCCGGACCTAAATAACACATAAAACATAATAAGCTATGGATGGACACGAATCATCATCATATAACATCAAGTGTTCAATGCAGAAATCACAACGTCTCTCATGTGAACGGTCATTCACTTTAACAAGAAGAATGCTCTGTTCTTGTGTAAATCGTGAGGCTAATGCTGGCCATACACTCACCCAATCTTCCCATGCACATGAACTCAGTGTGGGAGAAGGGAGCAAGCCGCTGATAGACTCCTCTGGGATAGCTTATGCCCCTGAAAACAAAACCCTGATCTTTCTTCCACTGACAACTGAATGGGGATGAACTGAAACCAAGCCCAGTCCTTACATATACAAGGAGCTGTTCTTGGTATTTAGTGAGGAGGCTGAAGCACTCACCCGAAGGCTGTGCCCTCTTCAACCAGCTGATCGGTGGGTGTCCTGGATGTCAGACACCCACTGATCAGATATTGATGACCTAAGAATAAGTCCCAGAAAACTCCTTTAACTCAAAGCCTCGCTGAATACTAAAAGCAATAATTTCTATAATTTGCCTCTCCTCTCAGGCAAGGTTCATATCAGTGTTGGAGTCTCTGTTTGAAGACTGTTTTGCAGTGTGCGTTGAAAATCGTCAGACAAAAAAGTTCTGTAAGTCTGACTTTTTCAACCAGAGGTTTCAGTTTAAAAGAATGGACACACAACGGATCCCATTATAGTCAATGGGTTCCATCGGGCACCATTGGTCACCACTATTTAAGCGGTCCATATGTACATTGTTCTGGTCCTTCAATGGACAGAGCGGCAAAATTGTGAACATAGCATCAGTTATTAAGCAGAGCCAATATGGCTTATAAAGTAAGTCACATCTGCTGCTGCCCCTAAACTGTCCATCATTAGGTATAGTAAGCACAACATAAGCAAACTTTAGAGTATTTTACGTATGCCCTGATCTAAAAGAACATGTCCTGGTGACAGGTTGACTTTAAAATGTACTGAAATGAAAGGCTTCATACACATGCACTGTGCAAAACAATGGCTGCATCTACTCAGAGAATAGAAAGATGCCAGCCATATACTCTATAACCCTACAAATCACTTACCAGATCATCTGGACAGTCTGCATGTAACCCACTGATCTGTATGTACTTTCCATCCCAGGAGAAATGAGAGCGGATATGTTCTGGTATAACACTGATATCTATCCTATTAGGCAGGTTGGATCCCATCAAGAAGTCACTACTGAGGTCTGAGATCACAACATTCAGGTTGACGGCCTTCTGACGCTGCAAGAAAATAAGATACACAAATGAGACTTAAGACAAAATGTTCTATTACCAGACAAAGCCACTGGGGGTTGTACAGAATTAGGAAAAATAGCTCCTTTCCTGCATACTCCACACCTGTACATGGGTTGTTACTGGTATTGCAGCTCAGCTCTACCGAAGTGAATGGGGATGAACCGCAATGTCACACACATCCTGTGGACAGGTGTGGCACTGCTTTTTCTTTCTTCTTTTTTTTTTTTTTTTTTTTTTTTTAAGACAGCAGAAAACTTTTTCTAATCCTTGACAAGGTTTTCAATAGTGTTATCTTCACAAAGACAACTCTTTTTTTTCAATATGGAGATCTTGTCCCTCTACTTTAGGGGAAATGTAGCATTGCATGGTAGTCATTGTAATAAATGTTTGTCCATATAATGCATTGCCGTTTCGGGGTCAGCAATGCGTTGGAACCCAGACAATTTCTGAAAGGCGTACAGTATAACCATTCACGTCTGTGTTTAGCTCAAAGGACTGCATTACAACCGTTTAGAGCAGTTGAAGGGCACCTTGAGGCAATTGTGGATCCCTCTTGGGCCATGACACTACACCCTCCCAAACTAGAGTGATAGACTGCTGAGGCCTATTTGTGTTCTGAACAACACCGTGCTCATGTGACCAATGGGATTCTGAAATAGAGGAGGAACATTTACATGTACTGTGAATTGTTATATTCCTATTAAGATTTCTGTTTGTAATGTGCCACTCTTCATTACACATCTAATGTATCCAACCATGGGCCTGTGTGCCTACTTTATTGTATTGCTTTGTAATGTTCTGCATGTAGGATTTCAGGCTAAGGAGGCGTTCACACTACCGTTGGTGACCATCAGTAGTGTCCGTTGTTATTGTCCATTACAAGATTTTAGCATCGGACACTAGCTGAACCGTCAGAAATCCGTTAAAATTTCCATTCATTTCAGTGGGTTTTTATATTGTGTCCATTAATGTCCATTTACACCAAATCCGTCAGAAGTCTGTTTTTTTTCCGCGGACAAAAAATCCTACATGCAGGACTTTTTTGTCTGTTTGGAAAAACGGATTCTTGATGAACAGCAAGTGTCCGTTATTTTTTTTAACATTGAAGTCTATGGGTAACGGATTTATAACGGACAGTAATTGATAGCCATCAGTTACTGTCCATTATTTTATGTCCGTTTTTTTTTCTGCGCATACTCAGAAAGCAGAAACAAAAAAAATAAAAAACGGACAGTGTTAAAAAACAGACACTAACTGATGCTAATGTGTCCATTAATTGGATCAGTTAAAAAAAACGGACACATTAACATCAGTTAGTGTCTGTTAATGTCTGTTATGATGGGTTTCCTTTTCTTTTTTGTTAACGGACACCTTCATAACGGAATGCAACGGAAGTGTGAACCCTGCCTAAAGGTGTGTTCACACAGCTGCAAAAAGATAAATAACAAACAAAAAAAAGGTCCTTTCATATCCTCGGTGATTATACCACTAGAAAGTTTCTGTCAGCTTTGCCGGTACCGGCACCGATATCCCTCCACTGTCAGAAGGGCGGGCCTTGATGCTAGGCGTCATTGCTGGGCTGTGGGGAATGCCTTGTACTGTCAGGGCGGAGTTCCTCACAGCCCAGCAATGACGTCTGATATCTTCGGCACCGGGGCACACACCAGCAAAGTGCACTGTCAGGTTTCTAGTGGTATATAATACAATGTCCTTAGGGGCACCATCTCTTAGGACATGAAAAGTCCTCTTTAAAGAAAACTTTAAAAAACAACTTTTTAAGCTTGACTAAAGAAGCAGGTTGAACTCACTATAACTTTTTTTTAACTGGACCAACCACAGAGGTCCAGCAGCTGGAATATCTGGTGACCAACTATTATCAGAGGCCATACATTTGCGGTATTACTTGAACTCCATTTAAACACACAGATATATATGGTCAATGTGCCACTTACAGCAGTTCTGCACTTTGGGTGACAGTCCCAAGCAGAAGACCTCCTTTATGACATCCATAGGCCCTAATATAAATACAGTATGTGTGAGATACCTTTAGCTCACAGGAAAAGTCAAAGAGCCTGTTCTCATGATTGGTCATGTCCAGAAAATATGCCATGAGATAGTTACTGTAGCTTTATCCTACATGTGCCTATGTACGGCCACCCAGTGGTTGTGTTATGAATTGCAGCTTGTAAAGCATTTACTAGTATTTGGCGAGATTTTGTGGATTCGGTTCCATTACAAATTGGTGATTTGAACCAAAATTCAGGTTAAAGGGATTGTCCTATTATGGACACTTATCCACTATCCACAGGACAGGGTATAAGCGTCTGATATCTGAGGACCCGATTGCCATGTCCTCCAGTGATCAGGAGGACCGAAAAGCCCCCTTGTGAATGAAGTGCCAGTGCGCTTGCTTGACCAGCACTCCATTCACTTCTTTGAGGCTGTTGGCGCTGCGGGAGATTACAATCCTGGCAGCCCACAGAAATGAATGGAGTAGCAGTCACTCACATACTGGCACTCCGTTCACAAAGAGGTCTTAGGAGGACTTCCAGTCCCTGGGCCTCCGATCACTGGATGACCCGGCTATCGGTCCCCTTTAAGGGTAGACACAATAGTGGATCAGATATTGCTAAGCCTACCAGAAAGAGACACAATTTGCAGGCATACATCTCCCCCTGCGACAATATACTGACCTTCTCCTTATTCATGTGAATTCCACTGATTTCAAAATCCATTAAGAACAATTCAGCCACCCGCCTGTAAAGGAAAAAAAAAGTCATTACATGCAATCAGGACTAAAGGCAGATAGAGAGAGGACCCACACCTAATGGAAGAACTGAGATCCCACTGAAATGAATAAAGAAGTGATTATGGATAACAAATACATACTTTGCAGCAATGCTATTGCATGGCATCCTATGAATTCAATTGGTGGCCATGTAATACATGCTTGCGAATAGGTAGGGTCAAATTTACTCTTTGCAATAACTGTCCACTCCGGCTAAAGAAAGGTCTAACAGGACGTAGTAATGTGGATTATCCTAAAACCGAGTTCAGCCATCTTCATCAGCCAACAGCAGTATGTGTATGTACCACTAGGGCTGGGGACGATTATGACCTCAAATCGCAATTAATAGGGCATTTTACCTCATTTATGATTAATGGCAATTATTTATGTCACACCCCTTTTACATTATGAGTACGTGTTGAGTGAACACGGCGCTGACATTTTACTTTGGGGTCTCTTTATGTTGGATCACCTCCCCTGGGCCTCAGTTTATTATACTCTGGAATACGAAGGGACCCCAGAGTATAATAACAGTAGTTTTGGTTCGGACATATTCAGTCCGAACAAAACTGCAGGTAGAACCACAAGAAAATTGCAATAATTGAACCGAAATAATCTACATGAACAAAATCACATTGGTTATCCTGGTTGATATTCAGTTTTGGTAATTTTTCGATTAATTGCCCAGTCCTCTCTACCACTATATTACAAAAAAATTACTTACCTGGTTTCTGGGTCCAGAGAATCGATCACAGATTTGTTGTCCAGAAGTTTTCTTAGACTTTCACACAATTCAACATTAGTGTTTAACCTATAAAACAGGATCGGCCTATAAGCATCAGAATAACACAGAACAGAAGACCTGATAACACTGCAGGTAATGGAGAGGGATCGCCCTGGAAAAGCAGCCTAGGAAAAGCTGCAGTATTATGCCTGATACATGCTATATATAATGAATATAGTGAATGATAAAACTGTTACACATGAATACAACAATATATACATACTTATTTGGCATATGACATATGAAGGCATAAACCAAATGTTCCACTACATCAGTGCCAAGATAGAAAACTCTCCACTGTAAAATACACGGCTTTATCGGGAAACATATTTTACTGCGCTCCAAAATTCATCCTATCAATAGCACCGCTATAATGTGTATATCATAGTCTACCTGTAGAGGGCTTGCAGATATTGGCATTTGTATAAACCAAGTGTACTTTGTCATGTGGTTTTATGTCTGTGCATTGGCACAGCCCTTTTAAATCTAGGGATACATGGTTGGCATCACCGGTACCACTTTATGCAATAATATTCAATGACGACACAGCAAGTAATTCTCAATGGAAAACCAATAAGGTTTATCAACAGTGTCAGTAGGAGAATACTGAGTAAAAATCCTGGTGCTAAAGCTGAATTTACATAGCCATATTCCATCTATATTATACAGTAGGTATTACAGCTGCAAGTCCTGACGGTCGGTCTAATGACCCGAACTAGCCCAGGGGCCATTAAGATGGGATTTGCAGCTGTAACAAATAATATGGGTGTTAGATGGCCACATAAATCCAACCGTAGGCCTTACTCTCACAAACATTAAAAATGGCCATTTTCAAAACAAAGAGAATCTATATGGATATTTACGTCTTCATTTTTTTTCCTTTTTGATGGACTGTATTAAAATAGTTGCCCCACAGATACAAAAAGGTTGTGGAATTGGCAACAGATTGTTGCCAAAAAGACTGTGAAAAAAAAGGCATCCCTATTTTACAATGTGAGTATAAATATAGCCTTGTCTTGTTCCTTGTCACCTATACCTGTTACTTGTTTTGATCTGCCTCCCCTTCTTGATGACTTTAAAGGGTTTGTGCTGTTATGGATACTTATCCACAGGACAGGGGATAAAGGTCTGATCGCTGGAGTTACAAATGCCAGGTCCCCCAGTGATCAGGAACGATGGGGGACCAAAAGACCCCCTAAAACCTCCTTGTGAATGGAGCTCCGGTGCACTTGTGTAACCAGAACTCTATTCACTTCTATGGGGCTGCCAGAGATTATAGTCCCAAAACTCCCCCCCCGTGATTTGAGATTTATTCCCTATTCACAGGACAGGAGATAAGTGTCCAATACAGCACAACCCCTTTAAGGCTTTGCTCACACCTAGGTTACAATTTTATATTCTGTCACAGAAGCAGAAAAGTGGAAATTAGGCTGTGATAAATCCATCAAATGACAGACACAAATGGCGCACAAATGACTAACAATTGTGTACAACTGGTTTCAGTCATATTAATGAAAAACAAAAAGGATCCACGGGTTTTCAACATAGTGAAGTGTCCATCTCAGTTTTGACAAGTTTCTGTAATGGTGCATTTCCTTAACAGAACAAACGGAGGCTGTTTTATTTTCTGACCTGTTGAACAACAGGATTTTGATGGATCCTTTTACTGTATAATGCAAGTCTATAAGCTGATCAAATGGTGGACTGAGGAGGTACGCCTATGGCCAGCTTCAAGAGAACATCGAAAAACTTTCAATCAATGCAACAGGTCTTGGAATCGCAACCAGTCTGGCCCTAAAAGCCCCAGCAAAGAGCAGTCACCAGAGGAAGTTGTACCGGGCCAATTGCAAAGTGGAAATGTGGCATTGCAGGCACTTGGCTATTGGCTCTCTGCAAGAACGCATCACATACATGTAGATATAGAACTGGGCATCCAATCTTTTAGTCACACTATATACAGTATACAGATAGCAGATCATGGCTTATACAGAGGTAACATACTTCTCCACCATGGTACCTATGTTCCTGCAAGCTTCTTCAGCTGATTCTCTGAATGAAGGGTCAGGATGGGCGACCTTCACAAAATCAGCCTGCAATATAGTAAATCATATTATTATAACAGGATTATACGTATCTGCTATTAGATGCTGACATACCATGACAAGTACATGGCAAATGACCGTATGCACATGCATGGGACAGCAAATAAGATTAGGCTTCTCAGTATGTGATTCATCTTCATGGATATATGACATATCCACTGGATTGAAAACGGGGCCAGCAGCCATGTTTCTCATTGAAATCAATGGTGAGGTAGATGTACAGGTCTTTTCATGGATTTCAATGGGAAAAGTGGCCACACTGAATCAGCAAAGCGTTCTCCCTATAGGATGGGACTTCACCTGTATCTGTATAAATGTGTAAAGAAATGGAAATACTCCTTTAAGGTCTCTGCTGTCTATCAGTGAATGGAAAGGCTTTTGAAAGCTTGTACTGGTCCTCTCCTTGTGTGTAAGGAGCCTATTCAGGAGACCATGACTGAATAGCTATTCCAGATGTAAATTAGAATATTTTCATTTGTTGACTTCACATCCTGGGGTCATATCACAGAGCTGTACACAGATTTAGAGCTATAAGAAATACGTTGCTCAGCCATGCGCTGTCCGTGCATACACTACTTTTTCACAGTAGACATATGGCTCCATTACACATGAAACGGGTTATCCAGTTTCTCGTATTGATTCTCTGTCCTGAGACAACACTGCAGTACCTATACTCGCCACTAGGAATATGGGTACGGCGAGTGAGGTCATGGAAACGAAGAAATCAGATTTCTTACAACCCTCTCTAACCTTATTCACTCACTGAAAGTCAGTGGGTGGATTAAGAAAAACAGATACCACACTGAATGCAACTTGAAAAACATACCTGAGAATCCGCACATTTGTGTGAATATAGCCTAAGTCACTGTGGTCACATGACTGATGGACATGCTGCCAGTATAGACAAGTCAACCTGAGCCCCACTGATTCTACATATTACCAGAAAAGGGCACCAGGTCATTATTTTAAAGCAAGTCTGTATCAGCATCCAGCATATCAACCTAGCCCTGCAGGTAGACTGATTCAGATGAACTTAACCTAATGGTGTTTCCCCCCTTGTGAATCGCTGCCTCTGGTACCAAGATATTGCCATTTTTGTTCATTTGAAAATATCCTCTTTTTTGCCCATCAAAAAGTTTTATTAAAGAGGACCTTTCACGTCCTCATGTATATGCTATTTTACATACCGCTAGAAAGCGGACAGCACGCTGAATTCAGCGCACTGCCGGCTTTTCCCGGTATGTGCCCCGGGGCTGGAGATATCTGGGGTCGTAGTTTCATGGTTCACCATTAGAAGGGCGTTCCTGACAGTCTAGCTGGTCTGTGAGGAATGCCCTTCCTGACAGTACGCGTCCATAGACTTGTACTGGGGGGGCGTTCCTCACAGCTCAGCGTCATCACTCGGCAGTAAAGAACACCCCCTCTCTCTGTACTCGTCCATAGCGCTGTACTGTCAGAGGGGGTGTTCCTTACAGCCCAGCGATGACGCTGAGCTGTGAGGAACGCCCCCCAGTACAAGTCTATGGACGCGTACTGTCAGGAAGGGCACTCCTCACAGACCAGACTGTCAGGAACGCCCTTCTGACGGTAAACCATGAAACTACAACCCCCGATATCTCCAGCCCTGGGGCACATACTGGGAAAGCTTGCAGTGCGCTGAATTCAGTGTGCTGTCGGCTTTCTAGCAGTATATAAAACAGCATATACATGAGGACGTGAAAGGTCCTCTTTAAATGCAAATATCCACTTCAAAGCAAGGAGGGTTTTGCCACTTACCTCTTTGGAGCAATAGCAATGCCCTTGTTGCTCCACAGAGCTCTTTTGCATATTGATAAAAACAACGGTATCTCAGAAACGGAGGCAGGGAGTCTCAGGGAGAATACACAGTTTAATCAAGGTGACCCTAATCTATCTATCTATGGGGTCAGTTGATATGCTGGGCTCTGGAGACAGAGTTCCATTAAAGAGGATCTTTCACCACCTTCAGTACTCAACATCTGTTCCAGCAATCAGGACTATTAGTTTTGGTGTCTGATAAACTACTTAGTCTCTGTACGGTCAGTGTCAGGCTGGGCTACGTGATTCAGAGCTCCAAGCACAGGTGCACAGTGTCAGAGCTCAAAATCACGCCTCCAGTCTTCTCCTGCCTGGCAGTACAGAGCCTGAATAGAATATCAGGCACTAAATCAAACAGCACTTATTCCTCAGTAATGGTGGGGGCTAGAGAAAAAAAAATTTAAAATCAGTGGAGCAGAGCCTATTAAATGATGCAAAGAGCTGAACTAGGGGAGGTGTTGAAAGGTCTGTTTTAAATATATACACTAATATAAGCAGAGAGGAAAAAAAATTATATCATTAAACCCTTTTAGTGCAATACAAGGAGGATGACAGCTTTATGTTCTAGTTCTCACCAAGTCCGCCACTTTACACAGCTCATCACTTAGCTGGTCAAACATCCTGACGGTCTCTGCACTCGGAGGTGTAGTACAGACTTTCTCCACTAGGGACTCTGTTTTTCTCAGGGCATTATCCTGAACAATCTGAAATCCCTCTGGTGAACTTAGTTCAGGAACTCCAAACAGGCCCTGCAGAATAAGGAGAAACAAGAAGCAACAGATGTGAATGAGGAAGACGTGGACTCATCCATTTATTCCCCAGTTGCATCATTAAGTATACACTGGCCACATATAATGTGAGAGAATTATCTAGAGAGTATAGCAAATGTCATCCAATATGTCCACCGTCAGATGGATTCATTAGCGTTCCACAGTGGCTTCTGGACACAATTCAAAAGGTAACTTGTCACAGATTTTTGGGACACTAAACCACTCACAGGTCCTTATGAACCAGTGACTTACTCACCTGAATACTGCCAATAGCTGCAATTAAAAATAAAAATCCTTTATACCTACAGAGGAGTCACCTCTGCTGCTCTTCACTGAAATCAGGGACGTACACCACAACTTCACTGCTTATGCCTGGGCACACTCTGACTCCAGTAAAGAAACGCACAGGTGCCAGGAGTTGCAGCAGCCAGGTAAGCATAGTATTTTTTTAATTTATATTGTGGCCATGAACAGTCTTAAGATAGAGTCATAAGGACCTGTGGGTGATGAATGTGTCCCAAAAGTCCATTAAAGTTTCCCTTTAAGAAAGTCACCCTGGAGACTTTGCCTTAAAAAAAAACTTCTCCAAATGTTATAGCTGGAAAACCAAGCCCAAGAAATGCTAATATACTGTAACCTGTTCTGCATACTTAAGACCTTGATAGGACGGGGTGACGAGCCATGGGCACACAGACATACGTGGCAAGGTGGCACCTGTATGCTCAGGTATATGTACAATAGAGATGGGTGCTCTAAATGTAAACAAACAGTATAGTCTTGGCAGCAGTGGTCCCTGAGGTTAGCCTGATCACCGCCCCCAATACCTTTTCATTATGCAGGTGGGGGTGACATGACAGACTGGCACCTACTTCTAGAAGTCAATGAAGGTCCCTGTAGTTGGAACCCAACATCTAACATTAAGACTAGATGGTTGCACAACATAAGATCGCACATAATGATAGCGACCGTCATCACGTTGTGGCCCCTACACTGTCACAGTCCGCAGCAATCACACCCAGTTGGATTTCTGTGTGATCATATTCACTATTATAAGGTGCGGCTTTTGAGAGCCCACTATCTTTAGACATCCCCTTTGTAGGCCATGAAGCTAGTGTCACACGACTGCGGGCATCACACAATGGCTAAGCCTTCATGTATCTGGATCCCTAATACGGTGATCAGCGGCCAAGCATTTCCTTAACACTATAAGCATTCTTGTCTATATACTGCAGATATCGTAAGGGTCTACACTTATGAAGCGGTAGATACATGCGGCCACCAATACACGCACAATTGTACTGAGGTGGCCACATGTGGGCAGGATTTCCATAGCATGTGGCTACTGCTATATGACCAGGCCCCCTAATGCAGGCGCTGCTGTGGAGTCAGCTGGATGACAGATGATGGCGCTATAGAGGACACTTCCAAAGCTCAATTTTGCCATTGCCAACAGCTGACAAGTCCAGGATCAGTCAACAGCAACCAATAAGGGACTGATCCTTGCCCTAACACTTGGGAGTGCATCATCCTAGACTCACCACAGGTGGCGCTATTATTATGATTAAATGGCACGTCACTGTACTTTCCTATGGGGACCTCCTACTCATTATATGTCAGTGGTAGGGGTCATCCATTATATCACTACATGGGGCACAGGCTGTAGCCCGGGCCGCCTCTCACCGTGTTCTTGCCGAACACATCCAACCTCCGCTGCTGCTTCACATTGAAAGCGGCACCGACAGGAGACCAGCCGGTGCTGACCGAGCGACACACGGAGAGCCCCCCGGCCTTGAGGCGCAAGGAACACAGGAGCCGCCGCAGGGACAGCATGGTGTAGAGCAGAGGACACCGGCTGAGATACACATGTACCCAACCTCCGCCAGCCTGTGACCCCGGAACACAGCAGGAGGAGGGGTTAAAGGACGTACGTCAGAAGGCAGGGAGCCGATTGGTTCGATGGTTTGATTGGCAGTGACTGTGACCAATAGAAAAGGAGGATGGTAGTTAGGGCTGCCATTGGTCTACAGTCTATGGGTATTCCCGCATAGCATGCCGGGAATTGTAGTCTCTCAGTAGTTACTGCTTTATATGAAGCATGTAGTAACACACCTCTCAACTTTCAAAACCCTGAAAGAGGAGAAGAATGTGCGGGCAAATATAGCCCTACCCACTACCACTTTGATTTCCAGCCATTTCTCTGTCACTCTGTCATGGTATGTCCCCCACATTATAATGTCCCCCTACAGCTGCCCTCACAGTATAAAAAACTAATACTCCCCTTACCCCGTTTCCCTGCTGTTCTTTTTTGTCTCTGGTCCTGGAGACTTAAAGGGGTTGTCCAGGTTTTTTTTTTTATCCTCACCTGTCCCTGGCGCGGTCCGGTTCTGCTGTTCCAGTGATATCTTCCGATCGAAGTCCCCGCTGCATGTGACCACTGAGGCCAGTCAGTGACATTAGCGAAGGACATTGCTACCTGTGACATCCCATGCCCTTCAGCGGCCTAAGGAAAGGGACACGGGGCGTCACAGTGCGGCAGGAACCTCTGCTGCAGGAAAACACCGGAGCAGCAGGACCAGACCATGGTGGGAGACATCGGTGCACCAGGGACAGGTGAGTATGTTTTTATTTTTTTCACCTTCCCCTACCTAAAAGAAAACATTTTTTTTGATCTTGGAAACCTCTTTAACCACTTCAGTACCGGGCCAATTTCCCTGATTCAGGACCAGATACATTTTTGGGTTTTTTTGTGCATGCAGTTTTGAGGCCTACTTTTTTTTTTTTTTTCATTTGAGTTATTCAACTAATTTTTGTCTTTTTTCCGGGACTCATAGGGCTTTATTTTTGCATGTTTTTTCTTTGTTTTTATATCTGGGAAAATGTAAACAAAAAAAGTAAGGAAAAATAGTTTTTCCTCTTCATTACGGTAATTTCTATTTGGTATTGTGTCGTCAGGGGTGGGGCTAGAACCTGTGTTGTGGGCATGGTATTTAATTTTTATTTTTTACTTTTCTGGGGGTTTTTTACATTGTGTCCCTATCAGGGCAGAATAAAAGACCTTTAGGGGGCATTTTAACAGTATTTTTTTGGATGAGGGAACTGATTTCCCCTGTAACAGGGGCTGATACATTTAGCCCCAGTTACCGGAGGAATGCAGCCTCCTGTCCATTACAGCTGAGCTTATCTGGGTCAGGATCCAGTAGCTCTAACAGTCTCTGTTCCCCGGCATACTGTATAGGTGCATCATGGCGGCTCTCATAGCTGTATACACAGCATTCAGGAATAGACTCGACAAGCTGATTAGAAGCGCCAGCTCTGTCCTTGGGAGTCCCCTGGACCCTGTGCAGGTGGTGGGTGACAGAAGGATACTGTCCGTGGTGACCTCCATGCGGGAGAATAACTCCCATCCCATGCATGAGGCCGTGATAGCGCTGGGCAGTACTGTCAGTGACCGACTGCTCCACCCTAAGTGTCGGAAGTCTTTCCTCCCCGCTGCGGTTAGGCTTTACAACCAACACCGACCTAAGTGGAGATCACTCCATACATAGAACTGAAAGATCTTTAAGTTGTGATAGCCTCCTCTGCTACTTTTTTACCTGTACCTTTCTATCTGTACCTACTGTCACTGTAATGCCTCTACCTTGCAGCATTTTGTATATATTGTATTTGTATTGCATTATCTTTGCTGCTGTAACAAACTGAATTTCCTCATGGTGGGACTATTAAAGGATTATTTTATTTTATTTTATTTGGCAGAATTTTGAGGGAGACCTTCCACAGGATCTGGAGGAGGACACAACGCTGGTAGTGAACAGCTCCGCTCTACAGTCACGTGTCCCCAATAAATCAGCGGGTGAAAACTGTCAAGTTCCAGAAGAGCCTTTTGATGACATCACAAATATCAGGCCAAGATTTCCTGCCCTTGTATGAACCTCTGATACCTCTACATCTACTCTCCAGACTACATACATCTACAAGATGAGGCACATTACAGGCCTCTCAAACAATGGCCACGTTCTGCAGTCCAGATATACTCCTGAAACAAGTGAGTTTTCTGCTGGATCCTGAGGCAGATTCCAAGCATGGTCTCTGTCCTCAACCAAAGGCCAAGACATTTTACCGGACACTCCGCAGTAAGATGTACTCACACACCAACTGAGTTATCTACTACATCTAGAGGCAGATTCCACGCATGGTTTCTATATATCAACCGCAATGGCGACTGCAGTCCAGGTGTACTCACAAACCACATGAGTTCCTGCTGCATCCCGAGGCAGATTCCACACTTGGTCTCTGTTCTCAATGGCCAAGACATTTACCAGACTTTCCTCAAATTACCGCAACGGTCAGTTTTTGCAGTCAGATGTACCCACGAATTACATGAGTTTCCTGCTGCATCCCAAGGAAGACTCCAAACATGATCTCTGTACTCAATGGCCAAGACATTTCTGCAGTAAGATGCACTTACCTAACAGGTGATTTATCTACTGCATCTAGAGACAGATTTCACACATGGTCTCTGTTCTCTATCAACCACAATGGCCACTTTCTGCAGTCTAGATGTGCTCACAAAATATGTGAGTTTCCTGCTGTATAAGGAGACAGATTCCAAATTTGGTCTTTGTTCTCAATGACCAAGACATTTACAGGACTTACCAATTGTTTTGGTTCTCAAGTAACCGCAATGGCCATGTTCCACAATTAGATGTACTCCATGAAATAAGATAATTCTCAACTGCAACAAGAGAAGATTTCAAGCTTGATCTCTCAATCATTGGCCAAGACCTTTATCAACCTATCTCGACGTGAGTCAACCAATGGCCCATCATCATCATTGTCAACAGGGCCACATTTAAAACTATTGCCCTGACTTCTTAAGCAGACTTCTATTTTTCACACCTTACATGAAGTTAGTAAAGTCAGTGATTATTAAATAGCGGTGTATCCGAGCCTTTATCTTTATGTATCTGAGCCTCTTTATGGATCTTCACAGGTTTTAGCAGAGCAATGGTGTCAACCCAACACATTATAGGGTCTCATAATTTCATCCCAGGTCTACATGTTCCATTCCATGTACATTTATGGTCAGTCTCCATTAGGGTAAATGTGAAACACAGAAATAACACAAACATGGTTGGGTGTAAGTTGTATTCATGGTCCTCTGACTACATATTTCCCGGCCTTCAGACATGGACATTACCCTTCAATATGTATTTGTCTGTCCTGACTTTCAAGGTTAAATTGCGGAACTTCTGATCTGCTAGATCTGGCCCAGTCACATGTAAGAATTTTTTAGATGCAGTGTAAGTGATAGGGTTTCCTGTGAAAATATAGTGGAGGGGAAGGTAATGGCAGGGGTTGTTTTTAAGGGTTTAACTCCTATTCCTAGTGAAAGGTATATTAATAGTTCAACATACACAGAGAGGGAGCCAGAGAGAAGGGGGAACCCAACATCGAAAAGCTATAGTTATAATTATTGTGACGGGTAGGTGGCAGCAATACTGTCTGCTGCTGGTATTAAAACAGGATCTGTGAGGACTCTAGAGGGGGTAGGAAACATAACTCACAGGTCAGTAATGGAGGAGGAAGGGCAATGTCTTGTATTCTTCCATATTTTCCTCCAGCCCTGCAGTGACTCCTCCAAAGTGCACTGGCCAGGGGCAAACATTTGTGTATCCATGTCAACTGGACAAGTGGGAGGGGGATCTGACAGAGCTGAGAGCGCTAGGGGGTCACAGTCAGGTGTCAGTCATCACTGGGGCACAACATGAAGAGTAATTGAAAAGACTTGGCAGTCACTACACAAGGGGTGGGGCTTAGGGTCACAGCAGAGGTGGAGCTTAGGGTTACAGCAGGGGTGGAGCTTAGGGTTACAGCAGGGGTGGAGCTTAGGGTTACAGCAGGGGTGAAGCTTAGGGTCACAGCAGGGGTGGAGCTTAGGGTTACAACAGAAGTGGAGCTTAGGGTCACAGCAGGGGTGGAGTTTAACCAAGAAGGGATGCTGTTTTATTTTGCAGTAGTTTTGCAGCCCTTTCAGCCAAGATAGAGAGCAGGTGAGTGTATTACAGTGTAAGGGAAGAATGTGATTTGTATAGCTGCTGCCAAGGCAAATAAGATTATGGGCTGCATCAAAAGAGACATAGATTTTCATGACAAGAACGTAGTCTATACAATTCACTGGTACAGCCACACATAGACTATTGCACGCAATTTTGGGGGGGTCTGGATGCCTTGAACAGAAAAATATTACAAGTTATGGGTTTTAGATTTTGATAAGGACAAGTTGACCCAGGGTTTTATATGGATTGTCATTTTGGAGTCAGGAAGGAATTTTTCCCCTGACATGGGGCATTTGGCATCAGCCACATGGGTTTTTTTTCCTTTCTCTGGATCAACACTGTAGGTTTATAGGTTGGACTTGATGGACCTGTGTCTTCATCTAACCTCATCTATTATGTCACTATGTGACCTGCAGTCCATCTTGAGATGGATATAGCAGGGATATTCACAGTGAATCCCATTATAGCAGAGGGAGTGAGGCAGGGAAACATCCTGATAAGAGCAGAGATAGCATTTCTCTTTGATAAGATATATTGTAAAGTTTCTTATAATCTCCTGTTCTATTCATTTAGGCTCAGTTAGTTGCAATGACAGTGCCCATTTAATAAAATCATATCTCATCATAACTATTACACAAAGCATTAAAAAGATGACAATACTAAGTTCTGTTTCACAAATGCTGTTTTATTATCAATCATTGTATACAGTGTGTGAATTATTTTATATATTAAATTAGCATTATATTTTACAGCTTTATGCTTTATGACTGTATATTAGTATACTGGGATTGTGTAAATTTCATGGTTTCCAGGTTTCCAAAATCATGAAATCTGAAATCCTGAGAATGTAGAGTCGTCATCATTATCAGTATAAAGACCATTGTTGCTTCCCACAACCTCCAGCCAAACCTCCTCCTTCTGTTTCAGGGCTATGATTGAGGCCCCGGAGGCTTGGTTTGTATTGGACGCGTACACATGATACATGTACTGCGCAATCTTACCATTATGTTTTAGGGAAATATGAACATTCTTATTATAGACTGTAATATGGTATGTGAAGAAATAAAGACCTTCTGCTGGAGCGACAAATTTTCCATTTTCTGTTTTGTAAATACTTTGCTCATTGTAAAAAACTTTTTGAAATTTTATTGGGCTACCGGTAGATGGAAAAGAAGATGACAGGCCAACATGAAATGCGTAGGTTTTACTAGTCGCTGATGACCCTGGTAGACCTGGTAAACCTGGAAACCCTGGAGGTCCGGGAAGCCCTGATGATCCTGAAGGACCTGCTTTGCCAGGAGGACCTTGTGGACCTTGTATGCCAGGTGTTCCTAGAAAAACAATAAGTTTGTATTCTGGAAATTCAAGTCATTTGTTAAGATCTTCAGTTTACATGAATATGCTGTAAATTCTCCTGTTACTATTTTAACCTTCTCTGCCCGCTCAGAGAAACATACCTGGTTCACCTTTTGGTCCCAGTTCTCCATCTTTACCATCTGTCCCTGGGGGTCCATGTTTACCATTCAGACCTGGTGTTCCTGGGATACCTGGGACTCCTATATTACATTCATTATGTTTGGTGGTTATTTCACAATTCCCTAAAACACAGTATATGGCCACAAAGATTGCAAGCGGGAACGTGACCTGTCGCATCTAAGAAAAGAGGACATTGAAATTATTAGTACAGAGTAGTATCCCAGTATCAAAAAATAAAGGTTAGTCTTTTTCTAATGAAAAGTCATAAACAATTCTCTGCTTGCTCTCATTGGATTGGAATTGTGTACATTCAGTGAATATACAGTAAATCTGCCCTGGTCATGTGATGGACACTCAGCTGCACTGCTTGTCACAGAACAGTTATCACAGCAGTGTCTTGTAACAAGTTGTGCACCTATGCAGTCATAATCTGACTACCTATCTATCTAGTCTATCATCTATCTATCTATCTATCTATCTATTCATAGAAGACTGAAGGCAAACAAGACCACATCTGCACTTATACAGTATTTCCATTCTATCTTAGGATAGACTTGTGGATATACCAGAGATGCTTTAAGGGGTTGTCTAGGAATTACAGTTTTGGGACTGTGGCGGGGGACACTGGAGTGCCGGGGACAACTGAGTATGGTTTATATTTTTATGCTTCACCTTCCCCAGCCTACTGGCCCAGAACTGTAATTCCTGGACAACTCCATTAAATTCACTTACTGTGGATGTGGTTGTGAAATCTACTGTAAATGAATTTATCCCTGCTTGGATAAATACATGTCTGTCCGAAGATAAAATGGAAATAATACAAGGGCAGGCTAGAAGGACCATGTGGTGTTTTCCTGCAGTCAGTCTTCTATTTCTATCATCTATATATGTATGTATGTAGATGTCTACATGTTATCTATCTATCTATCTATCTACCACATATCTATTTATCCATGAATATATCTGTCATCTATGTGTCTATTATGTATCTATCTATCTATCTATCTATCTATTATCCATATGTCTACTTATTATCTATCTATCTATCTATCTATCTATCTATCTTTCATCTATGTTTTATGTGCAATAATGTTTGCTAATATTATACTGTATGTATTCTGTTTTTTTAAGATTAATTTCTTTTTACATAATATATATATATATTAAGATAGCAAAACCCAAAATGTAACACTCTACAATCTATCAGCGTTTAAAATAAAAGATTACTTACGACTATTATTAAGTGGAGAAAATTCTGATAATCTCAATCCAGCAGTGCAAATGTGAAGTAGTATAATCTGTGGATTGTTCTTTCATCTGGTTTGTCTAGTTTTTCAATAATGGGTTTCTACATAGAAACCTGTAAATAAATAGATGTCCTGGTTAATGTGTGTGCCATATAACTGCTGATGTAAAGTAAAATGTAGTTGAACTTTCAGGTGGAAATCGGCAGGATGTTCTGTTATCAGCGGTGCTACAGCGCCGTCCACTGTCGAACTGGTGTAGAGGAGCTGACCATAGTAACCAATGAAATTGCTTCTTTCAATTTAAAATGGGCTCTTGAAGAATGAGAGCTGGAATCTGATTGGTTGCTCAAGGCAACTGCTCCACCTTTCTTAGTTTTAATAAATTACCTCTTAATTAACCCCTTCCCGTTGGAGGAATTTTTTCAGTTTTCGTTTTTGACTCCCCCCCCCCCCCTTCAAACTCCATAACTTTTTTATTTTTCCGTTCTCAGAGCCATATGAGGTCTTATTGTTTGCAGGACAAATTTTTCTTCATGGTGCTACCATTTATTATTCTGTACAATGTACTGGGAAGATGGAAAAAATTCAGAATGGGGTGGATTTGAAGAAAAAGTGCATTTGTGTGACTTTCTTACTGGCTTCATTTTTACGGCGTTCACTGTGCAGCCAAAATGACATGTCACCTGTATTCTATGTTTTGGTACGATTCTGAGGATACCAAATTTATATGGTTTTATTTACATTTTAACCCCTTAACAAAAATCTAAAACTGTGAAAAAAAAATTTTTTTTCTAAAAGTTGCCATATTCTGACATCCGTAATTTTTTTTATATTTCCGTGTACAGGGATGCATAGGGCGTCTTTTTATGCAGGGCCAGGTGTACTTTTTAGTTATACCATTTTGGGGAATTGCTATTGCTTTGGTTACTTTTTATTCAAA
Source organism: Leptodactylus fallax (assembly GCA_947044405.1). Classification (NCBI taxonomy): domain Eukaryota; kingdom Metazoa; phylum Chordata; class Amphibia; order Anura; family Leptodactylidae; genus Leptodactylus; species Leptodactylus fallax. Next base: position 2,460,777 of record CAMRHE010000272.1, read on the forward strand.
TTTTTATCAGAGGTGAAACAGTGAAAAAATGGCGGTTTGGCACTTTTCATTTTTTTTTCCCGCTACGGTGTCTACCATATGGGAAAAATGTTTTTATAGATTTGTAGATCGGGCGTTTTCGGACATAGGGATACAAAATGTGTATGTGTTTCACAGTATTTAAGTACTTTTATATGTGTTCTAGGGAAAGGGGGGGTGATTTGAATTTTTAATATTGTTTATTTTTTCTTTTATATATTTATTAAACCTTTTTTAAAAAAAATTTTTGCATTTATTAGACCCCTTAGGGGTCTTGAACCCCAGGGTGTCTGATCTCTAATGCAATGCATTACAATGCTAATGCATTGCAAAATATCAGCACTTCTAGTGCAGGCTGCATAGAGCAGCCTGCAATAGAAGTAAATGGCAGACAAGCCTGGGAACCTTCAATAGGCTCCAGGCTGTCATGCCAATGCTGGTCCCAGAGCTTGCTAAAATGGCGCCTCGGTCAAAGTTGGGGGGGTTAAAGCCCGGTGGCTATGGCGGCCGCTCAGCTCCCGAGCGACCGCCATATTTAAATATCCGACATCCGCCGTACTATTATGGTGGATGTCGGGAAGGGTTTAAAGAGAGGGATATTTATTTTATTATTGAGCATAGGGTGCAGGGACGTACCCCTTACATAGATTCTGGGAATGTAGGATCCTAAGTGGTTGATGTGAAAGAAGAGGCGGTTGAGCATGTGCACTACCACTCCATTCCACTCCACTCTAAGTGACTGCCGTAGAGAAGTCAAGAACAGCACCTGCCATATTTTATATATCAATTTTAATGAGCCTCGGTGTGCAAAGTGGGGTGCAAAAAAAAAAAATTTCACTTTTAGTAAAGCCCCACCCCATTTTTTGTTTCATGCCTTGCCCCTTTTTGTGACATGGTCATAAAAAGTGCAGGCTACACCTTTTTTTTGTGATTTGTCAGGCACATAGGGGCTGATTTATTAAGACTGAAGACTGGCCAGTCCAGATAATCCCTGCCCCACCAGAGCTTTCACCTAATTTTTTGTCTCTCACTCACTCACAAACAGCCCTTGTATCATGCAGGACATATATAGAGAAGTACTGAATTCTACTAATGTCAGTAAAATGCTTTGGTTGAAATAGACAGCTTCTGTTCAATGTCTTTCTTCTCTTATCTCCTGCATGTCTTGCTCATTCCTCCCTCCTCTAAATAGACTTCTATAGATATGAGTCATGTGACCTGCACTCTGTCTTGAGATGGATATAGCAGGGATTTTCACTGTGAAACTCATTATAGCAGAGGGAGCGAGAGCAGAAAATAAGCTTGATAAGAGCAGAGATAGCATTTCTCTTTGATAAGATATATTGTATATTGTAAGTTTCTTATAATCTCCTGTTCTATTCATTTACGCAAAGCTCATTGCAATGACAGTGCCCATATAATAAAATCATATATCATCATAACTATTACACAAAGTATTAAAAAGATGACAATACTAAGTTCTGTTTCACAAATGCTGTTTTATTGTCAATCATGGTATACAGTATGTGAGTTATTTTATATATTAAATTTGCATTATGTTTTACAGCTTTATGCTTTATGACTGTATATTATTATACCGGTATTGTGTAAACTTCATAGTTTCCAGGTTTCCAAAATCATGAAATCCGAAATCCTGAGAATGTAGAGTCGTCATCATTATCAGTATAAAGACCATTGTTGCCTCCCACAACCTCCAGCCAAACCTCCTCGTTCTGTTTCAGGGATATGATTGAGGACCCGGAGGCTTGGTTGGTATTGGACGCGAACACATGATACATGTACTGCACAATCTTACCATTATGTTTTAGGGAAATATGAACATTTTTGTTATAGACTGTAATATGGTATGTGAAGAAATAAAGACCTTCTGCTGGAGCGACAAATTTTCCATTTTCTGTTTTGTAAATACTTTGCTCATTGTAAAAAACTTTTTGAAATTTTATTGGGCTACCAGTAGATGGATAAGAAGATGATAGGCCAACATGAAATGCGTAGGTTTTCCTTGTTGATGATGATGCTGGTAGACCTGGTAAACCTTGAACACCTGGAGGGCCGGGAGACCCTCGTGATCCTGGAGGACCTGCTTTGCCAGGAGGACCTTGTGGACCTGGTTTGCCAAGTGTTCCTAGAAAAAAAGCAATAAGTTGTATTCTGTAACTTCAAGGAATCTGATAAGTTCTATCATTTTGCAAGTTATTCAGTTTAGACAAACATGCCCCCCTCCTCCAGTTTAGATGAACATACCTGGTTCACCTTTTTGTCCTGGTTCTCCATCTTTACCATCTCTTCCTGGAAGTCCATGCTGACCATTCAGGCCTGGTGTTCCTGGGATACCTGGGACTGCTTTATTACATTCATCTTGTTTGGTGGCTCCTTGACAATTCCCTAAAACACAGTATATGGCCACAACGATTGCAACCTGGAGCGTAACCTGTCGCATCTAAGAAAACAGAAAACATTGGAATTGTTAGTACTATTGTGAGTAGTATTCCAGTATCAGAAGCTAAAGATAAAGATTAGTCCTTTTGTAATGAAAAGTAATAAGAGTTATTGAGATAGTAATACCTACCGCTTCTCAAATATTTTCTGCGTGGTGAGCTCCATGCAGAAGAAGAAGTCCCATCCCATGCATGAGACTGTGATCGCGCTGAGCAGTACTGTCAGTGACCGACTGCTCCACCCTAGGTGTGAGAAGGAGCGCTATCGGAAGTCTTTCCTCCCCACCGCGGTTAGGCTGTACAACCAACACCGACCTAAGCGGAGATCATTACACACAGAGAACTGAAATATCTCTCTGCCTGTTAAATCCCCCCCCCCCCCCCCGCTACTTCCTATCTGTCTGTCTGCTATTAATGTAATGCCTCTTACCTTGGAACATTCCTGTACATGTTGTATCTGTATTTGTATCTGCTTATCTTTGCTGCTGTAACACACTGAATTTCCCCATTGTGGGACTATTAAAGGACTATTATTATTATTATTATTATTATATTATTATATACTTTCTGTATCAGTTTTTAACAATGATCTGCTTGCTCGCATTGAATTGGAACCTTAATTATATAAATTCAGAGAATATACAGTAAATCTGCCCTGGTCATGTGATGGATACAGAGCTATTTATCTATATTTCTATTACCTATCTGTACATTTATGTATCTATCTGTTTATCTATCTATCAATCAATCAATCTATCATCTATGTATCTGTCTGTTCATCCATCTAGCTATCTATCAATATTTCTATTATCTATCTATCTATGTATTTATGTATCTATTCTCTGGTAATCTATGTATATATCTTTCTATCTATTTAGTGTCTTTCCATGTATCTACCTATCTATTTATCTATTCATAGAAGATTGACAGCAGAAGAAGAGAACATGGGCCATCTAGTCTGCCCGTATCTTAGGATAGACATGTGGTTATCCCATGCATGTATAAAATCACTTACTGTAGATGTGGTTGTGAAATCTACTCTAAATGAAGTTATACATGCCTGGGGTAAAAACATGTCTGTCCTAAGATAAAATGGAAATAATATGAGGGCAGACTAGATGAACCAGGGGTCTTTTTCTGCTGTCAATCTTCTATGTTTCTATCATCTAAGTATCTACCTATTATCTATCTATCTATCTATCTATCTATCTATCTATCTATCTACCTATCTATCTACCTATCTATCTATCCATGTATCTATAATCTACCCATCCATGTATCTATCAAATGTCTATATGTCATCTATCTATCTATTATCTATCTATCTATCTATCTATCTATCTATCTATCTATTATCTATCTATCTATCTATCCATCCATGTATCTATCAAATATCTATATGTCACCTATCTATCATTTATGTCTCAACTTATTTTCTATTTATCTATGTATCTATTTATGTATTTATAATCTATTTTTTATGTGCAATAATTTTTGGTAATATTATATTTATTCAGATTTTTCAAGATTAATTTGTTTTGGCATAAATATATACAATAAAACAGCAAAATCCAAGATGTAATACCCTAAAATTTATGAGAATTGACAATGTAAGGTTACTTACGACTACTATTAAGTGTAGAAAATTCTGATACTCTCAATCCAGTAGTGCAGAAGTGAAGTAGTATAATCTGTGGATTGTTCTTTCATCTGGATTGTCTAGTCTGTCAAAAATGGATTTCTACATAGAAGCCTGTAAATAAATAAATCTCTTGGTTAATGTGTGTGCCACATAAGTGCTTGCGTAAAGTAAATGTGGGTGAACTTTCAGGTAGAAATTGGCAGGACGTTCAGTTGTCACTTATGACTAAATTCCCAAAAGGATTGAAGGCGATTTTCCAGTCCTTTCCCGTAAGTATGAGTGGAAGTGAATTTCTTATCCTCAGTAGAAAGTACAAGGAGGTGCGTACAAGTGATCTTAGCAGTTTTCTTAACTCCAACAGAATTGAATGGAGAGATCTATTCACATGTATGGCCACATCCATGTTCATTTTCTGTGAGAATGTGGCAGCTGGTGGATAGGGCCATCTCACCAGCCAGTATGTGGATCCCCTAGATTTGATATGTGAGTGGCCCAGAGGTGGCACACACATCTATCAGAAATTTATGGCATATCCCCTACAGGAAAGGGGACTGGCTTGGCCTTACTGACAGTTTAAGATATCAGCTGATGCTGCAGCCATCCAGTACATCTCCAGATCACCTATATGTAAGTGTTCTGACTGCCCAACACACTTTGGGTACGTTCACACATTTTTTATTTTTTTTTTTGCAGTTTTTTGTTTAGTCTCTAAATCTATCTATTTGTGGGGCTGGGAAGATAAATTGGGTTCTAGCGAAATCATAACTTGTCATAAATAACAAAAGTTAGAATAGCTGAAAAATAATAATACCCTAATACCCCCGATCATTGCCCGCACTAATTACGGCATGCAGGCCTCCGAGCAGTGGCGTAACTAGGAATGGCTGGGGCCCAAGGCGAACATTTGACATGGGGCCGCCCCCCCGAACTGCTTCCCCCAATCGCCCCCCCCCGGACCGCCCCCTCCAACCCCCCCCCCAAAAAAAAACGCATTCCTGCGCACACTATTATGTACCATAGTGGCTCCTGCACACAGTATTATGCCCCATATTGGCCCCTGCACACAGTATTATGCCCCATAGTGGCCCCTGCACACAGTATCATGCCCCATAGTGGCCCCTGCACACAGTATCATGCCCCATAGTGGCCCCTGCACACAGTATCATGTCCCATAGTGGCCCCTGCACACAGTATCATACCCCATAGTGGCCCCTGCACACAGTATCATGCCCCATAGTGGCCCCTGCACACAGTATCATGTCCCATAGTGACCCCTGCACACAGTATCATGTCCCATAGTGGCCCCTGCACACAGTATAATGTCCCATAGTGGCCCCTGCAAACAGTATCATGCCCCATAGTGGCCCCTGTACACAGTATTATATCCCATAGTGGCCCCTGCACACATTATTATATCCCATAGTGGCCCCTGCACACACTATTATTCCCCATAGTGGCCCCTGCACTGAGTATTTTGCCCCATAGAGGCCCCTGCACACACTATGATATGTCCCATTGTGGACCACCCATGAACAATTATTATACTCTGTACTTTTCAGACCCCAGAGTATAATGATCGGAGACCCAGGGGAGGATAGAAACATAAAAAAACAACATTGCTTACCTGTTCCTCGCTCCGGTCCGCTCCCTACTGCTTCAGCCGCCTTCAATGTTGGACCAGGCCGGCGTCACGTGATGCGAGCAAGGCGTCGCGACGCAAAATGACGTCGGGGACGTCACCAAACAGGCCCGAAGCCTGGAAAAGCGCAGGAGAGGTAAGTACATTGTTTTTTATGTTCCCTCACCTCCCCTGGGCCTCCGATTATTATACTCCGGGGTCTGAAAAGACCCCGGAGTATAATGATAGCAGAGATTGTGGTGTTCGGCCCGCGGCCTCACATACCGATCCCCGCTCCTGCTCACAGCCATCTCCAGAGAATCGGAAGCGCAGGCGGCCGTGAGCGGGACCCCAGGGAATGGTAAGTATATAGGGCCCGTTACCTGCTGGGGTTACTCCAGCAGGTAATGGCCTAATAAAAAAAAAAAAAAAAGCATCGGGGGCCCGCGGGGCCCCGTAATGTCCCGGGCCTTGTGGCAGCTGCTACCGCTGCTACCCCGATAGTTACGCCCCTGCCTAAGAGGCACCATTTTTCTGAAGAACAATGGGAGCCGCCATTTTGTTGTAGATCACTAGGCACAGATTTTGTTCCTATTGAAGTCTCCCAGGCTTGACTAGCATTAATTTGTATTACAGGCTCTATGTAGCCTGTAATACACATGACGGTATGTTGCATTAGCATTGTAATGCATTGAATTAGTGATCAGACCTCCTGGGGGTTCAAGACCCCTAGGGGGTCTAATAAATACAGTAAAAATAAAAAATAAAAAAATATATAAAAAAAATAAAACTAGGGAATTAAAAATTCAAATCACCCCCCTTTCCCTAGAACACATATAAAGGTACAAAAATACTGTGAAACAAATACTTATTAGGTATCCTTGTGTCTAAAAATCCCTTTTCAACAAACTTATAAAAATATTTTTTCCATACGGTAAACGCCTCTCATAAAAATTTGAACAAAAAGTGATCAAAGCAATAGACATTCCCCAAAATAGTATAACTAAAAAGTAGACATGGCCTCCCCAAAAAAGATGCCCTATGCATCCTTGTACACTGAAATCTAAAAAAGTTGTGAGTGTCAGAATATGGCGACTACAAGAAAAAAAATTTTGCTTTGGTCAACCTTGAAGGCTTGGAGGCCCAGTATATATTGGAGGACCTGTTTTACCAGGAGGACCTTATTCTGTAGTTCTCTCTAAAATATATCAATGACAAAAACATGGTAACCCATGTTCAAGCATCACCCCCAAGCGTATTCAAGTATCGCCACCATGTTACAGAGCACATTACGGTGATAAACAACATACCTCCGGCACACCTGAGATTGCTTCAATCACCTCGCACCCACCTCCAATGAGTGTTCTGGGCCTAGAGGATAATACGAAACAAGCTTTATAAATTTTATATATTTAATAACTCCCAAAAGGGTCGGCACTAGACACTTAACACATACAGAGAATACATGCAGCGATTAGCAAGCAAATACAATTTAAAAGCAACATGACAAGGTGCACAAAATAAAAATGGGAATAAACAGAAGAAAAGGAAATATTACCAACACATGCCTGTGATTGGTTCTCTGGGCTCCGGATGTTGAGCTTAGGGCGCGTACTTAGATTCAGTCCAAAAGCATGCGTCTGGGCATGCTTTTCCAGTGGCAGCACCCCCTAGCTCTGGGCAGTGCTATCCGGGTGGCTTTCAGCAACAGAAGACCATGTGGCCCTTACGTGGCAGGCTTTTGTGTTTTCCCTGCCTCCGCCCAGAGTGACATCACTGGGGAGGGAAGTTACACCTCCGGCTTGGAGCCTCTAGACTAGAAAATGGTCCTGATTCCTCATCAGGTGGTTGGATTGTCAAGCAAGTGGTATGATGAGACTCGCAGTGAGGTCCCCATCGTATAGACACCAAGGATGGCACCCCAATTCCCTTTGGGTAGGGAGATGAATGTCTGGACCTGTCTTGGGCTCACAATGGCACCATGATTGGACTGACTGCGTGCGTCTTTCTCTGGGGCACCTACAGAATTTATCGGGGTAACTGTGGGGTGCCCCCCTTAGGAGATATGGGCATAAAACTATGATCCCTCTGATCTATCAGCGGTGCCAGATAGCCTCAGTGTAACGTGGTTGAATAGGAAACCCCCTGGTGAGAGGTGGAGGGTTTGCTAGAGTGTGTTAATTACTCGGGACAATACAACAGAGGGACTGTGCTTAACCAGCAACAGGGATCCAGTTTCCTATAGCTGAGCTGAGGGAAGGTTGAACAAATGGTCCACAAGGGAGAGGGAAGGGGTCGGCTAGATACATATTTGTACAGAAATACATGTACGGGATTCCCCGATCATCACACCTTTGTTGTGCAATGCCACAGAGTGAATGAAAATCAGCCAACAAGTGCTCAGCACCTTTTGGAATTCCTTCAAGATTTTTGGAAAACATATCCAAGTGACTACCTCATAAAGCTGATCGAGAGAATGCCAAGTGTCAACAAACCTGTCATCAAAGCAAAAGGAAGTGACTTTGAAGAATAAACAGATTCTGGGTTGTTTAACCATTTTTTTTTAATTATTACTTATTTCCTTCATGTGTTCCTTTATAGTTTCCATGTCTTCAATATGAATCTACAATGTAGGAAATAGAAAAAAAACAAAAAAACAAGAAGAACCATGGAATGAAATGTGATATTGCAGGCCTGTAAAGAGAAAGCGATTGACTGGGGTGCTGGGATAGGTCATCGTTTTTAAACTTCTGCAAAACCCCTTTAATTTTGGTCATGAGGGAACTATAACTTGCCTTGGCAATTTAGAGCATATGAACAAGTATATGGCTACAGTCCAGATCTGTTAATGATTTTTGTAGATCTGGTTAATGTTTTCGGCTATGAGTGAGTATTCTGGGAAAATACGAGTGCAATCTTAAATTGTTTGGGTAATGTTTTCTGGTTCTTTGTTTTTAAGTTTTGTAGTTCTGTATTTTTAGGGAGAAGAATATAAAAACAGAGATTAACCAGCAAAAAAAAAAAAAAAAAAAAAATCAGATCTGTCCCTAGTAATCTACTGGATCTGAAACTTCTCAGGCACAAGCAGGAACGTTTTGCTATGTTCAAAATGTAGACCCTAGTAAATGTCATCGTAATTTCTTACCATTTTCAACATTTCTTCCTGCTGTTAGGGAATAGAAATATTCTTGTTCACATTCTGAGGTCTTAAAGGGAGTCTGTCACCAGAACCCAACATATCAACCCAGCCCCGCATATAGAGTAGGGTCACTAGAATTTCCCCTTGTGAATCAGCGTCTCTGTTTCCAAAATATCACCATTTTTGTCACTATGCAAGTGGGCTCTTTGGAGCAATGAGGGTGTTGTTGCTTACTTCTGCGGAGCAATGGCAACGCCCCCATTGCTCCAAATAGCTCAATTGCATATTGACAAGAACACTGATATCTCAGCAACAGAGGCAGCGATTCACAAGGGGAAAACACCATTGAATCAGATGACCCTAACCTGTCTATGTGTGGGGATTGATATGCTGGGTTCTGGTGACAGACCTAGCCCTGCTCACACAGCTTAGAGTATATAATCAGTGTCAGACTGGAATGTCTAGGGCCCACCACTGGAATTGATTCTAGGGGCCCACTCTACTACTACTGGCGTAAAAGCCATAAAAAAGTCACACTATTTTCCTGGCCCTGACACATTTATCATCATTTACGCCATGGTATTTATGCCCCCCTTTCCTGACCTCCCAATACATGGTATAACACCCCCCTTTGAGTCCCCCTCCACTGTGCCTCCTTTCACCCAGAGTGTTCCCTGTCCCCCTAAAATAAATTATACCCCCATACATTAAATGGGTTATCCACCTTTCTAATTCTTAGGATAGGCCATCAATATTACATCTACGGGGATCTGACAGCCAGGCCCCCTGCAGATCAGCTGTACCGAGACAGTGTGGCTACAAGTAATGACATTTGGGTTGCTGTGCTGTCCATCCACCATATGATGTGTCCCACTGCAGTACCTAATCTCACTGCTACACAATGTATGGCACACGAGCGGCGTGGCTCCTGAAATTGTTAACATTACCTGCAGCCACGCTGTCCTGGAAAAGCTGATCTGCAGGGGTCCCAGGACAGGCTATCAGTATTAGAAATGGGGATAAACCCTTTTAAGGGGTTGTCCAGGAATTGGAGATACTCATGGGAGGTGTATTTTTTTTAAAAAGCATACTCACCTGTCCCTGGAGCTCTTTTTGTCGGCCGGCAGAGTCTATTCAGTCTCATGCTGGCATCTTCTTGCAGGAGTCCTGTAGCTCATGTGACCACTGAGACCAATTAGAGGACTCTGGTGAGTGACAAGTCATGTATGTGAGTCCCACTGGTGAGTCACAAGTGACGTATGTGAGTCCCTCTCCTGCGACCCCTGGGGTTATTGATTGCTCTCAGCGGTGACATGGGGCACAGGATTTCCAGCAATGAGGCGCTGGCATGAGACTAAAGGGGTTCTGGGGACGAGTATGCTTTTTTTTTTCAGTTCATAGAATTCATACACAAATATACAACTGGTAAAAAGACAAGGGGTAAAGTTGTAACACGCCACCGAGCAGAAATTACACAAGAATACCACCAGGAGTACATGTAATATTTCCAAATACCCAGCATGAGATGATGATACATCTACGACAGTGCAATCAATATATATGTGAATATAAGTCAAACCACTGTCGTGTATGCAGCATCATACTTTATTTAAGACCAATGGTAAAAATTCATGCTAACTAACCCATCACAGCTACAAAGCAATCTAATTCTGATAATGGTCCATATACTGGCCAGTAAGTTAAATACCTGAAGACATGATGGAACAAAGGTACTCCGGACTGGTATACCAGCGCCAAGACCCCACCTCGATGTGTTTCACCACACCAGGGCTTCATCAGGAAAGGCTATAAATACTTAATGGATATAGTGCCCTTCAATGTATAACAACACACAGTGATGACGCCCCCTTAGTTGCCACCAGACATTATAATATCTCCAAGTGGACCCTTATAGTATTATATTCCCTAATGTGGCCCCACATAATATAATGCTCTCCACACAATTTATAGGGGTTTTCCAGTTTCTAGTATTGATGACCTATCATTAAGATAGGCCATCAATATTAGATCTGTGGGAGCCCAACACCTGGGACCCCTGCAGATCACCTGTACCGAAACAGCGCTGTCTGTGGGACAGCGCTGCAGTACCTACACTACAGTTTGTACGGCGAGTGATCAGCACGGCTAGCTGTATGTAAACATTACAGAGAGCTGCGTTGTCTCGGTACAGGTGGCCATCAATACTTGAAACGGGTTAAACCCCTTAATGTCACCGTAGTGGCTCCCCACCGTCTAATGCCCCCTAAGTGGGCTGCATAGTATAATGCCCCCACTACACAGTTTATTGCCACCTTACCAGCTTTACACAGTCTAATGTCCCCTAAGCGTCATTACTTGACAACAGGGCTAGGACTATGGATGTCCTCAGATAGGTTGTCCTGTATAAAATACTCTTTAAAGGGCCGCTGTCAATTTAGTTGCAATAGTTGCCTGTAGTGTACTATAAAGACCTGTAGGTGGCAGTAGTATTATACAAATGTTGCATATACCCACAAACACAGTATTTGTCTACTAGTTAACAACCAGAATACATACAGTATAATTATTAGTTATATGAGCTAATCCTTCTTCATGAATAGATATTTCCATAGCAATAAAAAGCTGGGGCTTGGGGCAGTTTCAAATAAAATGGCATTAAAGGTGATGACTACTAATGTGCTATAAAAAGTAAATGGTTCATGAAATCTTAAAGGGGTAGTCCACCTAGAACAATCCCTTTTTACAAGGTGAATCATATGAATCATACCGGGAACCCGACTGGTCTACTGTTATATGTAGACAGGCAGCCAGCGTACTTACACTTCATACAGCATATACTGAAGTCTACGGATAACTATGTCATATGTGTCCTCCGAAGCACGGACTCAGTGGGGGAGATTTATTAATCCCTCTACACCGCTATATTCTCATCTGTCATAATCTGAATTATATTACAAAGAACCAATTTGGCGTTATAAAAGAACTTGTCTTTGTAAGATTATTGGTTGATGGTGTTGTCAGATCTGCCACCTCTCTAATCACAGGGACCATAGCTCCTTTTTATAGGGGTACATGACATACATCATCTGATCGGCATTGTCACCCTGATCATTTTGGTGTTTTGAATATCCAGATCCATTCAGCCATTCCAAAGATTTAAGCCCTGTTGGTGTTAATGGAAATTAGTGTATACTAGCCAAGTGGGCGGTAATACTGTAGTTTCTCTGGGAGGTGTGGTCTCTGTGTGCTATATGTCATGCAGTGTTACCACCCACTTGGCTAGTCTACATTAATTTGCATCAACACCAACAGGGCTTATATCTTTGGAATAGCTGAACAGATTTTGAAAATCAAAACACCAAAATGCTCAGGGTGACAGCAACTATCATATGATTTATGTCAATGGGCTTTGCAAACCTGGTGACAGGTCCTCTCTAAGTCATCACTAGAGTCTGCCCTTCCTACACTAGCTTTGCATTTTGACTTTCATGGCACACACACTTATATTGTGGGTGATCGCACTTGGCAGTTTCCAGCTGGAGCTGTCTGAATATAGCTCTAGAGACCAGATTATGTCATGGGTGACCTCAGGTTGTGTTAGACACTTCAGAGAAGAGAAGAAGTACATTTGGTAAACATTTGCTGTAGAGTCTTTCCAGGAACATTAACCTCCCAGGATCCTTGTAGGGGATTTGAGGAAGCTTATACAATCTATACAATAGTTCCCTATAATGGTTTGCAGTCAGGAAGAATCTGTGAACTTCTCAACATGTAACAGAGGAGGAGTACAAACACAGACATACTACTACTATGCTTTGCCATAGTCATACTATGGCCTGGTTCACATCTGTGCATGGGTTTCCGTTTGGGGAGTCCGCTTGGGGACCCCCCGAATGGAAACCTAATCCGCATAGAAAAGTGGTTACCTTAGGAAACCGGCGGACCCTATAGACTATAATGGGGTCCGTGTGGTTTCCGCACGAAAAATGCAGAGAGTAAAGTGCTGCTTGCTGGACTTTTCTCTCCGCATTTTTCATGCGGAGAGGGGAATGAAGTAGCCCGAACGCAGATGTGGACTGGGCCTCACTCATATTGCAACTTCCATGGAAGAGCCTTGTACAATGGGTCACACGGGAGCATCCAGTGCAGTGTACTTTATGGGTGGGATATGTCCATTTCTCTCTATTATTTGGTAAAATTACATTCAGATTATGGAAAAGGTTGAAAGATCCTTCCCTATTCCCATCTTCCCTGCCACAGCTGGAACCACTTGAGATCATTTATATGTAAGTTAAAGTACAGGGCAGTGTACACAGTAATGCACCCAGTGCTGGATCTGTGGGAAGATTTCAGCTATATGGAAGCCCTGGCTGTGGGTCAAGGCACATAGTGATACCTGAGGATTCATGAGTTTTATGGAACTTCCAAAATGGCGCAGGGGGCCTCCTGCAGTGCGCCAGAATTATTAAGAGTTTGGAGCTTCTTGATGGGGTTGTCCCGGAATTGGAGCAACCCATGGGGTGGATGGGGAAGGTGTTAAATTAAAAAAAAAAAAGTATGATCACCTGTCCCTGGCACTCCATTGTCTGCTGCCGGTGCTCCATTGCTGGACGTCCTGTGCCCAACGTGATGACTGAGACGAATCAGTGGCCTCAGCTGTCACTGGAAAGAAACTGGTGATGTATGTGGGGACTTCTGGCAACATGGCACCGGCAGAGGACAACTGAGTGCAGGGGACAGGTGAGTTTGCCTTTATTTAAAAATTTTACACCTTCCCCATCGCCCCATGGGTTGCTTCAATTCCTGGACATGGGTTGCTTCAATTCCTGGACACGAGTTGCTTCAATTCCCCCTTTAATAATTCTGGTGCATCGGCCAACTCTTAATATTAACACTGGTGCCCTATGCAACAGTCTTAATAAATCCCCCCCCAATAAAGTTTTCAGTGTATTTGTGGGAACCAGAAATCATTCCAGAAACATAATGTTGGAGTTTCACTTTAATTTAGTTGAGGAACAAGAACGCCATGTGCTACATTTTTTCTGCAGATTTTTGTTACTCCTTAGCAAGTGGCTTATTTACCGGCTCTTGTACATTCTGTACTCTGAGCAGTCAGCTCCTTACCAGTAGATTGGAGCGCAACGTCTGCAATTGAGATAGCCAAGAAAAAACACTTAAAAATGGCATAAATGGCACTTCAGCTCCTTCTTTCCTGGAGGTGGTTCGCTTCTTGATAACACCATTCTCCATAACCTGTTATCTCCAGATGTTGTGTGTATTTGTAGAAATCTCTAAAACTCCCTTGCAAATAAAGGACCACAGGACCCCTGATTTGCTGTGACTGTCAATGCTGAGATCCAATTGATCAGACACTTACTATCTATCCCATGGATAGGTAAAACATTGCATCAAACCCCTTTAAATATTGGTATTTAATATGAATAAATCACTTGCAGTACCACTTTTCACCACTATCCGTGGAAAATATTTCCCATAGATAAAAGTACAATAATGCCACCAGTGCTGTTTCTTTTGTATACATTGGTCACCTGTGCTGCCCCCTATTTGTTTGACAACACTTTGCATCACAGCCATCTAAACCAAGTCTTGCACATGCACTGCTGGTTTGGAGTCTGGTGCATATGCGGTACTGCAGAGGATGCCGGCACTGTACTATACATGCACCAGACTTTGGTGCAACCCTACTTTATAACATAGAAATATTATATGTGGGATATTTTATGATATATATTTGTGTGCTTCTTAATTTTAGACGCTAACCATACAATATAATTTTGCTTACTGCCTTCACACCCAGGCCACCTACTTCTTGGGGCCTTCACTGCCCATTCTAAAGATTATTTAGACTTTACCTTTAAGCAAGAAAGGCTGGACTAAAAGGCTATGCCTTAAAAGGGAGGCCTACATGACAGGGATGCCAGGAGAGGATAGGAGAGGGTACAGGAGGGGTTAATTTGGCCGTTAGAGGTGACGTGGTAGGGAGAGGGGGGTGAGGGGGGTACATATAGAAAGAGCAGGAATTTTGGCGCCAGTCAGGACGAAGGTGCCCAGAATATCACAGCTCCCACCCGCCCTTCTTTTTGGTTGATTGCCGAGGGTTTGGTTGTCACAGTAGCTTGGCAGGGGGGGTCCTCGAAAGCTGGTGGGGTATGAGAATGGTTGTGGTGGGGAGGGTCCCGCGGTAGGGGCTGGACTCCCCAGGCCATTTGGCAGTTCTGGATGGGTTTATGCTGTAGTGGACTGGAAGGGATGACAAGCACAAGGAGCTTTAAGAGATTGGTGCCCCCGAGCTGGTGGGTAACAGCTGGGGGTAATATTCCTGGTGCTAAGGGAGGATATATATATTTGGTTCAACGGGTTTCGGGCTTCGAGGATGTCCTTCATCAGGTCATCATGGTCTACTGTTTACAGTTGGGTAGGGGGTAGACACTTATTGTGTCAACGGGGTA
This sequence comes from Leptodactylus fallax, assembly GCA_947044405.1. Taxonomy (NCBI): domain Eukaryota; kingdom Metazoa; phylum Chordata; class Amphibia; order Anura; family Leptodactylidae; genus Leptodactylus; species Leptodactylus fallax. The sequence continues at coordinate 2,476,123 of CAMRHE010000272.1, forward strand.
ATGTTGGGTTTTGTATTATGTTGGCACTTTAAAAATGTTATTTATGGTTATTTAATAAAACGGCTACTGTGGCCAATATAATCCATCCTGGTATCGTATCATTATTAACATGAAGCGACTTGGCAATGCCCTTGTCATGTTCCTTCATGCCAGCGGAAAGTCACAGCACTGTTGCAAAGTGACAGGCACATGTAAACAGATTTATAGATGTAATAGACTTATAGCACTGACAGAAAGATGAACAGTTCCTGAGGAAATGTAATTACAAGAACTAAAAGAAAACATTTAGCAGAATTCATTTTTATTACATAGACTGTTTTCTTCCAATTCAGCTGTCCATTCTGGCCAGAAATAAACAGAAGAGTTTACGGTGGTGGAACAAGACCTCCATTCTTCATACTATAGGCCGGCCCCATCAGGTGGATAGTTTAATCTTTAATTTTCTCTGGAAAACATCAACCTCGGTCTCCGAAACTTTGTGTCAATATTTATGTAAAATTAGATTTACGGTATAATCACTTTCCAAACATTCCAGCCTTGTCCCGTAAAGAGTGGAATGAATTGCTTGTGGGTGGAAGGTAGTGTTCCTGAAGATCTCTTCAAAGCATGACAGCTGTTAAGTAAACTGGAGTTAAGAATAAACCTTCTACCCCCATAGTCTTCATACTGGTCTATAACAATGGCGGCTAATAATGGCTCTATGTTTATGGAGATTAGTGGTGCACATTTTTAGGGTGGGCCTTCTTTGGCTAAAAAAAAAAAAAAAAATATATCAGTAAATCGACATGATCATCAAACCAAATGGATCTGGGCAGTAGCAAATATAATGCATGGTAAAATATGACTTAAATGGAGTGTATCAGGTCCAATAAGCCTCCCAAACCATGTAGGGAACTGTAATAGGAGCAGAAACATACCTTTGTGGCTACAAACCGATGGTGCAGAAATAATCTTCTTTTAATGGAAATGCAAATCAGCCGGCAAGTGCTCCAGGGGTGGATCTGATTTTCCAGATTTGCCTACAGACATCCACCAGTGTTCTAGTTCTCTTCTATAATAGTCATTCAGTGCCGCCCCTCTATCTATTATTGACATTTTAGCCTCCGCCTGCATTTTTATTATTATTGTTTATTTATATAGCACCATTAATTCCATGGTGCTTTACATTTGAGGGTTTACATGCGGTACACAAAATATACAAAACAGATAATACTAAGAGTGACCAACTGGCACAGTGGGATAGAGGGCCCTGCCCGCAAGGGCTTACAGTCTATGAGGCATCATGGCAATCTGTAGGCAAATCTAGCAAATAAGACCCACCCCCAGTGCACTTGCAGACTGATTTGCATATCCATAAAAAGATGATTATCTAATGTGTATTGGGGGGCTCCTAAGTCTTCCACAATGGGGTAAAGGGAGGAAAGAAGGGTCAAGCAGTTGAATTTGAACATGCCCATTCTTTTCATTCTCGGGGAGATATAGCATGCCACACCAGAGGAGTCTGATATGAATCACTCCCCTTTGCCCATTCAGAATACATGCACACCAAGCTGTGTGTGCATGGGCATGGGTGGGTTGGATGAGACAGCTCATGGTCAAACAAGCATTTAGCTGGCAGTTATCTATAGGTGCCCATACACCTTCAATAGCTATTGGCATTTGGCCATCAGCTATTCCTTCTGACTCCTCCATACACATATACTCTCGGTTTGGCTGAGTGTCTATGTGTTTTCAGTGGAGAGAGTGGAGTAAGCTTCTTAACCTTCTTTATCCCAGCATCATCTGTCAGAGTAGGGATTCCCCATGCATATATGATGTCAAAATGATGCCTCTATTATGTATGGCCAATCTTTAGAAGACCACTGACAGGCTCCTGATATACAGAGCTTTCACTTATATAATATCTAAGCACCTACATATGTAACCTGAACATGCAACATATGGTAAGATTATATCACTATATTATTCAATTCACTTGTTAGAAACTTCGGAGGTGCATTATATAGGAGGACAATACTATATAGATATAGCTACAAATGTAATGTAAACCGGTCATGTAGAGGATCAGTTACACATATGGTTAAAACTGAAACATAGGTGCAATGAGTAAACCGGGAAATGATAGAAACGCATTGTACCGCGTGGATGTTACTTAGCAACCAAGTAACTGTTACTGTTTAACTGGTTCTTCAGCTGCTCAGATACAAAGCAGGAGGCGTGAGAATAAAACCACAGGAACCATTTAACGGCTGATCACTCTGTACTGATGGGCTGGTAAAGCTTCTTTTATTAAAGGGTTAATCCACCCAGAATCACGAGATGGACCCCCACTCATTTCTAAAGACTTTTATAGCAGCTGGACTCGAAGAGAAAAGATCAGAGATTTTCCAAGATACCTGGTATAGTGCTGTGCGATATTAATCCAAGAATGCCAGTAGTAGTCATATCCAGCGCTTAAAGGGGTATTCCAGTCACAAGTTACCTGTACTTCAGCTATCTCTGCCCCCACATAGTATGTGGCCTGTTCAGGGTCTCCTCAGTAAACCCTATCTTGTGAAACCCCCTGAGAAATGGTTACCAAAGGGATGCTTGTAAAAATGTTTAAAGGGGACAAGTAATTTACATATGGGCCCCTGATCTTAACATCATCCAGTCTGTCTGAGATTACATGAAGAGACAGAAGGATTGGAGCAAACCTACATCCACAGAAGATCTGGACTTAGTTCTCCAAGATGTCTGGAACAACCTCCCTGCCGAGTTCCTTACAAAAAAAAAAAAAAAAGAATCGATGGAAGGCAAAGGGCGGTCACATCATATGTTGATGGGATTTAGATTTCTTTTTTCTTCATTCACTTCATTTTGTTAATAGACCAAAATTATTAACTAAACTTAAAGGGGTTGTCCAGGATAAAATACAAATTAACCCCTAAACTAAACCCCCCCGCCTAACTTCTAATTTACTTATATAAAAAAATGTATAATTACCCATAACCCTGAGTAAGATACTTACCTATCTTCTCCAAGAGTGGAAGATAGGTAAGTATGATGCGATGGGGGGTGGAAGGGTCTTAGTAGTGGGCAGGATAGCTTAGCTAGGGAGACATGGGGGGGGGCAGACACTAGTAGTGGGTGGGATAGTTTAGCTAGAGAGACGGGGGTGTAACGGAGTGAGAGAGGGGGGAACAGTGACAGGGAGGTAGTGTGTAAGGTACACAGGAAGTTACATAGCAGGAAGCTAACACCATGTAAACAAATGCTGAAGATGCCAGGAGCTCCCATGGACACCCAGAAATCACTCAAAACACTGCTAAAAGTATATGGGTGTAGCACCATTAATAGCACTAATAGACCTTTTAAAAAAAAAAATTGCCCGGAAAACCCCTTTAACAAAAGCTATTAACATTATTTCTGAAAGCATTCTTACTTTGCTGAAATAATTCTTACTTTGGTTACAATTGTATGTGGCCTAGAATCCACTGATGCTGATGTACTTAGCTCACTTATCATTGCCCAGCCTGGATACTACTAAGAATAATAGAAAGTTGTAAAATTCATTTATATGGCTAAGATATTTATGGCATAGCCACAAGATAACTCCAAAATAGGCCGATCCCTGACCACTGTCCAGCCTGGAGAAACATTCAGTTGAAAGATGAATAGGGAGGGGGCTCTGTGTGTGCGGCCCTCTCCATTCACATCTATGCAAGCTATTGAAACAGCTGAGCAAATTTGTGGTCAGAGGATGCCTCACATCCCCGAGTCTGGAAATAGATGCAGGTCCCAGAGGTGGTGCGTGTTTAAGGTGAATATACCATTCTAGGCTGAAGTCCCACGTGGTGTAAACGCCGCAGCGTTTTACAGTCTAGCGAATCCCATCCATAAATTGCAGAAAATACCCACAGCAGTAATGCTGCGATTTCCAAAACAGTTGAGTTTTTGGAAATCGCAGCATGTCAATTATACCTATGGAAACGTGGGTATAATTGAAGCAGAAAGTCCGTAGAGGAAAATTTTTCACTTTCTGTAAAAAGCACTGCAGGAAAAAAACATAATGCGCTTCCACTGCGGTTTTTCCTGCATCGGTTTTTCACTGCATCTTGGTACGTGGGGCCTTAGCCTTAAGCTTTACTCACATAAGTTTGGACAATCCCTTTAATATGTGACAGTATAATGCTGGTCTTAATTAGGCCAAATACACTGGGGAGAATTTATCAGGAGCGGAATTTTAAGGTCAATTTTGCTGTGACTGTACCAAATTTATCAATATTCACATAATGTTTGATAAATTTGGTGCATTTATAAGTCTAACAATGCTGTCCTGAAATGTTGCTCCACTTTGTATGCCACACTCTTACCAGAATTGCAGCAATTTTTATGACTTTTTAGGCTGAGGATCCACATTGCGGAAACTTTGCGGCTTTTTTTGTTGCAGATTTTGCTGCGTTTTTTTGAGCCAAAGAGAAGAGTGGATTGGGCAGAAGGGAGAAGTATAAGAACTTCCTATATATTTCCTATTTTTTGGCTTTGGCTCAAAAAAACACAGTAAAATCTACAACAAAAAAAGCTGTGTTTCCGCAATGTGGGGCCTTAGCCTTAAAAAGTAACATTTGGTAAAGCTGGTGAATAGACAGCTAGGCAGGCTAAACATGGACACTTTCCCACCCACATTTCAAAAGTGGTGCAAGTGGTGTAAAATTGTAAAATGGGGCAAATTTTGGCACAAATAAGCTTAGAAAGTTCCAAAAACTGTACTGTGCAACTTTTTTTTTTACATCAGAATTCTAGAATGCAGGGCTTGATAAATTCGACCCCCCACCACTATGTTGGCCGAACATACTGATCATACTGATATGGGTGGGATCGACTGACCATCTAATGGCTATGCTGGTGCCCAAACTCTTCCCTTATGGCAGATATAGGGGAAAGAAGGATCAGCTATTGGATTTCAACATGCCTAATGGTATTTTAACTACGTCTCCTATAGGAAGGCTGATAATGTATTACAGCAGGATTTTATGTACATTGAGTGAATAGTAAATCTGCCGTGTCTCTGAACAGCTGCTTAGTCCATGTAACTGCCTGCTGTGTCTGCATGTAATGCAAGGATATAAAGTATTGGGGGATATATTGTATAGTCCTGTCCAGTTATGTTCACCGGGGGGGCATTTCCTGCCATATAATGTAGTGTGACATACCCGCTCAATGTGTTCTTTACACACAGCGTTGGCACAGGAGCATACTGCTTGGCATCTCCTATGTGTAGATTATGTATTGCCTCATTGTTCTGGCCTGCTCTCAGGAAACATGGAGAATTAACATATTAACTAACAGAGATTTCATCAGAAAGGAATGTAATATGAGGTCACCTGAGAGAGGTAGGTTACATAGCAGCTCCTCCAGGAATAACATTGTAATCTATGGCAATATGCTGGACAGTGCTGCACTGGGGAGCCTAGGACCCACCAGTAACATTCAATCTGGGGGCCCACTGTACAAAAACTGTATATGCAAATATTACCCGACACCTATTCGTAATTTGGTAAAACTGCGCTGATTTGTGTCAGTAGTAACTCGCTGCCTAGCACTAGCCTCAAACGGTTTCTGTCCTGCAAGCCCTTTCAGTAGCCTATTGACTGGCCCTAGGATTGTCTTTGTGATCCAGGAAAACTGATCACATAGCAGAAGGTCTCACTGTATATAGGACAGTGAGTGTACAATGAGTCATGGACCCATTGTACAGGGGGTGAGGGCTGGGGGCTAACCCCACTCAGGGGCCCCCGAGCTCCCCTGCGGTTCTGAATACATTCATGCAAAAGCTTGCAGCCAATGCAAAATTAGTAATAGGGCTGTCCACCTATGTACCATATGGCAGACTAGTCTTAGGGCAACAGGGCATGGGTGCAACTGTTGTGTCTACACCTGTTATAGCTAGGCCTCTGGATATATTGGGGGGATTTACTAACTCATCTACATCAGTTTAATGTGGGGCATCTTTGGCACACAAACTTTTCTTCTGCACCACAAGATGCACCACACTGTCCCTTGTGCGCCCCACTGATCGCTTTTTATAAAAGTGTACAGAGCAGGACATAGACCAAGGAGTTATACCTGAAATCTATGCCAGTTCCTGACAGTGTAGATTTAAATTCTGGCCCGTGGGAGGCAGAGCCAGGGCTTGGTTAAGACTGGCATACAGAGTGCAAATTTCCCCTATTATGTGTTGAAAAGCAGTAGGGATATACACTGGTTATGATAGAGCCCTTTGGTGCAAAGATCGTCTTAAAGTGCAGTCAGTGTAGCCAGGGGTGTAGCTATAGGGGACACAGAGGTAGTAGTTACACTTCGGCCACAGTGCCAGAGAAGACTTAAAGGCTCCTTTGCACAGAAGACTCCAATATTATAAATGGCGTATGATAGTTGGGGCCATGTTACAGATTTTGCATTGGGGCCCAGAACTGTGCAGTTCTCGAAGGTAGTAAAACTTTCCGGTATGGAGCCATTTGACCTCCATGTGTAACTGTTCAGGTAGTGTATTTAAGAAGCTCGTCTTAAAGCTCAAAGCTTCTTACACCCGTCAGTCTCTAGATCATATATGTGACATGGTACCTTTATGTGCCTGTTATAAAAAACGGGAGTAACATGTCATGTCCATGTCACAAGTATGGGCGTGGTATGCAATAAAATGGTGTTTGTGATGTCCTCAAAGGGTGGCGCTTTATTAATGGTCATATGGAAATTTTTGTGGTGTTCCAGGTATCCCAGGACACAACCAGGGGCGTAAATACCGGGGTAGCAGCAGTAGTGGCTGCCACAGGGCCCGGGACAGTAGGGGACCCGGTTGGCCCCAGATGTTTTTTTTTTTTAATAGGCCGTTACCTCCTGGTAACGGGCCCTATTTACTTACCGATCCACGCTCCTGTTCACGGCCACCTGCGCTTCCCATTCTGCAGAAGTGGGGGTGGCTGTGGGCAGGAGTGGGGATTGGTAAGTAAGGCTGCGGGCCATGAATCCCACAAACACTTCCCGGAGGTGAGGGAGGGGAGGTGAGGGAACATAAAAAACAATGTTACTTACCTCTCCTGCGCTCCGCAGGCTTCGGTCTTCCTTGGTGACATCCCAGGCATCACCGTGGCCCAGGCCAACGTCATTATGCGTTGCGACTCATGCCTGGATCATGTAACTTCTGGTCCAACATTGAAGAAGTCGGGGCCAGGGAAAGGTAAGTAACATTGTTTTTTATGTTTGTATCCCCCCCTGGGTCTCCGATCATTATACTCTGGGGTCTGAAAAGACCCCAGAGTATAAGAATTGTTCATGGGTGGTCCACAATGGGGCATAATACTATGTGAAAGGGCCACTATCGGGCATAATACTGTATGCAGGGACCACTATGGGGCATAATACTGTGAGCAGGGGCCACTATGGGGCATAATACTGTGTGCAGGGACCACTATGGGGCATAATAGTGGTGCAGGGGCCACTATGGGGCATAATAGTGTGTGCAGGGGCCACTGTGGAGCATAATACTGTGTGCAGGGACAACTATGGGGCATAATAGTGGTGCAGGGGCCACTATGGGGCATAATAGTGTGTGCAGGGGCCACTGTGGAGCATAATATGTGTAGGAGCTACTATGGGGTATAATAGTGTGTGCAGGAATGTGGTTTGTGCGGGGGGGGTTGCCGGTGGGTGGTTGCTGGGGAGGGCCATGTCAAATGTTCGCCTTGGGGCCCAGTCATTCCTAGTTACGCCACTGGACACAACAGTATGCTAATCGGTGCACAACAACATTACAGAAGTTTTTCTGCAAAATGACTGTGTTTTATAAATCATTTATAAAAAAAAAAAAAAAAAAAAAAAAACACCATGTAGACAAAATTCATATAGCAAAACCATGGAAAAATGCTTGGGGTAATGCAGTGCAGTAGGTAGCTACTTAGAACACTAACGCTGCATGCAAACAGTAGTGGGTGAATGTATTGGATATACAGGTGGCCCTCATTGTAATATATATATGTAATATACTGTGTATATTATGATCTGTTTTACCTTCTATTCCTTATGAAGAAATAAGCGACAAGGAGAAAGTCATCCTGTACACATGGCTCATACACTTAATGGGATAATGTCTCCACACACTGAGGTCATTGCCAAAAAGTAAGCTGGTGCCAATGTTCTTAGAGCGATAACCGCCTAATTACATTAGGACGTCTGCCAAAACCAGCTGCCTACATAATACAGCAGAAGAAAGGAGAGTGCCTACAGAAGCACAGGCCCCTTGTCTTTCCCAAGCAACAGAGAGTGAGATGTGTGGGCACTGGCCTGGCACATGAGTGCTATGTAGGCATGTTAGTCCATATCCCACGCTGTGCTGATACTTAAGCAGCATGTTAATGTGTGTGAACAGGCCACAAGCCAGATAACACCTCCATATGTTTGCCTTGTCCTCTCACATAAACCATTGTGTTATCGTAGTCATCTGTAAAGTGGGGTCACCCATGGGGGAGGTAAGTGATGCCGTTACAGAAAGAGTTTCTGTTCTTCTGCTCTTCAATTCAGTCTTCACGCATTATAATGGTAGGAAATTGAAAAATACGACCCTCTTGTGTATTTTACCTTAATAGCCACAGGGATATACATACATTCTCTGCCATATGTATCTGAGGCTACTGTTTCTCCTTAGGGACAGCGCCATGAAGGTGCAGTCTTACAGGCTATGCAATGCTCCTCTGGGAAAAAAGTAAGCAAATGAGTTATGACAGCTGTGCCTCTAGCGCCACCTGTTGGAAGGCAGCAATTCTGTAACGTCAAGGGCGCTATTAGGGTATAAGTTCAATTCACAAGACATTATGGGGAAGATTTACTTAGGCAGAATTCTGAATTCTGGCAAAAAAGTGGCATACTGTACATGTCTTGCATCACATTTATTGGGTATTTTAGACACTTTCGGTGACTTACTTAACAAGAAGTGCTATACTTGCCAACCCTCCTGGAACATCCTGGAAACAGACTCCCTGAATAGTTATCCTAGTGTGGATCTGCTACTGTATATAGGCTCAGAAATACTGGTAAGTATAGACAAATTTATAAAGAATCGTGGATTGGCAGCAAAGGGGCATGCTTTAATGATGCGCCACCAATTTTGGTGGTGATGGTTGGTGCTTGTCACCAAAGGGAAAAAACAGAGATGTGGTTAGTGAACAAGCTGGGGCCAGGGCAAGCAGTGTTCTTTTGTCATGGTAATCCAAGTAGAGGTAAAGATAGGCAGAGTTCATTTGTCACAGTAATCCAGGCAGAGGTCAAGGCAGGAAGCGTTTGTTTGTCATTGTAATCCAGGCAGAGGTCAAGGCAGGAAGAGTTTGTTTGTCATTGTAATCCAGGCAGATGTCAGGGCAGGCAGAGTTTCCTTGTCATTGTAATCCAGGCAAAGGTTAGGGCAGGCAGAATCACAGTAATGCAGGCAGAGGTCAGGTCAGGAAGAATTTGTCCATCATGGTAATCCAGGCAGAGGTAAGGGCAGGCAGTGATTCTTCATCATGGTAATCCAGGCAGCGGTAAAGGTAGATGGCACAGAATCAGGTATGGAGAACAGGTCAAACGTCAGTAAACAGGTAAACAAGCAAAGTACAGAGAAACACCTTTGCAGCACTCTAGCAAGATAGAAAGCTGTTTAGGTAGCCTGCTGTGGGAGAAGCTGGCCTAAATAGCTCACATGTGCAGAATATTGGCACCCATGGGCAAGAAGAACAGTATGGTAGAAAGAAAAGGAGTGGGCAGCATAGCCAGGCGGCCCAAAAGGTATCAAGAGGAAGGTAAAAGAGAAGGTGAAACAAGTGGCGCTCACTGATAAAATCCCAATTTTTTCTTTCAAATCTGCAAGAACATGCAGCAAGTCTGTAATTCTCCATGGGACAAAATTAGGTCCTTACAGTATATGCAGTACAAGAGGCACATGCAGGGGACCACAGTGTATTACGTTTTACAGGTGTAGAATGGTTTATGGCTTGTCCAGCAGGGGGAGCTCAATACAAGCAACTCGAGGCAGAAAGCCAAATGGGGCCTTAGGGCCGCCAGGAATGACCTTAGTGTGTTCTTGTAATCTTACAGTAGGTTCACATTAGTGCTGGCTGTTTGTACTGGTCAGAAGGCCAAAAGAATGGACAAATATAAAACAGCAGGCACCAGTGGAGCCCGAGGAACCCTATTGACTATAATGGGATATGCCTGGTGTCCGTCAGGTGTCCATTCTTTTTAACTAAAATCATTTGACAAATAAGTCGGGCTTGCAGGACTTTTTCGTCTGGTGAAGTCAGATTCTCACAATGGAGTCTCCAACTCAGATGTGAACACAGCCTTACCTGCTTGTAATTAGAATATATACATACGTAAATATATATACATATGCTGGTTTCACCTTATTTACTGTATATACTGTGTACCCTGGTTGCTATGGTGATGACATTGGGTACACAGAAAAAGAGGCACACTAATGTCACCACGTAATAGCCCTGAAGATGCATAACATGGAATTGTGTGTAGCCGAGGATGTGACTGACTAGCCGCTGTATGTTCTTACTGCTCTGACATATAAGATTAGGATTTTATCGGTGAATTCTTCTAGTTTGGTATTCTCTAGATAGACAAGACACCAAAATATTCAGGATGACAGCGCCTGATGTATGTCATTGGGCTTTTCAGAACTGGTGACAGGTCTTCTTTAAGACCAATTTTTATACTGTCAAATTTTAGTGTAAAAATACAGCTTAGCTCTTCCCCAATTGCTGACAATGGGATGGAGTCAAACTACTATCACTTTTTCAGACCAGCAGTGACGTATATACTGTTCTTCTTTGAAGGTTACGATGAGGACATCGAGCTGTCACCGCCACATAATATACTGTATAAACTCTCACAGTGAATTGTTGTAGTCTTGTCTTCAGTCTTGTTAAGCTTCTCTGCTAGTTCTAGAGCAGGATTGTCTTCTACCTTATCTCTTATTTCACTACTGTACACCCTTCACTGTTCTCTTCTATAGTGTCCGATTTCTAATTGTAACTCCATAAAGTCCAGTCTAGACTCCAAATCTGTTCAGCCATTTCAAAGATATAAGCCCTTTTTGTGTTGATGTAAAGGATATATTAGCCAAGTAGGCGGTAACACTGTGAATTCTCTGGGGACGGGGTCTCTGTGTGCTGTATGTCATGCAGTGTTACCGCCCACTTGGCTAATATACCCTAATTTGCATAAACTCTTGAGCTTATATTTTTAGAAAGGCTAAATGGATTTGCATAAACAAAACACCAAAAAGCTAGTAGTGACTAGCGCCGATCAGACAAGGTATGTCATTGGGTTTTTCCTCTTTAAGGCCTTGTCCACACATCTGTATTAGGTGGACGTGTAATGTCTGTGTTAATAACGTACAACCAGGGGTGAACCTAGCCTCTCTGCTGCCTGAGGCAAGCTATAGAAAGGCGCTCCCCTCCCAAAAAAAAAAAAAAGATACCCAACTCAGCTATCTTTGGTTATGCGATGGGGACCCCCTATTTAGGGCACGCCCCCCATTGGCGGATGGTGGCCTGGACAAGAGAATGGACAAGTGATTAAAAATTATTAACTATTGCAATAACACAATAACTAACGGACAATTTAAAAAAAAATGCTACCCTCAGTTTATTCTATGAGCCACCGCCTGAGGTCATCGCCTCAGGTCCTCTCATGGAAGGTGCACCCCTGCGTACAGCACACAATCCTCACGTCACATCTCTATTCAGTCTAGTGCTGCGTCTTGCACCTGTTGAGCAATGAATTAAGAGTGGTGTAAGAAACGCAATCTTAATAAATCTCCCCCCATAGTATATAAAGCCAGGAGTGTTAGTTGTAGATCCTAAATCCCTATTTATAATCTCTATAGGGCTCTAACATCTATATGTGCCAATTAAATTACTGATCTCTTCTTCTATGGGGGGCTGTAGAGCCCACTCAGACATCAGACCCCAAGAGGAATTGCAACCTCTGAACTGATATTTTATGCCCAAACCAGGAGGTTTGTTTCCACAACAGATACTCTAAGGTTACGTTCACATTTACATTGGAGATTCCGTCACAATGTCTGCTAAAACTTGCAGACAAAAAAGTCTTGCTTGCACGGTTGCCACTTTCAGGTTATAAACAACGGACATAAATGGGGTTCAATGGGCTTTGTATGTAACCGTATGTATATGTGTCACTTCAAATAGCTATATCTCTGGTATTATGTCACCTAGTGGCTCTGGTGTGATTTGGAAGCTGAGAGTCTCAGTATTGCAGATCTAACTGTAACAGAATCAGAGACATCACTAGATTAAAACAGTCGGAACGTAATTTTTACATACTTTTTTGTTGAAGACCTGCATGTCGTGTTTAACTACAGTAATGTCTAGTACATGTTACTATACGTATCATCTGTATGTAATGATGGTCAAATTAGCTCGCAACAAGCCGGATTCGTTTTGCATATTCCAAATTGTTTCATTTTTAACGAAACCGAACAATTTGGGATTTGTCTTGGACAAACTAAAATGGCTGCCATGACATGATTTATGGTAAATTATTATACTCTGGGGTCTCTTCAGGCCCCAAAGTATAATAGGAGTAGGCCCAAGGGAGGTGTAGAAATATTAAATTTATACTCACCTTCCCTCACCTCTTTTGGGCCTCCTTGTGGTGTCTGGCGATCTTTGTCTTCCTCCTCTGTGCACCTGACGTCTCAAAAGAGCTCCAGAGTCGGCTCCTGACAATCTTCTGTGACGTCACGCAACCAGGTTCATTGCTGAGGCCTGTGATTGGTCCTCAGTATTGACATGGGCACACCAAGCGTCATGATGTCAAGTTTGGACTGAACCAGAGAGCAAAACGAATCTTAAGCGGTTCGCTCATCCTTATCTGCATGCTAACAACCAGTAAACCAATTGAATGGCCTTTATCACACAGGTGACCTGTATAATAACATGTGCTAGGCATTACTACAAATGAAAACCACATTCAGTTCTGCAGGAAAAAAGAGCTGTATAAAGCCAGCCATAGGTATCATGTCTTCTGCAGGTTAAACATGGACTTTTAACTTGTTTTACTTGTAGAAGCCAAAAACCGCATTGCAAAACCACAGCACTTTGTGATAAAAATGCAAATGGTTTTCTGCACAGTGAATAGACCTACAATTCGGCACACTTTGGGACATGAATGGCCTATGGGCTACTGTTGCCTCCTACTTCTTTTCATCTGGATTCATGCACATTCACACTAAATCACCATTGAATGCCACCCAGCTGTAAGTGGAATGTAAAAGTCAGAACAGTAAATCCGTCAATCAAATCGATTTTCATGTTATTTCAGATAGAAGTATTGTTTGCGACAAAGACATGAGGTCACCCGATATTCAGTGCTGTTGCTATGAAAGGTGAATTGTTGCCAAAAACAAGCAGAGAGCAACCATTTATAGGAACATGATGTATGCACATAACAGCCCTTCTGATATGGGTGGCCCCATTCTGGATTCATAGCGTATGGCTTAGGGTCAGAGAGTATGGAGGAAAGTAAATTGTCTGCATGCGTATCAGTGTAGGTTATTGTGTGGGGTAGTATATTGCATACTATTAATAAAATAGTTTAAAGGGACTGTCCCGGAATGGAAGTCAGCCTGCCAAGGGACTGTGTGCTGCATGCTAATGCATACCCTGAGCTCCTAAGTCTAAGATATAACATAAAAAGAGAATCCCCAGCTACTCCTGCATGTTCCCGATCCGCCACCATGCTCTGTATTCTAGCCACCAGTGATGACATTTCAGGATGGACATGTGACCTCAGCAGCCAATCACTGACTATTGCAGTTACCTGTTATCACCACTGAGGTCACCGATGCTGCCAATGATTGGCTGCAGCAATTACATGTTCGTTTAGCAATATCATTGCTGCAGACCACTATACAGACACTATCGGGGAACCAGAAAGAGTCGGAAAGGGAGTAGCTGAGGGATTAACAAGAGGATTATTATTATTTAATTATTATATAATGTTTTAAGTCCTTTAGAGGAAATATGTCTCCAAAAATGGCCTATTTTTTAAACCACATTTTTATATGAAATACAGGTGCATCTCAATAAATTAGATTATCTTTGAAACATTTAGTTCTTTCAGTAATTAAATTTAAAAAGTGACCTCCTATATTTTCTAGATTCTTTACACTCAGAGTGTTCTATTTCTAGTGTTTTATTTCTGTAAATGTTGATTATGGATTACAGATAATGAAAACCAAAATCTAAGAAAATTTAAGTATTGTAAAAAAGTTCAGTATTGTAAATTCAGTGTCACCTGCCAAGGTTTCCTAAGCCTTTAAATGGTCCCTCAGTCTGGTTCAGTAGGACACACAATCATGGAAGACGCTGATTATGGATTGTATTACTGAATTACTGAAATGAATGAACCTTTCAAAAATATTCTAATTTATTGAGCTGCACCTGTACATATTTTTAAATTTTTTGATGATTTTATTTGTAATTTTCTATGTTACTATCTATATTTAAAAGAACTACTACATCCCTTTGTTTTCACTATGACCACTAAGCCTAATATTAGACTGACACTTGCCAACTCTGCAGGGACTTCCATTGCAGCAGTCACCTCATTTACATTACAAATAGACAGTCAAGATTACAATAGAAGATAACACCTCTATAACAACCATAGTGACCCATCATTACATTCACTACTGACCATACATGATGTCACAACTTATCTACTCCCTCACCTGACACAAGCATGTCTAGAAAACTCTCCCGTAGACCTCAATGAGTCAGCTCTAGACTATTGCTACCTATCGCTGTAAAGCAAATTACTAAATGCTGTTAATAAAGCAGAGAAGACGCTCAGACAACCCCGCAAAATCATGTACAGAAAATACAATAAAAATCTACAATCACTAAATAAAAACATTAGAAAAAGTGATAGATTTCAGTATATGTTTTCAATAAATAAAACTGGATATACTTTCCTTTTAACACAAATTTCCTACTATATTTTTTGAATTTGAGTAAATTTCTAATTTTTTTCTTAGTTTTGGGTTGGACATATTGTAAGCGTTGAATTATCGTTGATTGTAATGTCAATCTGTATTCCCTTAGTCCAGACAGCAGCACAATATGGGGTATCTCTGCCCCTGTGTGTTGTTTAGGACAGGTGGAACCTTTAATTAGCACCAAAAAGGTGCCTCCTACTAGCCCTATAAGAGGGCACAAGAGACCTCCCTCCACTGTGTAAATTATAAAGTAACAGGAAACAAGCTTCTAGGGAGGGAAGCCTTGTGCTGCTGTCTGGACTAAGGGAATACAGATTGACATTACAATCAACGATTCCCCTTACGTCCGACAGCAGCACAATATGGGGAGATAGCAAGTAATTCCCCTAGGGAGGGTTTCCTCGCCTTACAACATCAAGGACTGACTGACCAAAGGCAGTTGTCTGGAAACTGCGGATGTCCAATGATAATGTTTAACAAAAGGTTAACTGAGATGACTATGATGCAGCCGCACAAATCTGGTCCAATGGTAAGGACCGATACTCAGCCAAAGAAGTCGACAACCCAGGTCGAGTGGCCGTAGAAAGACTGGAGGGAATAACTCCTGAATAAGAAAGGAAGACTTAATTGTCTCCTTGATCCATGTGGATAGAATAGGCTTGGAAGCCTTGAGGCCTCTGTTTTTACACTGCATATCAATTAGTAGGCTTTCGGCCTTCTTAAGCGGTTGAGTGTGGAATAGGTAAATCCACAGACACCTTACCACATCTAAGGTGTTGAGCTTTTCTTCCTCCTCTGAGGTTGGAGAGGGGAAAAACACAGGTAACGAAATTAGCTGATTGCTATTATAGTATGAGGGGACCTTAGGGATAAACCCAGGCAAACCTAAGGTGCACCCTATCTGCAAAAACAAAATGTACGGTTCTCTAGAAGAGAGGGCCTGGAGTACCCCTACTCTTTGGCAGATATAATAGCCAACAAAAAAGTGGTTTGTAGGCTAAATATTTTATCCCCGTAGTCTCCAAGGGTCCAAATGGAGGACCGCACAGGCCTGTAATGACTACCGCAAGGTCCCACTGGGGATGATACTGAGGGCTTTAGCCTCATTGCCCCTTTAAGGAACCTTGCAACCAGAGGATCCTGAGACAGACGTCTGTTCAAATGAGCGGAGAGGGCCGCAATCTGCACTTTCAAAGTGGCAGGGGCAAGGCCCTTATCCAAACCGTCCTGAAGAAAATATCAGCCGTTGAAGGTTCTAGATTATTAATACCCTTCTTGGAGCACCACTCCATGAAAATTTTGGCTGTCCTCTGGTAGTTCTTATTGGTAGATTCTGCTCTTGCAGAATAAAGGGTCTTCAGGACGGCCTCTGACAGTCCTCTATCCTGCTGTAGGGACTGCTCAACCTCCAGGCTGTCAGGTTGAATCTCCAGAGATCCTGGCACTTCAGAGATCCTTGGGAAACCAGGTTCTGGATGGGGGGAAGCCTCCAATATATCCCTCGACTCATCTCCATGAGTTGGGAAAAACCAAGCTCTTTTTGGCCAGAATGGAATGATGGCTATCACAGAGACTTGGTCCTGTCTGATTTTCATTAATACCTTTGGTATTATTGGAATTGGAGGGAAGATGTATGCCAGCCTGGACCTCCAAGGGATGGACAGGGCATCCACTGCCAAGGGATTGTCCTCCTGGTAAAGGGAACAGAACTTCTCCACCTTGGCGTTGAGTCGGGTTGCCATGAGGTCTATTTCTGGAAGACCCCTGTTCAGGGTAATCTGATGAAAGACTTCTGGATTGAGTGACCATTCTCCTGATACGGCATAACCCCGATTCAACGATCCGCTACTATGTTCAGGGAGCCCTTGATGTGAACTGCGGATAAATGGGTTAGATTTTTCTCTGCCCATGTAAATATCAGATCTGCCTCCCTAAGGAGGGTTGGTGATCTGGTGCCTCCCTGTCTGTTCACGTACAGCACTGTGGTCATGTTGTCTGACCGGATTTTGACTGCTCTTCCCTGGGAAGAGGCAAGCAATAGAGTAAGGCACGATATACGGCTCTGAGCTCCTTCCAGTTGGACGAGGTCCTTTTTTCAGGAGCGCTCCAGACTCCCTTTATGGAGTTTTAGTCCAATGGGCTCCCCATCCCGAGAGGGATGCATCTGTAGTCAACAGGGTCCAAGAAGGTTGGACCGTGGACCTTCCGTCTTTCAGGTGCAACCACCACTTGAGGGAAAAAGACGGGTCCTGGGGGAGAGTCGAATCTTCTTGCTGAATGTAAGAAGGGAGCGATCCCAAGCCTCTAGTAACTCCTTCTGGAGGGGACGTAAGTGCCACAAGGCCCATGGGACTGCCTCCACTGCGGAAGACATCAAGCCCAGGATCTTCATCAATGTTCTGATGGAGGCTATCGGCTTTTTGAAGAGGTGCCGGACTGCCGCAACCATCTTCTCCTTCCTTGCTGGTGTCAAGGAGATTTGCAGGCGGACTCAATCTAGGAAGTAGTTTTCTCAGAGGAACTTCCTTCGAGTTGAAGGGATCGTTTTTGACTTCTCCCAATTTATAAGCCATCACAGACTCTGAAGGCTGTCTGTAGGTACTGGAGCAGAACAGACTCTGACTTGGCCTTTATCAACCAGTCGTCTAGATAAGGCACCAAGAATATCCCCTGAAGCCTGAGGGCGGCCGTAATGGGGGCCACTACCTTTGCAAAGGTGTGGGAAGCAGAGGAGATCCCGAAGGGTAGTGCTGTGAATTGAAAGTGCTTCCTGTGGCCGGAAACTACTACGGCAATCCTTAGAAAAAAACCTTCTGTGTGGAGGTAAATAGAAATATGCAAATAGGCGTCTTTTATATCCAAAGTCACAAAAAACATCGCCTTAGAGGAGAAAGGTGGTGACAGACTTTATGGTTTTCCTATGGAAGCGCTTCTTTTTGATGAAGCGGTTGAGGTACCTTAAGTCTATGATCATTCTCCACTTGTCTGCCGGTTTTGGCATCAGGAAGACGGGAGAATAGACACTGGATCCTTCTTCTAGAGAAGGGACTTCCACCAGGGCTCCCTTGTGAATGTACTCTCGGATGAAGCATTCCAGGGAGGCTGCGAGTTAACACAAACCGATCCTGAGGAGGACGGAGGAACTTCATTGCATAACCTCTTTGGATTACCTACCGGACCCATGGGTCTCGAATTTTTTCCTGCCCGCAGTTGAGAAAGTGGGAGACACGACCTCCGACAGGAATCTCGGCCACAGGAAAACTGCTTCTGATGTCAAAAGCTAGGCTTGACTTTTTTATCATCAGACTTCGGAATCTCCGGCCGGCGCCTCTAGAGGAATAACTAGAGCCTCTCTGGACTGCCTTCCACGACGAGGCGGATAGCCTCTACCACGGCCAGAGCCAGACCTACCTCTGAAGGCCTGGGGTAAAGGTTTACCCTTCTTGTCGGCCAAGCCCTCTAGGATCTCGTCTAGGGCACAGCCAAAGACTCTACCCGGCTCAAAGGGTAATGCGCACAAATTATACTTTGAGGGGAACACAGCTCTCCAAGGTTTTAACCATAGAGGTCTTCCTGCTGCAGTGTTCTTGGTAAGTGCCAGGGATTTGGCCGCCAGCCTTAATTGATGGTGGGAGGCTTCCGTTAAATATTCAGCTGCCAGGGAAACTGAGCCTAGAAACCCTAGCAGCTCGTCTCTGGAGACTCCAGAGTCGGTCACTTTTGAGGTGGACCAGGTCAGTACATAATTTGGCTGACACTTCACAGGACGCAACCGCACAGCGGTCTTGGGCGAGGCAGCTGAATAAGCCTTCTTGAAGGTATTGTCGAAGCGCCTGCCATGGCGTCGTGCAGATTTGCTCCATCATCTGATGGTACCTTAGTGCGGCAGGACAGTTTAGCCACCGCCATATCCACCTTGGGAGGAGGACCCCATTGATCCCATTGAGCAACTGGAAATAAAGCGCTGAACCTCCTAGGAACCACAAGAGGTTTTTCAGGACTTCTCCACTCTGAGGACATTAATTTTTGTAATGTCTGGTCCACTTGGAAGACCCTAGGCCCTCTATAGGTGGACGCGGAGGCTTCCCCGTCAACATCACGATCCTTAGACCGGATGGACTTCAGCAGCCGGCTTAATTTTTCGAGTGGAAGCACGGCCTGCTGGGATCTTCAGTGGAATCGTCAGATGAGAGTGTCACGTCCACTATCTGATAATCTTCATCAGAGATCCGTAAGGAAGATTGTGTCTCAATCTGCGGTCTCTTGGCAATCTGGGCGATGGAAGAACGAATCTCCTTTAAGAGACTCCTCATAAAGTCCTTTACCCAAGTAACAACCTCTTATAGAAGGTACTTCCGGCAAGGTCTGCGACACTGGTGACAGCGGGTAAAATCATAGCCGTCAGGTAAAGGGGTATTGCAATCCAAACACATTAGGTGTTTCAAGTTTAGAGGAATTTTTCCTCCTAATCGCATCGCCATTACGTGCTGCAGAAGATGACATCTGAAACATCAAACAGCCACGTGACACTGAAACAGGGAAGATCGCCAAGCATCGCATAAAAACCCAAGGGGTACCTCTTTCTTTTTTTTTTTTTTTTTTGAATCGGTCACTTGAAGAGAGAAAAAAACCGTCAGAAAAAAACCAGCCACCGCAACCCGCAGCAGAGGAGCTAGAAACCACTCACTCAACAAATAAAGGACTGCATTCAGACCTTTTAAATGTAATCCAGCAGCGAGGGGAGGAAGCCAACAAAGAAACACTTATACAGCACCAAAACAAGTCAAACGCCATACTGGAACATAGAGGAGCATAAGCCTAAGCCAGAGGCTCAAAATACAAGCAGCAAAAATCAATTCTATATTTTGCCTTTAAATTTTAAATTTCCAAACTTACCGCACTTTTTCCGAGAAAACCGGAAGTAGGACGCGGTGGTGCGCAAAGGCTTCCTTCCCCTGGGAACACGGAACCGGAGAAAAGTTCCGGCCGCGGAGGTTCCCCGCTTACTTCCGGGATCGCGCTGCCTGCAGATGGATGCCGGATAACGCTGCGCTGCGGTGCGAAGGCCTGAAGGCCCGAAGGACCGGAGGTTTTTTCTTTGGGACCGAGGTACCCCAAGAAGGTAAGCCAGGAGTAACGAAAACCCCTAGCAACGGGAGGTCACAAGAGACCTCCGTCCACCTGTTCCACACAGGACAGAAAAAAACACAGTGGAGGGAGGTCTCTTGTGCCCTCTTATAGGGCTAGTAGGAGGCACCTTTTTGGTGCTAATTAAAGGTTCCACCTGTCCTAAACAACACACAGGGGCAGAGATACCCCATATTGTGCTGCTGTCGGACGTAAGGGGAATCAGATTTTCTCTATTATTATATGGTGGATTGAAGGCATTGTATCTCGATGGAAACTAAAGCCAGTTTGTAATATGGTACCTAATGGTTTGTGTTCAGTTGCTTAGGCACGTAGTCTGGGTTTCTGAATGACTTGGCCAGTAATCGCTCAGGCATGGAGGCCATCTTTCCGGTTCAGTTTCTACATAGTTTCATCAACAATTCCATGTTGTTGGGAATGTGCCCAGGAGAAGCTATTAGTCACAGAGCCGCTTCAGTCTACACACATTTGTATTCATGGGTGATATGGAGCTTCTATCTAAAGTACTGTTTTATTTGTCTGTCTATGCAGGACTGTTTTTATTAATTTAATAATTATTGGACTTGAAAGATAAAGAAAAAAATTTGCATCAGGAAATAGAGAAATTTAGACTGGGGTCAAATGGTGCGCGATCGCACTGGGAAACCCGCTATGAACTACAGCAGCACTGTGGATGAGAATGGAACTGGAATCTGATCTAGATGCTGCAAATAAAGCCTGCAACACGAAGCGACTTGCACTGCAGGTTTTTCACCCTTTCCTGAAATCTGCCGTAATAGCACGGTGGATGTTGGGTATTTAAATATGGCAGATGCTCAGGAGCTGAGAGGGTGCCATAGCTGCTGGAACGCCGCTGTATTATACTCAAAGTAGGTTTAGAGAACTCTACCACTTAGCACAGTGATGGCCAACCTTTTGAGCTTGGTGTGTCAACATTCGGGAAAAAAACAAGCATACAGTAAGACTTACTGGACCTACCTCTTTCCATAAACTCCTATGTGTCATGTCAACCAAACCATCCCTGAAATAACCATATTCACACCTTTATTTGTGGATTATGTGGGTAGGCCACAGCTTTATTTATTTTTCTTTAAACATCTTAACCGTAAACCAAACGAAATTTGACCAAAACCGTTATGTGCCCGTAGTAAACATCTTTTATCCTGGACCAATACTTCTCCCTATTCTTCTCCTTCTTCCCGAACGCCACCGCTGGAGGACAGCGGGCATGTGGGAGCGTCTTTCCCATATTTTCTGGGGCATGGTATCCCGCCAGGCTGTGACGACGAACTGCAACAGAAAGAAAAGACAGACACCAAGAAACTAGTTCTTATAAAAAACCAAAACCCAGAGGGCAGGGTGGGCGGTTGTTCCTCTCACCAAGTTTCTGATAGAAGGTAAGCCCCCTCCTACGTGCCCCTGATTATAAGAACTTCCTTAAAACTCCTCCCCTTGCATAACCACGTCACATAGGGATTTGAACATCAACACTCTTCCCGGCCAATAAGTCTAGAGCCCTTTCATTAAGCATTTCAGGGCTCTCCACTCGAGGGGTGTGTCACTTCTCCAAAAATACATAATTTTGTGATATTTGTAGCTCTAATAACAAAAAGTTATATTTTTAATGTATGTCCTGTATTTATTAATAAAGAAAAAACAAATAATTCTTTACCTCACCGCTTAGTGACTTTTTTGTTGCTGAATTTAATTTGCTAAATCTTCAATTGAAGGTTGGTATTTCATAGACTTCAAGCCCAAGCAAACACTACTAACTTCATCTGTCAGTTTCTTTTATTGGTTTTAATATTATTTAAAGCTGAGAATAAGGTCTCACAAAAGTATATAGAGGGTAAAATTGTGAGTAAAGCAATCGTTAGATTTTTCAGGGTGCTAAAAGTGTCCGGTAATCGGTTCCAAGCACTCCATATTTCATGTGAGTTAGCTGTCTCTGATGGGGTGTTCTCTTCTCCCAGTATTGCTGAGCGGTACCTGTGGTGGGTACACTGGCAGCAGGGTGAGAATTTGGTAGCTGCTTTAAGATAATGGCCGGGGTGTAAGGAGCACACACACCTGAGATGACTCTCCTATCCCCCTGCAGTCACTGGAATGGACCTTGGTCTAGCCGTCTGCCGCTGACAGGGCAACTGTGGGACACAGTTCTAGTGTTCCCAGCTGTCTGGGTGCAATTCTGCTATAAATTTAGTGCGGATTGGTGCTCTGGCTTCACTGCCTAACTCTAACACAAATTTCACTAATGGAGGTAAGATGGCCGCTGTTTGCGCAGCGCTCTCAGCAGGAAGCAGGAAAGTTGCCCCGCCTCCAGATGCTGTCAGCTTGTTGCGTGCCAGCAAAAGCATCTCAGCGTGTCACCTGTGACACGCGTGTCATAGGTTAGCCATCAGGGACTTAGCACCACACATGTGGATGAGTGTGCAGTACCTCTGTTGTTTTGATTCACTGTATTATACAGCGGTCCACCGTTGACGCATGCGCTCACCATTTTGGGGTGAATTTGCCAGCGATCCAGAGCCAGCGATCAGTTAGCCATGATAGCTCGGAGCCTATTGAAGGCTTCCAGGCTTGTCTGGCATATACTTCTATTACAGGCTGCATAGAGTTTCTGAAATTTTACAATGCAGCAAACACCGTAAAAACAAAGCCCGTAAGAAAGTTGCACAAACAGTTTTTCTCCAATTCCATTCCATTCAGGTTTATGTGATAGAGGAGAGAAGCTGAGCTCTATGATATTTAGGTTTATATAATAAAGGGAGAGAAGCTGAGCTGTGTGATATATAGGTTTATATATCACAGAGCTCAGCTTCTCTCCCTATTACATAAATCTAAAATATCATAGAGCTCAGTTTCTCTCCTCTATCATATAACCCTATATATCACAGAGCTCAGCTTTTCTCCTCTATCATATAACCCTATATATCACAGACCTCAGCTTCTCTCCTTCTATCATATAACCCTATATATCACAGAGCTCAGCTTCTCTCCCTCTGTCATATAAACCTATATATCACAGAGCTCAGCTTCTCTCCTCTATCATATAAACCTATATATCACAGAGCTCAGCTTCTCTCCCTCTATCATATAAACCTATATACAATATCACAGAGCTCAGCTTCTCTCCTCTATCATATAAACCTATATATCACAGAGCTCAGCTTCTCTCCTCTATCATATAACCCTATATATCACAGAGCTCAGCTTCTCTCCTCCATCATATAAACCTATATATCACAGAGCTCAGCTTCTCTCCTCTATCATATAAACCTATATATCACAGAGCTCAGCTTCTCTCCCTCTATCATATAAACCTATATACAATATCACAGAGCTCAGCTTCTCTCCTCTATCATATAAACCTATATATCACAGAGCTCAGCTCCTCTCCTCTATCATATAACCCTATATATCACAGAGCTCAGCTTCTCTCCTCCATCATATAAACCTATATATCACAGAGCTCAGCTTCTCTCCTCTATCATATAAACCTATATATCACAGAGCTCAGCTTCTCTCCCTCTATCATATAAACCTATATACAATATCACAGAGCTCAGCTTCTCTCCTCTATCATATAAACCTATATATCACAGAGCTCAGCTTCTCTCCTCTATCATATAAACCTATATATCACAGAGCTCAGCTTCTCTCCCTTTATCATATAACCCTATATATCACAGATCTCAGCTTCTCTCCCTCTATCATATAAACCTATATATCACAGAGCTCAGCTTCTCTCCCTCTATCATATAAACCTATATACAATATCACAGAGCTCAGCTTCTCTCCTCTATCATATAAACCTATATATCACAGAGCTCAGCTTCTCTCCTCCATCATATAAACCTATATATCACAGAGCTCAGCTTCTCTCCTCTATCATATAAACCTATATATCACAGAGCTCAGCTTCTCTCCCTCTATCATATAAACCTATATATCACAGAGCTCAGCTTCTCTCCCTTTATCATATAACCCTATATATCACAGATCTCAGCTTCTCTCCCTCTATCATATAAACCTATATATCACAGAGCTCAGCTTCTCTCCCTCTGTCATATAACCCTATATAGCAGAGCTCAGCTTCTCTCCTCTATCATATAAACCTATATATCACAGAGCTCAGCTTCTCTCCCTCTATCATATAAACCTATATACAATATCACAGAGCTCAGCTTCTCTCCTCTATCATATAAACCTATATATCACAGAGCTCAGCTTCTCTCCTCTATCATATAAACCTATATATCACAAAGCTCAGCTTCTCTCCTCTATCATATAAACCTATATATCAGAGCTCAGCTTCTCTCCCTTTATCATATAACCCTATATATCACAGAGCTCAGCTTCTCTCCTTCTATCATATAAACCTATATATCACAGAGCTCAGCTTCTCTCCCTCTGTCATATAACCCTATATATCACAGAGCTCAGCTTCTCTCCCTTTATCATATAACCCTATATATCACAGAGCTCAGCTTCTCTCCCTCTACCATATAAACCTATATATTACAGAGCTCAGCTTCTCTCCCTCTATCATATAACCCTATATATCACAGAGCTCAGCTTCTCTCCCTCTATCATATAAACCTATATATCACAGAGCTCAGCTTCTCTCCTCCATCATATAACCTTATATATCACAGAGCTCAGCTTCTCTCCTCTATCATATAACCTTATATATCACAGAGCTCAGCTTCTCTCCTTCTATCATATAACCCTATATATCACAGAGCTCAGCTTCTCTCCCTCTATCCTATAAACCTATATATCACAGAGCTCAGCTTCTCTCCTCTATCATATAACCCTATATATCACAGAGCTCAGCTTCTCTCCCTCTGTCATATAACCCTATATATCACAGAGCTCAGCTTCTCTCCCTTTGTTATATAAACCTGTGTATCACAGAGCTTAGCTTCTCTCTCTCTATCAAAGGGGTAGGCAACCTTTTTTGTTCGGTGTGCCGATTTTAATTAAAAAATCAAAGATGAGGTACTCGGAGTGTCGGTCAATAATTGTAAGTCTGACGACCCCTAAACTAAAGTCATATACCACAAACCATAACACAGAAGTGCTGCCACCAGATGGTTTAGGACGCATGCGTTTACTGCTATTTCCTGGGACACTCCTGTACTTTCCGATTAGAAACAATGAAAGTCCATGTGCAGCCCCCAATTAGTGGTAAATGTATGTGTCCAGGAGCACCGTATGGTGGCATCCTTATGGTGAATACACACTATGTATCTGGATGCAGATATAGTCTTAGGCCCTGGAACTTTTACTTCAATGTAAAACTGCGTTCACATGGTGCATTTTTGGACAAAAAAAAAATGCCTGTGTTTACTGTACTAAAACACATCCTTAATGCAGAAAGCACACAGTTATACAGAATAATGTCCCATAGTGGCCCCTGCACACGGTATTATGTCCCATAGCGACCCCTGCACAAGGTATTATATCCCATAACAGCCTCTGCACACCGTATTATGTCACATAGTGGCCCCTGCACACGGTATTATGTCATATAGTGGCCCCAGCACACGGTATTATGTCACATAGTGGCCCCAGCACACGCTATTATGTCATATAGTGACCCCTGCACACCGTATTATGTCACATAGTGACCCCAGCACACGGTATTATGTCATATAGTGGCCCCAGCACATGGTATTAGGTCTCATAGCGGCCCCTGCACACGGTATTAGGTCCCATAGCGGTCTCTGCACACAGTATTAGGTTCCATAGCATTCCCTGCACACGGTATTAAGTCCCATAGCAGTCCGTGCACACAGTATTAGGTCCCATAGCGGTCCCTGCACATGGTATTAGGTCCCATAGCGGTCCCTGCACACGGTATTAGGTCCCATAGCGGCTCCAGCACACGGTATTAGGTTCCATAGCGGTCCCCACACACGGTATTAGGTCCCATAGCGGCCCCTGCACACGGTATTAGGTCCCATAGCGGTCCGTGCACATGGTATTAGGTCACATAGCGGTCCCTGCACATGGTATTAGGTCCCATAGCGGTCCCTGCACATGGTATTAGGTCCCATAGCGGTCCCCACACACGGTATTAGGTCCCATAGCAGCCCCTGCACACGGTATTAGGTCCCATAGCGGTCCGTGCACATGGTATTAGGTCACATAGCAGTCCCTGCACATGATATTAGGTCCCATAGCGGTCCCTGCACACGGTATTATGTTCCATAGCTCTCTTCAGACCCCCGCGTATAATAAATGCAGGACCAAGAGAAGTGACAAACATAAAAAAACAATGTACTCACCTTTTTCCATGCTCCGCAGTCGCTCTGTTCTCTTCGGCGCTTCTGCCTGTAGTCAGCGACCACTTACTGGGTCTCTGGGGTCACGTTGCGTCATTATGCGTAATGACGTCAGACGTGACCCTTGAGTCCCTGTCAGCTGTCAGAAGTGACGGCAGATCGCACAGCCGCCGCGTAGCGCAGGGAGCAAGGTGAGTATCATTGTTTTTTATGTTTCATCACTTCTCCTAAGTCTCCGCTTATTATACTCGGGGGTCTGAAGAGACCCCACAGTATAATAATAGCAGTTTCGTTTCGGCCATGTTTGGTCCGATCGAAGCTGCTGGGTGAGGACTCCGCTGCCGTGCCAGGGAAATAAGCCTTGCGTGCCACTCTTGGCACGCGTGCTGGGGGTTGCCGACCCCTGCTCTATCATATAAACCTATATATGACAGAGCTCAGATTCTCTCCCTCTATCATATAAACCTGTATATTACAGAGCTCAGCTTCTCTCCTCTATCATATAACCCTATATATCACAGAGCTCAGCTTCTCTCCTCCATCATATAAACATGTATATCACAAAGCTCAGCTTCTCTCCCTTTGTTATATAAACCTGTGTATCACAGAGCTCAGCTTCTGTCTTCTATCATATAACCCTATATATCACAGAGCTCAGCTTCTCTCTTCTATCATATAACCCTATATATCACAGAGCTCAGCTTCTCTCTCTCTCTCTATCATATAAACCTATATATCACAGAGCTCAGCTTCTCTCCTCTATCATATAAACCTATATATCACAGAGCTCAGCTTCTCTCCCTCTATCATATAACCCTATATATCACAGAGCTCAGCTTCTCTCCTCTATCATATAAACCTGTATATCACAGAGCTCAGCTTCTCTCACTCTCTATCATATAACCCTATATATCAGAGCTCAGCTTCTCTCTCTCTCTATCATATAAACCTATATATCACAGAGCTCAGCTTCTCTCCTCTATCATATAACCCTATATATCAGAGCTCAGCTTCTCTCTCTCTCTATCATATAAACCTATATATCACAGAGCTCAGCTTCTCTCCTCTATCATATAACCCTATATATCAGAGCTCAGCTTCTCTCCTCTATCATATAAACCTGTATATCACAGAGCTCAGCTTTTCTCCCTCTATCATATAACCCTATATATCACAGAGCTCAGCTTCTCTCCTCTATCATATAAACCTATATATCACAGAGCTCAGCTTCTCTCACTCTCTATCATATAACCCTATATATCACAGAGCTCAGCTTCTCTCCTCTATCATATAACCTATATATCACAGAGCTCAGCTTCTCTCCTCTATCATATAACCCTATATATCACAGAGCTCAGCTTCTCTCCTCTATCATATAAACCTGTATATCACAGAGCTCAGCTTGTAAATCACCTGACAGGTTCAGTTGAAGTTTTACCTCTGACTGAGGAGATTGCCCATTTTTTTTTTCAATGAAGTTAGAATATCGGGCACAACAATTTTCTGGAATTGTGAATATTTGGCTCTTAGCTGGTTTTCTGGTTACCAGTAATATCAGTCAGATGAATATGGTTTTACAGTGAAACAAAAATGTGCTTTGTCACTTTAGCAGCTAAATACGATTGGGTTAATGTGTGAACATTAGGGCCAAACCACTTCTTACAATGATAACCACTATTTTTAAACTCTTTAATTCTTTTCAAGCTTTTTTTTATATTTTTTATTTCATAACACCACCCAAAACTTTACAGAAAATAAAGTCTTGGGTGGAGTACATGGGTTATAAGGATTTCTTCTATATACAGAACTTAAGAGACGCCACATTATAGACAAACTGCATTCTCCAATGGGTGTAGCCTCCTCCCCTCATCTCAACGGTGACCACATTAGTTACAGAAACAAACAAGGTGGGGTAGTAAATAAACTTCTAAATATATTCACTTTTTTCCTTTTACTTATTAATAATTTATATCCATTCGCATTTAACCTTTATCACTGCTTGAAATGTTAGTCCATGCCATGAAGGAGTCATTCAAGATTTGATACTGCTGTCCTATCCTTAACAGGACTGGGCCATTTTCCCTATTTCAGGACTAGACACATTTTTTTTTACTTGTACATGTGTTTTTGAGGGCTATATCATTTTTTTTTTTTTTTTGCTCAGATTGTTCAAGTAATTTTTTGTCTTTTTTTCAGTGATACATGGGACTTTATTTTTATGTTATTTTTTTTAATCTGGGAAAATGTAAACAAAAAAAGGAAGGGAAACGTGTCTGTTTTTCACATTTTTCACATTTTCTTTTTAGTAGCACAAAGTGATACTGAAAAAAGACTTAAGGCCGGGGGCCCAAATTGCAAAAATGCTGCATTTTACATTACCTGCAAAGTGGATCGGATTGTGGCTAATCCCATCCACACATTGCAGAAAAATATCTTCAGCGGAAATGCTGCGATCTCAAAAAGGCGTACGTTTTTATAAATTGCAGCATGTCAATTATACCTACGGAAACACTGGTGTTTTCTGTATAGGTATAATAGAGGCAGAAAGTCTGCAGAGGAAAACTCTGCAGACTTTTTGTGAAAAACACTCCAGAAAAAAAACACGATGCGTTTCCGCCGAGGTGATTTCCGCACCGTTTTTTGGAGCGGGGTTATGAACCTATGATGTGGGAGTGTTATTGGAGCTTTTTGAAATTTAACTTTTTTTTTTTTATTTGTCTTATGTATTTATTTATTTGTCACTTGTGCCCCCATAAGGTCTTAATAGACTTTTTTTTTTGGGGGGGGGGGCATTTTAATATTATTAATTTTTGTTTTTTTGCTGATTTTCGCTGTAACGTGGGCTGATACATTAGCTGCAATTACAGGAGGAATACAGCCTCCTTAGTTACATTGGAGAATTTATGCAGTTCCTGTAGTTCCCAGCCCTCAGTGGATTAGATGACCATGGGGCCACAAGGGGAGCCCCATCATGGCCGTTCCCATAGCTGTGCATGCAGCGATCAGAAGGCAGGGACGGTAATAAACTGTCCTGGACCCTGTCTTCTCTCTATAATGTCTTTCTGTTGTAATGGCCGACTGTCTGCTTCTGCAGAGACAGATGGTAACCTGCTCGGACATATATAGTAGATGGACGGTCAACATCTGGTTAAAGAAGAACTTTCAGCAGCTCCAGCAACTCAAGCTCTTTTCATTCAGGCTCTTCCAACATCAGTACCCTCTGAGCCCAACACACAAGGTCCTGTGTCAGGAATGTTAGGACGTTGTCATTGTTTTATATGTCACATACAATGTTCGATTGTCGGTTGGTGTCAGGACCTGTGACCAGAACCCTGAAGAAGGCAGCAGTCAGGAGAATGGGGCCGAACCACAACTCCCTGCATAGTGTATAGCATGGGTGCTGCTGTGCTGGGAAAACCTAATAAGCGGATGCATCACTAGACCAGCACTGTGGCCCCGTCATTCATTGGGGGTCCCAGAGGTTCATAAAGTGATGGCATTTGCTCTAAAATACGTTTAAAACCATTTCTTCTATTTGTGTAGCATAGTGACAGCCATGATAGCGACACAAATACGGCATGGCTAAGAACATAAGACACATGAAGCAGAACACGTGACATCCTGAAGTCCCAGCTGGTGCGGTAAGATGTGGAAATAAGATGTGGAAATAATTTATACCAATTTCTCAGTGTGTCACTCTTTCTGTCTCCTCTGTCCTAGACCGCGAGCTAAGCCGTTCTTTTTGGTAATTCCCTGTTATAAGAAGAGTATTAACTCTTTACAGCTGACAAACTTGGGAATGTGAAATGTCCTCAGTAATTACATTTTCTTGGTGACAGATTTGTTACTTCTCTGTCACCCTGCGGTGGTGGCAGCACTGTAGAGCATTGCTATTTAGACAAATGTATAAAAGTGTTATTTAACTAAGATATGACACTATTATTTGGTCATCATACTATATAGCATTTATTATTAGACACTGTATGGTATGGCTATTTGTATACGGTATAAAGTACGCCATAAGAGAGTTCTCCAAATGTAATGAACGAGGCGCCATCCAACAAAACTTGACCCTGACTTTGTGTTTCAATTCCTCAATAATTGGAAAACATTGAATAGACTCTGCTCCACTGACAGACTAACCGTGCTGATTGACAGCCTTCTCCCTATGTACAGTAATAAGGAGGAAGCTGTCAATTAGCAGTGGGAGAGTGAGGGGAACTCAACCATCTCATGCATAGATCCATAGTTGCATTTCCATTTGCAAAAAGTTTAACAAAATTAGAGCATAGTCACAAATAGCAGACAAACTGCTGAAATCAGAAAGTCTGTCACTAGCACATGATAACACATAACACATAAATGTGGTGACAGATTCCCTTAAAGGGGTTTTCCGACCCTAAATGCATTTTTCATACTCATGACCTATCCACAGGATCTGATCTGTGGAGATCTGACACCCGGACCCTGCACGCAGAGATCAGCTAATCCTACTACCTCCAACAGATTATAGCTGCAGCAGTGGACAGAGAATAGAATCAGAACTGCAGCTCCGTCCGCTGTATAGTGGTGGCGACAAGGAATTGCAGCTCTGATCCTATTACTTGAATAGGATCAGAGCTGCTTTTGCTCCCAGTCCACTGCAGCAGCTATGGGTGCACGTGGGCTGCTGGATCAGCTGATCTGTGCAGCGTCCAGGTGTCAGACCCCACAGATCACATACCGATGACCTGTGGATAGGTCATCAGTATGAAAAATGCATTTGGGGCTGGAAAACCCCTTTAATAGGCTTGGGAATAACTGTTGCAACAAAGAATGTCAAGTGACTTTCAAGAAGCCTTGTGACATGACTTGGGATTATAAACCAAGCTAGAAAATCTCTTTCAAAAAGAACACCCAAAATTCCTACTGGAGAATGCATGACCTTTAAGACTCCATACACCTGCAAAGGAAACATTGCCCACTGATTCCAATAGACACTGTGTAATTCATTACCTCCCCTGTGGTGGCGCTGTAGGAACATTAAACACTTGCTTACTGTGAAAGATCCTCAGTGCGCCAACACCGCTGTGGCCCCACCTGAGTCCTCTTTCATATAAAAACCACACTCACCGCCAGTGAGTGCCGGGTTCACAGATAAATACAAGACAAGCTTTCTAAATTTTCTATATTT
This sequence comes from Leptodactylus fallax, assembly GCA_947044405.1. NCBI lineage: Eukaryota > Metazoa > Chordata > Amphibia > Anura > Leptodactylidae > Leptodactylus > Leptodactylus fallax. The sequence continues at coordinate 2,507,786 of CAMRHE010000272.1, forward strand.
ATTAACCCCTAAATGGGTCGGTATTAACATCTAACACATGCAGTTCAGAACAGATATGCAGATGTATGCAAGCATTAACAGTTACTAGTTATAATATACAGTACAATAAAAATAAAAAGGGAATAACATTGAAATAATTACTTTACCACGCATCTCCTTGATGTGGCTCTATAGTCCAATACTCACACATGCTCTGTCATGTGTGAATAACCCAGTGGAGGCTTCTTGGCATGTGGCATCAATGCAATAATCCAGCCTGCATGCTCTCATCACAGTCTCTCAGTAATAGTCTCTTGTAGTCTGATCATAGTAAGCAGCAGCCTCTCCTCATGGTCTGTCTGTGATCTCTGTAATAACTCTGTAGTCTGTGATGGTCTCAGCCCAATCTCCATAGCATAATCTCCTCCCACAGACCTCTTACCTCATCTTTTATACCCTTTATGCCACCTCCCATAATGAGGTCACCGGCGGCAGCAAGTCTGATTGAATAATGCAATCAAGTCCAGATTCTTTGTATACGGCCGATCCAAGTGGAATGATACAATGTTATCAGCCATATCTGATCTACAGTGCAGACTAGACAATGCATGTTTCTTTGATCATTCAGGGCTGTGTATGAATACAATGGGGCCCTGCTGTGATGGATACAAAGCCCTATTGTTCCAGTGCTGCTACTACTGCCAATATACACCTAGGCTTATAGCTGCGCACAGTATGAATAAATGGAACTAGAGAGAAATACGCTACCCAGAGACCAAAATACAGCTCTGAATTATAGCCATATTTAAGCAGAATCATCACACCTCCCCCTTTAGATGGGGCTTGCAGGAAGTAGGGGCCTGTGCCCCTCTTCTGAAAGCACCTCCGCCTCCAGCTATTCAGGGTCTGGCCTCAAGGCTCCCTCACCTTCCCCCCAGGGTTCCAGCAGACTCGGGCCTTGTCAGACTCCGAGGGTGGTTGAGCGCCATGCGCCTTCAATATGTCCAGACTAGGGTCAGCTTGGACAGCCTCTCTGAGAGTGAGACACAAGAGAGGTGCATGTTACATAGCTGCCGGCCCCTTCTGTCTCTCTAGTCTGACTAGGGACACTTCTAAGGCCCAGGCTCTGAGCCACGTACACTTGGCTACCTCCTGCCTGTTCTGGGTCCGCTTTCTGAGTGCTAGCACCCTGTGGAGCCACACTCATAACCCCAAGTCTTTGGGATACCAGTTCAGAGACCCCATCCCGGCGGTCTCTCAGCATCTCTCTCACACTAGCCGCTAGTTGGAAGAGTTCTAGGGGGTTCTGCACCTCCCCCTTTGTTTCCAAGCCTACATCCTGTCCCTCCTGTACTTGGGTGGGTGATGGTGATACCTTGGGCAAATGACTGAGATCATGCTTCCCCAAACCATCCCCCCACAATACATTGACAGGTAATACATTGGACATACCCCCTTCTTGGATCACACCTCCAGTACCCCATGCCATCTGCACTTGGGCCATGGGCACTCCTGTAATAGAACTAGACAGTAGAGACATGCATGTCTCATACCCACCGGACTCCTCCGGCTTCAAGGGAGTGAGGCTAGTCATGGCGGTCTCAGCACCGACTCCAGGTGGTGTAGGCAATGGTTCAAGGGTCGGAACGCCCTCCACCCTGGTAGCACTCTGGCTGCGGGCTAACACCGCACTACCAGCAGTCCGTCCCTCACCTGGATCGGCCATGAGATCCACATAGCCTACCTGACCTCCTGGCACATGGTCAGCAGTTGGGTGCTTATCGGATGCACTGGGCGAAATAGTAGAAGTCGCTTCCAGTGACTCAGAAGAGCTACCCTGTACACTTTCACAACAAGCATTGGCAATTACATTGACAGTACCTTCATTAGCAATTGTTAATTCACACCGGGCCTCAATGAGATCTGCAGTAGACATGTTAACAAGCTGGGAGGGAGACGCCCCCGCAGATGTGGGTGTGTCTACAGACAAAGTCTCACTGACTCCTAGCACGGGGGTGAACAAAGCATCAATAACATTTTTGCTGAGCTGGGTTGCAGGAAGTTCAGGTGCATCTTCCCTGCTCTCAGCTGAAGGCAATTCAGTATCATTTACATTGACTGCCATGGGAAGTATCTCAGAGAGGGGGTTACGGGCCCTCTCTGCAGATATGACAGACACATTATCAACATTAGTCATAGACAGTTTATCACAGTAAATTGGGTTGCTCCCCACCCCATATTGGGACATCATAGGTCCTAAATCAGTTCCCAACAGTACCTTAGCAGGCAAATCAGTCAATAGTCCCACAATCCGCATTCCTTTTCCTGCACCCCCGTCCAGATACACAGATGGGCCACCTGCTGGGGCTTGGGAAGCAGGGAAGTTCACAGGGCGGTTGGGGCACTCCTCCTTGAAATGTCTTGTCTGGTTACAGGCATGGCACCGCCGTACCTCCCCTTGGGGTTTGGGAAAGGTCACTAGGGTGCCCAGAGTTCTTGGGACAGGGGAGGGACCACCCGGGGCATAGTTTGTCTCACCCGACCTGACGACAGACGGCTGTGGTGAACTCCAGCCTGGCCTCTCCTTCCAACTTGAGGGTTTCTGCAGGGTTGTTGGAGTTTGCGCTTCCTGGGAGAGCTCCATCCTTTTGAGCTCAAGCTGAAACTCCCTCTCGGCCTGTTGCTCAGCAGCCTGTCGTTCAGCAGCCTTCCTCTCTCTCTCTGCCTGTCGCTCAGCAGCCTCACGATCAGCCTGCCATTCTCGTTCTACAGCTTCCTGAAAACAGTACAACGCCTGCTGGTATATGTTAGGGTCCCTGGTGCTTAAGTGCTGCAGGGCCATTTGCCAGTATGAAGCCATTCCCCCAGCAAGGCTGAGGCTACTGGTCCCTCCTGGTGAAGTAATCCTTGGGACCGGGCTGCTTGCCGCACTTCCTGGCCTAGCCCCAAAATCAAGACTCTGCTAGATTCTCTGCATGGCTGTGGCTGGCCTCCATTTCAGCCATACGCTCAGGATCTCCAAAAGCCTGGTTCTGCAGTTCTGGAGATCTGCTTCTGAGCCCACTAGCCATCCACTGGTATTTGCCAAATAAAAGATAGGATAGAATACAAAGAGTAAGGGAGGGGAACAGCACTGTATCAAACTTTCACTATATCTTAATGCTTGCTTTAATACCGAGCTTGTCTCATAGGATTACCATAATCCCTAGCATGTGAGTGATAAAGGTCACCAACACACGCCGTTTATCCTAAGATCCCACCACGCTGCCACCAATGTGAAAGATCCTCAGTGCGCCAACACCGCTGTGGCCCCACCTGAGTCCTCTTTCATATAAAAACCACACTCACCGCCAGTGAGTGCCGGGTTCACAGATAAATACAAGACAAGCTTTCTAAATTTTATATATTTATTAACCCAAAAATGGGTCGGTATTAACATCTAACACATGCAGTTCAGAACAGATATGCAGATGTATGCAAGCATTAACAGTTACTAGTTACAATATACAGTACAATAAAAATAAAAAGGGAATAACATTGAAATAATTACTTTACCACGCATCTCCTTGATGTGGCTCTATAGTCCAATACTCACACATGCTCTGTCATGTGTGAATAACCCAGTGGAGGCTTCTTGGCATGTGGCATCAATGCAATAATCCAGCCTGCATGCTCTCATCACAGTCTCTCAGTAATAGTCTCTTGTAGTCTGATCATAGTAAGCAGCAGCCTCTCCTCATGGTATGTCTGTGATCTCTGTAATAACTCTGTAGTCTGTGATGGTCTCAGCCCAATCTCCATAGCATAATCTCCTCCCACAGACCTCTTACCTCATCTTTTATACCCTTTATGCCACCTCCCAGAATGAGGTCACCGGCGGCAGCAAGTCTGATTGAATAATGCAATCAAGTCCAGATTCTTTGTATACGGCCGATCCAAGTGGAATGATACAATGTTATCAGCCATATCTGATCTACAGTGCAGACTAGACAATGCATATTTCTTTGATCATTCAGGGCTGTGTATGAATACAATGGAGCCCTGCTGTGATGAATACAAAGCCCTATTGTTCCAGTGCTGCTACTACTGCCAATATACACCTAGGCTTATAGCTGCGCACAGTATGAATAAATGGAACTAGAGAGAAATACGCTACCCAGAGACCAAAATACAGCTCTGAATTATAGCCATATTTAAGCAGAATCATCACACTTACACAGACTACAACTGGTCACAGAGAGATGAGTATCCAGTAATATAGTATATTTGACTACACAGTGAAAACATAGGAGTACTCTACATTACCAATGATGTCATGAATATGAAACCAACAAATGGCAGAAAAAAATATTTCACTATTTATCCAATGAATCACTGCTTCTGCTCCGGCCAAGCTCTGGTTTTGGGGTAATTATTTACTAGCTGGCTTGGTAACTATTAGACTGTGTCAAAAATTTCATAGATAACCACTGGAAAGTGACATAAAGGCCACACACAAGTTTTAAATTGCATGTAAAAACTCAATGCAGGGAATTTACTAACTCATTTATGCCAATTTTCTGGCGTAGATGGGTCTAAATTTGGGATAATTTTAGTACACACTCCCTTTTATTGCACCAAAGAAATGCCACATTGACCCTTCTGTGTCCTGCATGGGAGTGTGCCTGAATTATTAAGAGGCCAGAGTCTCTTAGGCTAGGTTCACATGTAGGAATCTAGGGGGTGGAATCCGCTCCCAAATCTGTGACAGATTCTGTTCCAAATCTGCCACCCATTGTTTTCAATGGGAGGCAGAGATCCCAGTGGGATGCAGAAAAAAATTTGGTGGTGATTTTGAGGAGAACATACCCTTAATAATTCAGGACCATCTTGTGCCAGCCAGGGACTTCATAAAGACTGGAGTACAGAATACCAGTTTTAATAAATTACCCTCAATGTGTTTAAGTAGACCCTCCAGACTCCCCACACTGTTTCCCCGCAATCTATATGTGGCATTTACAAGATAATTATCTTTTTCTGATGATTTACTAATCTGTACTTTATTAATTATTCTGTCCTTGGTGTAATAGGGATCGGCTTTCCCTGCACTGACTTCCTGCTGGACCTTATGTTATATGTTGTAGCCAATCCCAGGACACAAAGCTGCAGGGGGAGGGAGTAAGCAGTGGCCTGAACCAATGATGAGATAGAGGGCATGTCTCAGACTACTATAGTCACAGATCATTGATTTGCACTAAAGCTAAAAAGTAACAAGATCTGAGCATAATAATTATCAGGTAAGCAGCACATAAAGGAACAGACTTAACATTTTTTAAGTTATTGACTGGACAATTACTTTAAAATATTTTGAATGGTATTTTTTGTCATACAGGTTTGGTGCATTTTTTAAAATGTATTTGCAATGTGTACATGCATTTTATAGGAAAACAATGTGTTTAGACATAATATAGGGAAACCTATGGAAAACAGTAGAAAAATGTCAGTATGACACAATGACATTGCAGACTAGCTGTCACATCAAAGCCAGGGCAATCACAGAGGAATTATGAAAACTTACTATATTAGATTTCTTTGTCAAATTTTTGCCAGTTTTGCGACTTATATGTTTGTGCATCAGAACTTGACAGAGCTCCAAATCCACATCTAGAACATAACAAAACAAATTGGTAGCCTGCTGCCACCACTAGGGGGTGCTTTTTACATATGTATTTATAAAGGTCCCTCTCTACTGGTAGCTGCAAGCAAAATCTATGGTTCAATGCACTATATATAAAAACACAGCTAAAACCTTGGCCAAATATGGCACTTTTTGGGTTGTTGTGTGCCCCTTCATGCGGTCATTCTACACTTCAAGGGCTATTCCTATCTCAAGGATCCTATCTATACTGCTAGGTTATGTATATTCAAGAGTTGTCCTAAATACATTGCTTTAGCAATGCTGCTTTGTTTGCTTGCTATGTGAAATTATTTCTCCTATTGTTTACACATCGTTTCCATGGAGTCGGACCTGTCTGATAAGACAGGACAAATGATGTCAGTCACTGCTCTCTGGGGGGCGAGTACTTTCACTGTTATCTATAGCTCAACAGCAGGACAATCAATTTGCTGATACAGGCTCAGACAGTGTCTGTTATCTCTCTGTGTAAACACAAAGATAACACTGAGTCCATTCTCTAGAAGCATGGTAAGCATTCTACACAAACCTGTGTAATGTAAAATATATTTACTGTGCATATTATTTGCATTTATATTAGATTTCTAGTAATCATAATAAGTAATCTCACATGGTAAAGGCAAAGTCTATATTGTGGTACTTCATAGTGTACTGTTCATCAAACAGTCAAAGCCGCCTCCCCCCAACTTGCAGGAATACAGGAAGTGAGAAGAAGTGACAGCAGGCAAAGCTGCTGAAACAGGGAGATGGGAAAACCAGTTTAAAGAGGACCTTCCATGTCCTCATGCACATGCGGTTTTATATACCGCTAGATAGCAGACAGCTCAGCGTCATCGCTGGGCGGTAAGGAACGCCTCCTTCTGACAGTACAGTGCTATGGACGAGTACTGTCGGGGGAAGGGCGTTCCTCACAGCCCAGCTAGACTTTCAGGAACGCCCTTTTGACAGTGGGCAGAGATCAGTGCCGAAACTAACGACACCGATATCTCCAGTCCTGGAGCACATAACGGGAAAGCCGACAGTGCGCTGGCTTTCTAGCGGTATATAAAACTGCATGTGCATGAGGATGTGAAAAGTACTCTTTAACTCATGTAGTTATGATGATCTACAAATGATAAAGGCCAAGAAGTTGAAAGGGTATTACAGGATTTATATGCAGTGGGGAAAAAAGTATTTAGTCAGCCACCAATTGTGCAAGTTCTTAAAAAGATGAGGCCGGCCTGTAATTGACATCATAGGTAGACCTCAACTATGAGAGACAAAATGAGACAACATATCTAGAAAATCACACTGTCTGATTTTTTTTTAAGAATTTATTTCTAAATTATGGTGGAAAATAATTATTTGGTCACCTACAAACAAGCAAGATTTCTGGCTCTCACAGACCTGTAACTTCTTCTTTAAGAGGCTCCTCTGTCTTCCACTCATTACCAGTAGTAATGGCACCTATTTGACATTGTTATCAGTATAAAAGACACCTGTCCACAACCTCAAACAGTCACACTCCAAACTCTACTATGGTGAAGACCAAAGAGCTGTGGAAGGACCAGAAACAAAATTGTAGACCTGCACCAGGCTGGGAAGACTGAATCTGCAATAGGCAAGCAGCTTGGTGTGAAGAAATCAACTGTGGGGGCAATAATTAGAAAATGGAAGACATACAAGACCACTGATAATCTCCCTCGATCAGGGGCTCCACGCAAGATCTCACCCCGTGGGGTCAAAATGATCACAAGAACGGTGAGCAAAAATCCCAGAACCACACAGGAGGACCTAGTGAATGACCTGCAGAAAGCTGGGACTAACGTAACAAAGGCTACCATCAGTAACACACTACGCCACCAGGGACTCAGATCCTGCAGTGCCAGATGTGTCTCCCTGCTTAAGCCAATACATATCCGGGCACATCTGAAGTTTGCTAGAGAGCATTTGGATGTTCCAGAAGAGTATTGGGAGAATGTCATATGGTCAGATGAAACCAAAGTAGAACTGTTTGGTAGAAACACAACTTGTCGTGTTTGGAGGAGAGTGAATGCTGAGTTGCATCCAAAGAACACCATACCTACTGTGAAGCATGGGGGTGGCAACATCATTCTTTGGGGCTGTTTCTCTGCAAAGGGACCAGGACGACTGATCCGTGTACATGAAAGAATGAATGGGGCTATGTATCGTGAGATTTTGAGTGCAAACCTCCTTCCATCAACAAGGGCATTGAAGATGAAACGTGGCTGGGTCTTTCAGCATGACAATGATCCCAAGCACACTGCCAGGGCAACGAAGAAGTGGCTTCGTAAGAAGCATTTCAAGGTCCTGGAGTGGCCTAGCCAGTCTCCAGATCTCAACCCCATAGAAAACCTTTGGAGGGAGTTGAAAGTCCATGTTGCCCAGCGACAGCCCCAAAACATCACTGCTCTAGAAGAGATCTGCATGGAGGAATGGGCCAACATACCAGCAACAGTGTGTGCCAACCTTGTGAAGACTTACAGAAAACGTTTGACCTCTGTCATTGCCAACAAAGGATATATCACAAAGTATTGAGATGAACTTTTGTTATTGACCAAATACTTATTTACCACCATAATTTGCAAATAAATTCTTTAAAAATCAGACAGACAATGTGATTTTCTGGATTTGTTTTCTTATTTTGTCTCTCATAGTTGAGGTCTACCTATGATGACAATTACAGGCCGGCCTCATCTTTTTAAGTGGAAGAACTTGCACAATTAGTGGCTGACTAAATACTTTTTTTCCCCACTGTACTGATAGCCTGTCCTTAGTACAGATGAATCTCAATAAATTAGAATATCTGTGAAACGTTCATTCATTTCAGTAATTCAGTAATACAATCCATAATCCGCATCTTCCATGATTGTGTGTCCTACTAAACCAGACTGAGGGACCATTTAAAGGCTTAGGAAACCTTGGCAGGTGACACTGAATTTACAATGCTGAACTTTTTTTACAATATTCTAATTTCTCTTAGATTTGGGTTTTCATTACCTGTAATCCATAATCAACATTTACAGAAATAAAACACTTGAAATAGAACACTCTGAGTGTAAAGAATCTAGAAAATATAGGAGGTCACTTTCTTAATTTAATTACTGAAAGAAATAAACGTTTCAAAGATAATCTAATTTATTGAGATGCTCCTGTATATGCCATCAATATCAGATTGGTGGGTGTCTTGTACCCAGCATACTCACAGTCAGATAACTGAAAGGGGCTGAGACCCTTTGTTGACAAATTTAACCCTTCTACATTTGTACATAATGTATGCCCGAAAGTCTTCTAACATCAGAGGTGAAAAATACGATACTTTAAATGTCCCTTTCCTCAGACTGGCCTTGGATAACATTACAGTGCTGGCCAAAAGTATTGGCACACCTGCAATTCTGTCAGATAATACTCAATTTCTTCCAGAAAATGATTGCAATCACAAATGCTTTGGTAATAATATCTTCACTTACTTTGTCTTCAATGGAAAACCACAAAAAGAATTGTCAAAAAGCCAAATTGGATATAATTCCACACCAAACATAAAAAAGGGGGTGGACAAAAGTATTGGCACCCTTTGAAAAATCATGTGATGCTTCTCTAATTTGTGTAATTAACAGCACCTGTTACTTACCTGTGGCACATAACAGGTGGTGGCAATAACTAAATCACACTTGCAGCCAGTTGAAATGGATTAAAGTTGACTCACCCTCTGTCCTGTGTCCTTGTGTGTACCACATTGAGCATGGAGAAAAGAAAGAAGACCAAAGAACTGTCTGAGGACTTGAGAAGCAAAATTGTGAGGAAGCATGAGCAATCTCAAGGCTACAAGTCCATCTCCAAAGACCTGAATGTTCCTGTGTCTATCGTGTGCAGTGTCATCAAGAAGTTTAAAGCCCATGGCACTGTGGCTAACCTCCCTAGATGTGGACGGAAAAGAAAAATTGACGAGAGATTTCAACGAAAGATTGTGCAGATGGTGGCTAAAGAACCTCGACTAACATCCAAACAAGTTCTAGCTGCCCTGCAGTCCGAGGGTACAACAGTGTCAACCCGTACTATCCGTCGGCGTCTGAATGAAAAGGGACTCTATGGTAGGATACCCAGGAAGACCCCACTTCTGACCCAGAGACATAAAAAAGCCAGGCTGGAGTTTGCCAAAACTTACCTGAGAAAGCCAAAAACTTTTTGGAAGAATGTTCTCTGGTCAGATGAGACAAAAGTAGAGCTTTTTGGGAAAAGGCATCAACATAGAGTTTACAGGAAAAAAAAAGAGGCCTTCAAAGAAAAGAACATGGTCCCTACAGTCAAACATGGCGGAGGTTCCCTGATGTTTTGGGGTTGCTTTGCTGCCTCTGGCACTGGACAGCTTGACCGTGTGCATGGCATTATGAAGTCTGAAGACTACCAACAAATTTTGCAGCATAATGTAGGGCCCAGTGTGAGAAAGCTGGGTCTCCCTCAGAGGTCATGGGTCTTCCAGCAGGACAATGACCCAAAACACACTTCAAAAAGCACTAGAAAATGGTTTGAGAGAAAGCACTGGAGACTTCTAAAGTGGCCAGCAATGAGTCCAGACCTGAATCCCATAGAACACCTGTGGAGAGATCTCAAAATGGCAGTTTGGAGAAGGCACCCTTCAAATCTCAGGGACCTGGAGAAATTTGCCAAAGAAGAATGGTCTAAAATTCCAGCAGAGCATTGTAAGAAACTCATGGATGGTTACCGGAAGCGGTTGTTCGCAGTTATTTTGTCTAAAGGTTGTGCTACCAAGTATTAGGCTGAGGGTGCCAATACTTTTGTCCGGCCCATTTTTGGAGTTTTGTGTAAAATGATCAATGATTTGACTTTTTTTTCCATTCTCTTTTGTGTTTTTTCATTGCAAGCAAAATAAATGAAGATATTATTACCAAAGCATTTGTGATTGCAATCATTTTCTGGAAGAAATTAAGTATTATCTGACAGAATTGCAGGGGTGCCAATACTTTTGGCCAGCACTGTATATCACAGTAAAGACGTTTGTTCTACAATCCCCAAATGCATCTTCTGTTGGGTTTTCTAAAACTGAAGCCTCTTTCAGGGAGTGAATGTAGCTGCTATTGTTCCTTGTATCCTGCTTGGAGCGATTGTGTCATGCACTGCATGGCAGCGAGATATACGATCAATGTAGAAAGGGGAATGACCCACTTACAGATGTAGGGGCATCGGAGCAGAAGACCTTGTTCATATCTTACCATAAGAAAAGCAGATTTATCATGCTGCTCTCTTACATAGACTATAATAATAAGTCTGACATTTATGGATATATAAAGGTGATGATGGTCAATGATCCATCTCCTGGTCCATAAATCCCTACAAGGCTCCTCTGGATATTGCAGTATATTATAAATATACATACCTGTAGATATTGATCATTTTAGTTAGTGTATAACATTCTACTAATGAATTGAAAACTTTTTATTTTGTACCTGCAATGGTTATATTTCCGCCACCAGGGGGAGCTGCTGAATTCTGACAGATTAAATGAACATGTGTGATGTATAATATATACAGTGACCTCTAAATTAAATATTAACCCTGCAGATTGATGCAGTCGGCCCTATATTTTGTCTGACAATCCGCACCTGTTGACTATTTTATATAACTATCTTACTCCATATATCTGTAGGGATTTATTATATCTCTGAGTTGTGTTCTTTGTTTTGCTCTTATGTAGTAAGACCCTGTTTACACTATTAAGAAAGAGGAACACAAGCAGATAGACATGAAGTTCCCTTGCAGGATAATTCCCGGCCCCCCTCCAGAGTTATTCTTGGCCCAACACTAGTGCTAGGCGAGCATCCCTTCTGTTTTGGAAGAGATGTGCTGGGTCTGTATTGCTATGCCCTGCCTGCACATTCACAGCAGTGAATATGAGTGACACTTACATATTTTCCAACATGGTGATCAGGATGCGTCACCGACTGGTCATGACGTGAATTGCTTGGCAGTTGAACATCCGTTCAATTGGCTATTGTTTTTTTTATTGAATGACTACTATTAAAATTATGGTTTTAGGTCTAGAATTCTGTGCCAAATATACTTGTTATGATAGCATCCCTGGAGCAAATATCAGAAATTGTAGGAACTGGCTGACAAGAGAGAGCAGTAGTAGCCTCACTAAAGTACAACCAAATAGCAGGCACTTGGATGAGCAGGAACAGGGTTTAAATATCCCTCCTTAGCTGCTGATTGGATCAGCATAGCAGAGCCCTGGAAACTGCAGAAGAGTAACAGGTTGTCATGGTAATCTTAAAGCTACAGCACATAAACTGAGATTCCTGACAATACTATTTCTTAACACATATTTTATAACGTTGTGAGGTCAGTTTTTCTAATACAGAGCTTCAAATCCCATGTAGTCAAAAAATTAAAGAAAACTTTGACTGATATAGTGAGAAGGGTGCCCTCAAGCAGACTATATTTCCTATCATGCCATCATGTCAGAGTGGACAGAGTCTCATCCTACTGCACTTGCACTGCTCTGAGTCCTAAGGGCAGCAAATAATAGATCAGTGACATAGAATTTCTGTCCTCTAACACGCTGCCGAGTTTCAGTGTATTTGTTAGGGTCTTGCCAGACATAGCAATACCCTCACACTACTGCAGGGGACTTGGAGGAAGGACAGAGACAAGTGAGTCCTAATCTTACCCCAGCCACGGTCCCTTCCTATTGCCTCAGTTTACCCTAATCGGTAAAAGGACAACCTGAAGATGAGCCCTATACTGAGTAAAGTGACAACACAGAACACAGACAGAACAAACGACAAAAGGGAGGTCAGAAAGCCAAGGGTTCGGTAACAGACGAGCAATGCAGTACAGAATCAAAATCCAAGAGAATAGTCAAAAGTCAGGAATAACAATACAAGTAACAAAACAGCAAGGAATAATAGCCAGAACGCAAGAAGCAATAACCAGCACCAATGTGAATGTGAGCAAAGAATAAATAGGAAGACAGAACCCACCCCAGACTTAATAGGAGGAAAGGCTGTCAATCACACAGGCAAGGCAAAATTAACTCTATGCGGTCCAGAGAGAAACAATGCTCAGAACACGGGTGTGGCTGGAAATCCATTACACAGAAATGGAACTAGGACCGCGTTCAGACTAAGCAACAAGAAACCTACGCAAGGAATCAAACTGAGCACGCCTCCTTCGCCGCAGCGTGCAAGCAGAGGGTGGCTCAAAGACCTGAACAGGCAGAGATGTTACAGTATTCTTAAGTGATGTAGATTTAGCCTTTCTCCTCTGCCTCCTGCTTGTGATAGGTTTCACCATGTCAACTCTTACAAGCAGGAGGCAGAGGAGCGGTTTGTGAAGATGCTTCATACAGAAATACACTGGAGATTCTGCACACAGCACACACAGATAGTATAATCCGCTAGTGTGAGTTGGGAGAGTTTTATAACTCTGCAGCTGATCATTCAATGGACTTATATCACTGAAATTCTACTCTCTTAGATAAGGTACAAAATGTATGTCCAGCAGCATGTAGGGGAATGGATGAGTCTATACAAACAGAACGCTTGTAAGGTAAAAAAAAAAATACCAGAAAAGAGGTTTCCATAATATTACAAGTAAAGTTATGGACAGTGCAGCAGGCAAAGACATCTCTTATTTGTTATAAGTCAATGGGGTCCGCCAGTGTCCGTATGTAACTGCTGTTTTAGTGGTACGGCTCTCTGTAGTTCTGGTCCCCTGGCAGAGCCGATTGACAGAGACCATGGCGCTAGTGTGAACCTAGTGTTAGCCTGGTTATGATTTTTTTTTGATATGGCAAAAAATTGTACTTCTGCACATATATTTTGTTGGGATGTCATAGAAACCACAGTAGAATAAATTATATGAGCAAACAATTATTTATTATTCAATCTACTGTAATCACACAAAAACCGGACCAAGCTAACCATTGATCCATATGAGCTGGCTGACCACACTAACCCCACCCATTTGGGACAGAGCATCTATCTAGGTAAGTTTTAAGGTATATATTCACACGCAGCAGATCTATCTACATCTGTTCCATATATATGATTGGGGCTTGCAGAAAATTTTCCCATGCTGCGGAAACAACCCCATTCACATGCATAGAAGGAATTTTTAGTGGCAAAATATGCAACAAATCTGCAGCATGTGAATATTGCATCATTACGTCTATGGGGCCATGATGGGTAGTGATCTCTATGCTTATTGTGACTATATTAGAGCTTTCTTTATATCATACAGACAGTTGTCTAGTCTCTGACATATAATTATCATTTCTGGAGAAAGAGACGTGACCCAGAATAATGGACAATTAGACGATCTGGCAGTTTGAGATTTTGGGTACAGATAAAGAGGAAACCAGTTTTCTGACCAGACTAGGCATTATAAATGTCACTGCTGTAAGGATAAACTGAAGAAATCTCGCAGCAAGTTCTGAGAGATACATTTTTGAGTTGACTTTATAAAGAGCAATTTTCTTCAAGAACATGTAATGTCTCAACCATTGTGTACAACAGTGCTTGAAATTCCTCTAGACATCTGCTTTTCTAACAAATGGTGTCTCGATGGCCAGGTTGTCTGGAAATCTGCTAAACATGTTTTACATGGTGGAGATTTAAAGGGTATTTATTTTTTTCTTTATATACTATGTGGGGACCAATGTGGGTCAATATACTGTGTAGGGGGCACTGAGGGGCAATTACACTGTGTGGGTGCCACCAAGGGGGAATTATACTGTGTGTAAGGCCACTTAGGGGGGGTATTATACTGTGTGAGAACCACCGATGGGACATTATACTGTGTGTGAGAACCACTGAGGGGACATTATACTGTGTGTGAGAACCACCGAGGGGACATTATACTGTGTGTGAGAACCACTGAGGGGACATTATCCTGTGTGTGAGCCACTGAAGGGGCATTATACTGTGTATGGGGCCATTGAAGGGAGCACTATGTGGGGACCACTAATGAGGAATTGTACTATGTTTGCGGGGATTATACTGTGTTGGGGCCGGTGACAGGACATTACACTGTTTGGGGATGACTAAGGGAACATTATAGTATATGGGACCACTAAGGTAGCATTATATTGTGTGTGGGGTCACTGAGGACATATTATACTGTGTGGTAGCTACTCATGGTCATTATACCATGTGGTGATTACTAAGGGGGAATTATAGTGCGTGGGGACACTAAGGTAAATTGAAATTTAGAAGTCAGTACATTTGTATAATGCCCCTCATATACAGGTTGTGCAAAATACAGGTTGCAGTGGTGGTATCCCCACCAATCAGCAAGTGTGGACCCTCACAGATCTGACATTATACATCCTAAGGATAGGTCATCAACCTTCAAGGTCCCCAAAAAGCTCCTTTACCATGTAGAAACTGAAGGTTATGCTTTTATTGTGAGCTATGCGCACAATTTTTGTTCTCTAATACAGCTTTGATACATGAGGGCACTGTGTTCATTTTGATATTCTTTCCTATTGATCCCCTGATCTATCAATATAAGTCCATATATTCGTCTTGGGGTGTCCTGCAGTATACAGCAGCAATGTTGTGATTTCAGTAGGAGCTGTAATAGATCTCTATTGGTAGTGATTTTAAGATGTTCCCTCCGACAGCTCTGTAACCTTTGCTATGCCATCCTTGTTGTAGTGACAATGGTTGATCTCTTAGTAACATGATCATGTTTCTGACATTTCGAAACAAAACCCTTTAATGACAAGCCATAAAGAGCGGCTTCACAAGACGTGTTTACTCCGGAGAGCCTCAATTCATCTTTTTGCAACGTTCAAGAGGAAAATATTTACTGACGCTTTTTGCACAATGATTTTGTTTGCAGACTTTCACTTGCCAACCATAGATCTGAAATTAAGGGTACTTATATGTGACATATGTACAGATTCACTTCTGTCATTACTGCATTCCCATCGCTTCCTCTTGTGAGTCTTTGGAGTAAGTTTGCAGTGCGAAATTCAGCCAAAGATGTTTGTACCATTCAGATGCCATTGCTGCTCCCTTCGGTTGCACAGAGAAGCCCCAACTTAGGTTTGCCCAATTCTCCTTCAAAACAGGTCAACTCCACATGACTAATTCTACTTAAAAGCACAATGTTGGCAGAAAGTTACATCAACCTTAACTCTTATATTGAATGTAAAGAGAGGCAAACAAGTGCCATATCTTTCTGTACCAGGGGGTAGGGAGTGCTGTGAACCAGCACCAGTAGGTCATTTTGATTTTTACTATAGAACTCATGACCCAACTCTACCCCCCACAACTTCAAAGTAGAAGCTGAGAAAGCTTTTGAGATTCATGATAGAAAAATAGATTAACCTTGGATTCCACACTGAGGTCTAAACCGGCAGCATAGAAACATCAAACATACCAACAACCAAAAGGAATACTATGGCCAATCTGATATTATGGTAACAAGAAGTTATCCCCTATCCAATAGCTGGAAGACAACTGCTAGATCAGTGGGGGCCCGACTGCTGGGCTCATCACTGATCAGGAGAACAAACCTTGTTGGGCAAAATAATCACAATGTTAGTCCACCTGTTTTAGTCCAGACTGGAAGTGCTTTTTTTCTACTTCAGACCCCAGAGTATCATAAGCTGAAGCCCTGGGGATGTGCAGAAACATAAAACAGTGATACTCTCATCTCATCTGGGCTCCCTCTTGGCATCCGGCACTCCCTCTGGCTCCTCTTTGATCAACCTCCAGGGTCACATCATGGACTTCAGTGGACCGCTGAGGCTTGTGATTGTGTCTCAGCGGTCATATGTGGTGTGCTGACATCATGGCACTTTGACGCAAGCACCTTTCGTGACTTCTGAGGCCCAATAACAGGTCTGATTAGTCCTTAGGGGACATGTCACCCAGGAGGCCAGAAGGAACTGGAAGTTAGACCTGAAATTTTACAAACTGGTTTGTGCATCTCTAATTTTGAGTCCCCCTTTTTGAAGGCAATGGCCAGGGGTGTAACTTAAGGGGGTGCAGAGCAGTGGCGTAACTAAAGTCTTGTGGGCCCCGGTGCAAACTTTTACCCAGGGCCCCCTACCTCATCCCTACAGCGAATTCTTGATAGTGATGGTTATGACTGCTAAGTAGTTTAATCAACCTTAGTGTGGTTAGGGTAATCTGTGGGTCTCTTTGGCTTATGGGCCAAATGGAAGCTGCAATCTCAATACTAATGCCAGTGCTTATGGGCCCCCTAAGGCTTCTGGGCCCTGGTGCAACTGCACCCTCTGCACCCCCTCAAGTTACGCCCCTGGTGCAGAGGATGCAGTTGCACTCATGCTCTAAAGCCTTTTGGGGCCCTTAAGGTATCTCATCCAATATAAAGAGACCAGAACTATAAATAATACATTTTAGTTGGAGGGCCTGGTATAAGGCTAAGGAAAAAAAAAGCGGCCTCAATGCATCACGGTTTTTCCCGCAGAGCTTTTCACAGAAAGTCCACAGAGGTTTCCTCTGCAGACTTGCTGCTTCAATTATACATATAGGGAAACCGCCAGTGCATAACTGACATGCTGCAATTTCCAAAACCGCAACGATTTTGAAAAACACAGCATTTACACTGCATGTATTTTTCTGCAATGTGTGGATGGGATTTGCTAGACACTTTGCAGTGTTTGTAAACTGCTGCGGTTTGGCCGCGGCGTTTACACCACGTGGGTCCCTGGCCAGGATAAGTAGAAGGGTCAGATTTTTTTTTAGAAATGGTGCCGTCTCTCAATGGGTTGTTTCTGTCAATCGCATAACACAGTATGAAACATTGGTCAGTAACATCAATAAAACATGACAGATACTACCGGAGCCCTAGGACACATTATATTTGACAGTAATTTTGCAGTCTGAAGACAAATATGACATACAGTAGAGTATCTTCACGCAGTGCCAGTGACAAGGGTTATATGTATTATGTAATATACTGTATACTACAAGGCTGTGCATAGAATATGTTCACAGAATTGGTTGATTGTTTTAGTTGGTCTCACTGTGAAATTTCCCCATACTATGTACTTATATACAGTGCCTTGCGAAAGTATTCGGCCCCCTTGAACTTTTCAACCTTTTGTCACATTTCAGGCTTCAAACATAAAGATATAAAATTTTAATTTTTTGGTGAAGAATCAACAACAAGTGGGACACAATTGTGAAGTGGAACGAAATTTATTGTATATTTTAAACTTTTGTAAGAAATAAAAAACTGAAAAGTGGGGCGTGCAATATTATTCGGCCCCTTTACTTTCAGTGCAGCAAACTCACTCCAGAAGTTCAGTGAGGATCTCTGAATGATCCAATGTTGTCCTAAATGAATGATGATAAATATAATCCATCTATGTGTAATCAAGTCTCCGTATAAATGCACCTGCTCTGTGATAGTCTCAGGCAGGGGCGCACTGCTAATGAGGCGAAGTGAGGCGGCCGCCTCGGGCGGCACTGTCCGGGGGGTGGCATTTTTACTATTTAATGTAAACCAGCCCAGGACAGGCCGCTTTAAAAAAAAAAAAAAAAAAAACAGAGCTGAGCGGGGCCTGTCCTGGGATGGTTTACAAGACATCGCATCTCAGCGCAGGCGGCGATACAATGACGTCATCACGCCGCCTACGCTGAGACACAGACGTCGCGGACAAGAAGAGGAGGCGGCAGCGGCTGCATCAAGGCATCGCAGGTGAGTATAGCTTTTTTTTTTTTATATATATAAATAGGCCTAAACCTGTTGGAGCATCCCCGGCAGGTCAGGGCCTATTTATTTACCTACCCCGCGTCTGCTCGTGGCCGCCCCCGCTTCCCCTTCTGCTATGGGACGCAGAAAGGGAAGTGGATGCCGCTGTGAGCGGCCGCGGGTATCGGTGAGGCCGCGGGCCGCAAATACTACTATTATTATACTCCGGGGTCTATTCAGACCCCGGAGTATAATAATCGGAGGCCTAGGGTTGGTGAGGGAACATAAAAACCAGTGTTACTCACCTCCTGCGATCCGATGTAAGTCCGAGCAGGCTTGAGGCCTCTGGTAACGTCATCAGGTCGCGTCGCCGGCCTGATCACGTGACGTGTGTGCGCAATTAAACAGGGCCGAAAGCTGCAAGGAGTGCACCGGTGTCCAGGATAGGTAAGTAACTCTGGTTTTTATGTTTGCATTCTCCCCTGGGTCTCCAGTCATTATACTCTGGGGTCTGAAAAGACCCCAGAGTATAATAATAGTTCATGGGTCGGCCACTATGGGGCATAATACCCTGTGCAGGGACCACTGTAGAGCATAATACCCTGTGCAGGGGCCACTCTGAAGCATAATACAAGTGCAGGGGCCACTATAGAGCATAATACCGGGTGCAGGGGTCACTATGGAGCATAATACAAGTGCAGGGGCCACTATGGAGCATAATACCAGTGCAAGGGCCACTATGGAGGATAATACCAGTGCAGGGGCCACTATGGAGCATAATACCAGTGCAAGGGCCACTATAGAGCATAATACCAGTGCAGGGGCCACTATGGAGCATAATACCGTGTGCTGGGGCCACTGTGGAGCATAATACCGTGTGCAGGGGCCAATATGGAGCATAATACCGTGTGCTGGGGCCACTGTGGAGCATAATACCGTGTGCAGGGGCCAATATGGAGCATAATACCGTGTGCAGGGGCCAATATGGAGCATAAAACTGTGTGCAGGAGTTGCTATGGAACATAAAACCGTGTGCAGTGGCCAATGCGGGGCATAATACCGTGAGCAGGGGCCACTATGGAGCATAATACCGTGTGCAGGGGCCGCTGAGAGGCATAATACAGTGTGCAGGGGCCGCTGCGGGCCATAACACTGTGTAACACTGTGTGCAGGGGCTGCTGTGGAACATTATAGTGTGTGTAAATGGGGCGCTATAAACGGGCTATGGCTCCTGTTTATATTATATGCTGTCTTTTTATAGTGACCGTGTGATGTAATTGTAGCCTTGTCACATACTGTAGACATGTATAGGACGAGGCTGCAGTTACATTACATGGCCGCTATGAGATGAATTACACTATGTAAACAGAGAAGCGGTCATGGCGCTTACACAGGTACCATTCAAACAGCTGGTCAGTGGGGGTCCTGGGTTTTTGAACCCCACTGATTAGTTTATTAATGACCTGGAAAACCTTTTAATTAGTTAACACCTGGGGTATTATTAATAAGGGGCACTATTTATACAGGGTACACACGGACATTATTAATATAAAGATGCACTTGGGGGTATTATTCATTATGGGGGGTTATATCATATATTATATAATTGGGGGTAGCAGCAGAATGGGGGCTTTGTGTAGGTGAGGACAATGTGGGTTGGATGCCTGGAAAAGTGAGGAGCCAAAGATGTCTGTGTTGCAACCTTTACAGAGACAAGTCACAGCTGGAAGAAGTGGTCATGGCGGTCCAGAGGGAAGAGAAGGGAAATGTGACCGATTAGTCAGAGACGTCACCTGTAAGTCACAGAATGTTACTGCACTGTATACACCTAAATGATAGAGGATAAATACCTGATTGATGGGGGTCTGTCTGCTGAGACCCCCACTGAGCCTGAGAATTGGGTTTTTCCCCCCACTAGGTGGGAATCCAGCCTGGCTGCAGCCATATATATAGGTGTGTCACT
Organism: Leptodactylus fallax; assembly: GCA_947044405.1. NCBI lineage: Eukaryota > Metazoa > Chordata > Amphibia > Anura > Leptodactylidae > Leptodactylus > Leptodactylus fallax. The sequence goes on from CAMRHE010000272.1 coordinate 2,528,098, forward strand.
TGGTGGATGGACGAACCCGCATGTCTCTCATTCACTTCAATGGGAGTGCCAAAGATAGCCGAAGTCCAGTACTCAGCTATCTGCGGGGCTCCTATTATAGAGAATGGGGGCCAGGTGGGCTCATCCATCCACCAAGCAGAAGATGTGTGAAGTTACTTTCATTGTTAATGCCGTGTTGTTGATCTGATACTGAAGTAATACAGGAAGAAGAATTCTTAAAAACTGTTTTATAACTTTGTGTATTGTGTATATTGTGCGACGATAACAGTGTGTTAAACTAGTAGCATGGAAACTCAATTTTATTTTTTTTTTTTGGGGGGGGGGAGGGCGTCTTTCTATAGTCCGCCTCAGGCAGCAAAGAGGCTAGGTTCACCACTGGTCTCAGGGTTCTGTTTAAAGCGCAGAGAGCATCATGAAGACCAAGGAACACACCAGGCAGGTCCGTGATACTATTGTGGAGAAGTTTAAAGCCGGATTTGGATACAAAAAGATTTCCCAAACTTTAAACATCCCAAGGAGCACTGTGCAAGCAATCATATTGAAATGGAAGGAGTATCAGACCACTGCAAATCTACCAAGACCCGGCCGTCCCTCTAAACTTTCATCTCAAACAAGGAGACGACTGATCAGAGATGCAGCCAAGAGGCCCATGATCACTCTGGATGAACTGCAGAGATCTACATCTGAGGTGAGAGAGTCTGTCCATAGGACAACAATCAGTTGTACACTGCACAAATCTGGCCTTTATGGAAGAGTGGCAAGAAGAAAGCCATTTCTCAAAGATATCCATAAAAAGTCTTGTTTAAAGTTTGCCACAAGCCACCTGGGAGACACACCAAACATGTGGAAGAAGATGGTCTGGTCAGATGAAACCAAAATCAAACTTTTTGGCCACAATGCAAAACGATATGTTTGGCGTAAAAGCAACATAGCTCATCACCCTGAACACACCATCCCCACTGTCAAACATGGCGGTGGCAGCACCATGGTTTGGGCCTGCTTTTCTTCAGCAGGGACAGGGAAGATGGTTAAAATTGATGGGAAGATGGATGGAGCCAAATACAGGACCATTCTGGAAGAAAACTTGTTGGAGTCTGCAAAAGACCCGAGACTGGGACGGAGATTTATCTTCCAACAAGACAATGATCCCAAACATAAAGCAAAATCTACAATGGAATGGTTCACAAATAAACGTATCCAGGTGTTAGAATGGCCAAGTCAAAGTCCAGACCTGAATCCAATCGAAAATCTGTGGAAAGAGCTGAAAACTGCTGTTCACAAACGCTCTCCATCCAACCTCACTGAGCTCGATCTGTTTTCCAAGGAAGAATGGGCAAAAATTTCAGTCTCTCGATGTGCAAAACTGATAGAGACATACCCCAAGCGACTTGCAGCTGTAATCGCAGCAAAAGGTGGCGCTAAAAAGTATTAACTTAAGGGGGCCGAATAATTTGGCACGCCCCACTTTTCAGTTTTCTATTTTTTACAAAAGTTTAAAATATCCAATAAATTTCGTTCCACTTCACGATTGTGTCCCACTTGTTGTTGATTCTTCACCAAAAAATTAAAATTTTATATCCTTATGTTTGAAGCCTGAAATGTGGCAAAAGGTTGAAAAGTTCAAGGGGGCCGAATACTTTCACAAGGCACTGTAACTGCTAAGGTCGAGGCCATAGGGAGACAATCAACCTACAGTACAAGAGAACAGCCCAGCCAGGCAGTACTTGTATTATCAATTATTCTACAGCTTGGATTTTTATGAACGGGTCACAGTAGTAAAGCGATGTGAGATCCAGCCCTCGAGTGGCATAAAACAGATCCTTTGTTAGTACAAAGTATGGCTTATGCATATTGAATGTAAAGGTTTTCCGTCATATTAATATATTCCGCAATTCCACAGAATATATTCCGTCACATTGTTTTGTGCTTACAGTTGGTCTCACTGTCCAATATCCATATTGTAGGCAGATAAATGTTGAGGTCACTTCCATCGGGACCAATCGCCATAGAATTGAATTTTTGAAAAGTGAAAATAAGATGGAATATCCACAAGAAACAACCACAAATACTCGGGGAATGTACAAATTCTGCAGTTTTCATTTATGATGAACTGCTAACCATTGTGCCATTCTGCCTCCATGTCACCTAGTCTGGACCTCAGGGGAGGAAGTGAATCCCTGGTGGGCCCCTGGTGCAGGATGAGACCCTGAATCAGGGTGAGCTGCCAACCCCTGTACCATTTTACTGGTGGTCCCTAGGCACTCCAATCTGACATTAATTCCAGCCTTCTGCTCCCTATAGGCCATTCAGAAATACGTAGCCCCACTGGAAATGGTGATGGTAAAGAGGTCAGCAAGAGATGTGGAGCCACTGGGTAATGGATTTGGCTTAGGGCTAAAACCAATAAGGGATTGTGGATTTTACCATTAACCCCCTCAGGGGGGCAAGGACTTTCCTACAAGGAAATGTAAGATGCTCCAGAACTGTTATTTCGTAAAGAACACAACTATACAGTGGGGAAAAAAAAGTATTTAGTCAGCCACCAATTGTGCAAGTTCTCCCACTTAAAAAGATGAGAGAGGCCTGTAATTTACATCATAGGTAGACTTCAACTATGAGAGACAAAATGAGAAAACATATCTAGAAAATCACATAGTTTGATTTTTAAAGAATTTATTTGCAAATTATGGTGGAAAATAAGTATTTGGTCACCTACAAACAAGCAAGATTTCTGGCTCTCACAGACCTGTAACTTCTTCTTTAAGAGGCTCCTCTGTCCTGCACTCATTACCTGTAGTAATGGCTCCTGTTTGACATTGTTATCAGTATAAAAGACACCTGTCCACAACCTCAAACAGTCACACTCCAAACTCTACTATGGTGAAGACCAAAGAGCTGTGGAAGGACACCAGAAACAAAATTGTAGACCTGCACCAGGCTGGGAAGACTGAATCTGCAATAGGCAAGCAGCTTGGTGTGAAGAAATCAACTGTGGGGGCAATAATTAGAAAATGGAAGACATACAAGACCACTGATAATCTCCCTCGATCAGGGGCTCCACGCAAGATCTCACCCTGTTCGGTCAAAATGATCACAAGAACGGTGAGCAAAAATCCCAGAACCACACAGGGGGACCTAGTGAATGACCTGCAGAAAGCTGGGACTAACATAGCAAAGGCTACCGTCAGTAACACACTACACCGCCAGGGACTCAGATCCTGCAGTGCCAGATGTGTCCCTCTGCTTAAGCCAGTACATATCCAGGCCCGTATGAAGTTTGCTAGAGAGCATTTGGATGTTCCAGAAGAGTATTGGGAGAATGTCGTATGGTCAGATGAAACCAAAGTAGAACTGTTTGGTAGAAACACAACTTGTCGTGTTTGGAGGAGAGTGAATACTGAGTTGCATCCAAAGAACACCATACCTACTGTGAAGCATGGGGGTGGCAACATCATGCTTTGGGGCTGTTTCTCTGCAAAGGACCAGGACGACTGATCCGTGTACATGAAAGAATGAATGGGGCCATCGTGAGATTTTGAGTGCAAACCTCCTTCCATCAGTAAGGGCATTGAAGATGAAACGTGGCTGGGTCTTTCAGCATGACAATGATCCCAAGCACACTGCCAGGGCAACGAAGGAGTGGTTTTGTAAGAAGCATTTCAAGGTCCTGGAGTGGCCTAGCCAGTCTCCAGATCTCAACCCCATAGAAAACCTTTGGAGGGAGTTGAAAGTCCGTGTTGCCCAGCGACAGCCCCAAAACATCACTGCTCTAGAGATCTGCATGGAGGAATGGGCCAACATACCAGCAACAGTGTGTGCCAACCTTGTGAAGACCAAAAAATTGTGACTTTTTATAATAAATCTGCGCCATTGATTTCATTGTGCCTTTTCATGTCTGACATGCTCTATTTTTGTGATGTTAAAAAGGACATAGAGCTGTGTGAATACACCCATAGACAAGGCCATTCTTCAAAAAGACGGAGAGCCTGTTCGCTTAAAAGCGGCTACCTGTGGACACCTGTGGACCCCATACACTATAATGGGGTCTGTCGGTTGTCTGTCGGAAAAACTGGCAAAGAGAAAAATCCTCCTTGCAGGACTTTTCTCTGCACTGATTTTAGGTGGAATCTGCGGCGGAGTCCAACACAGATGTGACCTAGACTTAGGGAATAAGATGGGAACATATTAGAAAATAGCTTCTACCTCAAGGTCGGCGCTAGATAGTCTTGATGCAAACAGTGGGAAGTTTGGAGGAAAAATAAATCCCGCTGTGAGTGTTTAGCTGAAGGTATTGTCGAGGGAATATTTATAAGCCAGAGGTTTTAGGGCTTGGTCAGCAATTTTTCGCTTTAGCCACTTTAGCAAATGATATTGTATACGGTCACCGTAAATATGCAAAACAGTTTACGAATTCTGGAGTTACCATAGCAACAACATCTGAAAAACATGGCAATGAATTCTTCTGACTTGAGTTAATCAGATCCGTGCAAGCAATCTGCCTCCTCCATAAAAGTGACCAGAAAAGACAGAAAGCAGCAGCTCCGCATTTCCACTTACAATATATACACTACAAGAATGTCTCCAAAATCCTCCCTGCACAGTAATAAATCTAGACTTGCTGATAACACAATATGTCGCTGGTGTCAGCACTGTATGGGGCATTGTGGACACTGTGTGGGGCACAAACAAAATAAAAACATAATTAAAATACATTTTCTAATGACTAAATGAGTTGACACTTAATACTAGGTGGCGCTATCACAAAGATCTAAACTGAAATGAGGATCAGCATGGAAAAAACCCAAGCATTCACAGTAAATTGTGCAGGAACATTCTAAGTCCTCTGGAGAAGTGCAGACGGATATGTAAATGTAGACAATTCATTATGTTTAAACTAGGATAGATGCAAACAAAGACTCAGATGTATGATGTCATTCTCTCCTGTCTACCTGTACTCTGTGGCGAACCGTCTAGAGAAACCGGTTAGTGAAAGTTATTGAAATACAATGCAGGAGCCAGCTTGGAATATAAGAAGATCCTATCAGAATGCTCAAATGTCCCTAATTGTGTCTATAATTAATGCAATTTACTAAACCAAATCAGGCGTATCATGGCAATAGTGGTTAGTAAGGGGCCCATGAGTTTTAGTGTCTGGGGCCAAGATCACTTTCTGTCCACCTTATAATATTTCAGTATTACTAGGTTGTATTGAAAGGGGTCTGCCTTGGATGTATGTGACCTGAGCAGTTGCATCTCTTTGTGCTAGTGAAGGGGGCCTTGTCAGTAGTGTCTGTGGCACCCAGGGACTTAACTTAAGGCTCATGGGCCCTGGTGCAAAAGCTCAGTTTGGGCCCCCCTGTGTAACTTCTCTTCACAACTGTCAGCCGTGTGTCAACCGTACATTTTAGTAATATTAACATTTCCCTTTCCTGTGCTTTCATGGCTCAAATCACCATGAAGATTTGTTCACAACATGTTTCTGCCACAATCTCCTCCTTGACTATGTGCTGCTGAACAACTGCTATTTTTTGCCAACAAAAGTTTCATTTTCTCCTTTCTGACAGTGGAAGGTTGTGTATTATAAATATTGTTAATCCAGTGCACCAGAGGGCAGCGGTCATAATTTTATGAGCATAGACTGCCACCCCTCAAAGGAAATCAGAATAAGATCAAAGAAGATTATCCAGCCCTAGTGTACTGAAGGTGACCTATGGCCACCCCCTGGCTTCTGGACCCCTATAGTCTTAATCAGTCTTAATAAATTACCCCCATATTGTAAAATAAGAATCATCAGTAACTGCCCCTAAAGGTGCTCATTCACTTTAAATAGCTTCTGACTTTACAAAGAGGTATTTGGAGAATCTGCCTCAAAATCAGCTCCAAATTCTGCTTGAAATTTGCCTCCCATACATTTCAGTGGAAGGCAGAGACAGATTTTTTAACCTAGCAGAAACAAGAACCGTCCTGTTCATTCTTCAGGCGTATTCTGCCTGAAACTCCCATTGGAAAAAATAGGGAACAGATTTTGGAGCAGTTTTTCGATAGAGATCTTGGAGCAGATTTTCAGAATCAGCATCAAATTTAGCTTCCAAAATCTGCTTCTAAATCTTGAAGCAGAAATTTTCTGCCTGTCAAATTCAGCGTAAAATTCCTCTGTGTGAACCTCCCACCAAACCCAACCCCTGCAGTAACACTGTGCATGCCTTTCCATTATTTCTATAGCCATCTTCCACCCACTTCAAACTACAAGCTGTCTTCAGCCACTGTCACAGACTATAGATCTGCATTTCTGCTGCTTCCACATCACTTAAAAATTCTTGAAGGGTTTGTGTAAGGCTGGATTCACACTAGCGCAGAATCCGCCTAAAATCGTCAGAGAGAAAAGTCCTGCAAGGAGGACTTTTCTCTCTGGTGGTTTCAGTATAAAACCGGAAATTGGGGCCGTGGGTTTCTGTGTGTAACTGCTTTTTAAGCAGTCAGGGTCTCCGTTTTTGGGTCCCCATGCAGACCCTAAGGATAGAAAACCAGAACGCTAGTGTGAACCTAGTGTCAGGTAAGAAAAAAAAGGATCTGCATTTTTTCAAGAAACAGTGCCACTCTTGTTCACAGGTTGTGACTGGTATTGCAGCTCAGCTCTATTCCCTCTAATCCGATATAGCTCAAATAATAGAGTCTATGGTGAAGACGGGTGCGGTGCAGAGGTTGTGGATCAGGTCTAATATTAATATTCTAGTATATGCTACAGCTCAACTCCTGCAAACAAGGAAAAAACATATCAATGAATTATGTATGTGTAGGCCATAACTAGAGGTTATATCACATAATTCCCTGGAGTATATATACTGACTATATCTCCCTGCTGCATAAATCCATAACCATAATTACACTATTGCATAATGTATATACTTCACATCTGTAGGGTAAGTTCTCTTTGTGTGCTGGCTCCCACCTGCAGATAATACTGTAATTTGCTATGCAGTATGTTTAGTTGGTAACCAGGCACATAAACAAGCTTAATCCCCGGCTGCCCTTTATTACCAGGGGTATTAGTTATTGCTCTAGATTTCACCAGGCTTCTACACGAATGAAGATCCGTTTTCTTAGTTTGTGGTAATCGCCTTCTATCCAATGATCTTTACAAGCAATTAACATCCTCATTAAACTATGTATAATTGACAATAAGCTCTGTTACGAAGTACCTGAATATCCCCAACATCCTCAATGGATGCCAGTAATTTGTAAGGCAAGAAGATAAGAATTATCTTAGAAGAGAAAGCATGCTTCAGCAATTTAAAGATGCAGAGCAGACAATTTTTTTTGTCTAGTATTGGACAATCCCTTTAAGCTGCAGTAAGAAAATTGGGATCTGCCTACAGGAAGCTTATTATGGAACTGCCACTTAAGAAATTCCCAAAAGGTAATGGAATCGATATTTAAGCAATTTTTTAATATGCAGCAGGTAAGTGATAGGTTGAGCTGACAGCAAGTAAACAAGCTACCTACAGAGTCTAAGGTCACACTTAGGTATATACCTGCCGCAAGGCAGAATGGTCATGGTTGCTTGGAACCCAGGTTGCAAGCCCAGAACTAGGTGCCAAAAAATAGATGCATTTGCAGTGAAGGATCATTCCAGAGATCTTATGGTGGGCAGACAGAATAATATACAGGCCAGGGTCAAAATGCCAAAGCAAAAGCAGAGGAATGTCAGAAGTCCAGGCTATAGTCGAGTACACGAGGTCACAGATAAAGGTAAATCAGCAAGAGAGGGAATAACCAGAAAAGCAAGCCAAAGTCAGTAAACCAGGGACTCTGCAGAAAACAGGTTAAGGTACTGGGAGCAAGTTCAGAAAACACAGAACCTAGAATACTAAAGCAATCACAGGCAACTCAGAAAGGAAAGTCTATGGTTAAAATAACCTGCCTCAGCCCTTGATTGGACGTTGAACTAGAACCCTGATTGACTGAACAGACCCAGACAAAGATTGACTGGTAGGTATAGCAACCTTAGCAACAACCATGTGGCAAATGCAGATGCATTACAGAGTTTCCTCTAGCAGCACTACACAGAAGAGAATAACAACTGATGGGTGGAGAAGTAGGAGCACGGGCATTTAGATTCCTGATGAAGCTGATTGCTTAGATGGAATTAGGCAGAGATTAATGCTCCAAGGAATGCTGTGACTTGTTGCTGTGATAGAGGCATAGTGCACTGTTTGGGGAAAGCTTTAAGCATTTAAAGGGGTTTTCCAGGACTTTAATAATGATGACCCATCCTTAGGATAAATCATCAACATCAGATTAGTGATATTCTAGCAACAACCAGTTTATTGAATAGGCCATAGTGCTTTGGAAGCAGGCACAGTCCCATGAATTGTGTAATGGCACTGAAGCTTAGTTCTTTTAACTTGAATAGAACTGAGCTGCAGTAGCCGCATAGCCACTGTACACAATATATGGTGCTGTGTCTGCTACTGGGGCACTGTCATCCTTTTCAGTCAGTGGATTGGTAGGGGCGGTGGGAGTAAAACCATCACTGATCTGCTATTCAGGATACTGAGCTTAAAGGAGTCGGTCAGCAGAAAAAGATGAATCAGACTAATGACAGTACCTTGTAGGGTATCTTCTACACTTTCCAAAGATGTCTTTCTTATTCTGCCATGCAGTTTCATTTCCATGAAAATCATGAACATGAAGCTGCAATGCAAAATAAGGAAGACAGTTTTGGAAAGTGTAGAAGACACCCTACAAGGTACTATCATTAGTCTGATACCACTTTCCTGCTGACAGACTCCCTTTAATATGCAGTGAAGAGTTCATAGTTGATCTGAGGAGTGCTGCGTGTTGGGCCCCTACTGATCTGACATTGATGACATATCCTAAGGACAAGGAATCAATATCATAGTCCCAGAAAACTCCTCTAAAGGGGTTATCGAGGAGCAAGATATTGATTGTCTGTCTGTATCAGATAAGTGGGAATCCAACTCTGGACCCCTGGACCAGTCAACTGTATGAATGGCTCATGGCGCCCACTGAAGGCCTGCGATCTCTTCAATGTTTACATTGCTCTATCTATATGCGCAATGTCTTTGTTTCACCAGTGCAGGGTATTGAATCTTCATCCCTTTCAAGTGAAAGGGATTAGCCATCCATATTCTGATCCCAAAAATCCCTTTAAGGTCCCAGAACACCCCTTCAATAGAGACATAATTTACGGTATACCTTCAAGTATGATATATTTTATGATATGTTTCTCATTCACAAATAAATACATAAAAAGGAAACGTTTCCAGTCACAGGATACTATTTCCTCTTTTTGTTACAATGTGTCACTCTGATAAAAGGTCTTATGGTATGTTTTATTGAATACACATGGAAACATCTCAATAAAAAAATTCTAAGAATGGAAAAAAATTAAATTTGACTTATACCCATGATGTCTGGGAAAGGATACAATCTATTCACATTGTAGCCAGATGTAGCTTGATAAAAGTTTTGCAATTCATCTGGATCCACAAACAGCTGATACTGTGGTTTGTATAACATAGTGGGAACATATAGCATTCCAGGGCAGCAGGGATCCCAGCTGTGTCTCCGTGCCTTGGCCGCTCTATATACTTTCTTGCACAACACGTTATAATCTTTTCGATGAACTGCAGCGGAGTTGGATCACACTTTTATCTGGCTGCTATTTTGAGAAGTGTGATAAAACCTCTAGAGTAGGAGCAGTTGAGAATAACATTGGTGATGGGCTACATTGTAAATGTCACATGCAGGCCCTCACCCTTTGAAGACAGCCATGATTACGTACAATGTAACTAAATGCCATATGGCATTTACATACACAGGATAAGAAGATTTGTGACTAATGTATTGTGATAACAGAAATGCAGAACGATGGTTCATTCTAGAAATACATATTTACCGTAAAATATCATCTCAGAGGTGCAAGGCTACAATGTATCTACTGCTGTATTTAGTAATAGCGCCCCCCTGAGCCCTTGTGGACTTGTATGGGAACCAGTGGCAAGATCTATCTCTATAAACCACTCACATGACCGTTTGTGACCTGAAAAGATCTTAGTAAAGTTATATTCATTGCTCAATGGTAGCATTGAGTACTTCAAATACACTATACTTCAAGTACATTATATGCAAATATCCGCTGGGCATGTCTAGAGTATCTAAGTATCCTGGACCCTGATCAGTTTTCATTAAAGAGGACCTTTCACAAGCTCCAACAAGTCCAGCTCTTTACATCATTTACTAGCTGCTTCTCCACTAATTTTGGCACAGTTGGATTTTTTTCTCTAGCCCCCACCATTCCTGAGAAATCAATGCTGTTAGTTTTGGTACCTGATATACTATTTAGGCTCTGTACTGTCAGGAAGGCGGTGTCAGGCAGGAACAGACAAGGAGTGTGATTCTGAGCTCTGACATTGGCTGCTTCTGATTGGAGCTCTGAATCAAGCCCCCCCTCCCTGCCTGACACCGCCTTTCTGACATTACAGAGCTTAAACAGTACATCAGGCATCAAAACTAACTGCACTTGTTACTCAGGAATGGTGGGCTAGAGAGAAAATTCCAACTGTGCTGGAATCAGTGGAGTGGTGCCTATTAACAGTTACTAAGAACTTAAATTGGTGGAGGTGGTGAAAGGTTCTCTTTATGTCTTCCCCGTGGTCTGCAGAGAAATCCATTTTGGTTTGGTTTTCTGGCAGGTACAGACCAAACTTTGATTACTATGCCCTCACATGGGCAAACACTCCACATCGGTGCCAGTTTTCAGCTGTACCATTCAAGCACCAGATTTCGTGAAGCCTGCAACAAAGGTCGGGAGGGCAAAATCCCTCAATTCTAAAAAGGCCAATTTTCCAAGGTAAAGGGCTGCACTTCAAGATATAGACTGGGAGCAGCTATTGTCAGATAGTGATACAAAGGTCAAGTGGGAGACATTATAAATCTACCTTGAGCAAGTATATAGCAAAATATTTACCCATAGGGAACGAGTATAAACATCTTAAATTAACCCCCCCATGCCTAACAGCTATGGTTTGAAGGGAGATAATAACAAACTAAAAAATATATATATACATCCAAAGGGTGAGAACTACAAAGCACTTAATAAGGTCTGTAAAGGAAAAATAAAATCAGCTAAAATACATAATGAAAGGCCAGTGGCTATCGAAAGCAGAGCTACTAAATGGGTTCTTTATCTCTGTGTATACAGAAGAACAGGGAGTAGTTGACGTACCTGTCACAAATGCTGATAATACATCAACCAGTATGCTAAACTGGATAAACATAGAAATGCGATGCCGCTCCTGCTACCTCTTGTGTCACCCCCTCTACCTCATAGATGGTAAGCTCTTGTGTGAATTGACTATTTCTTTGTAATGTATCTTTTTGTTTGTACTTGAACCCTACAATAATGTAAAGTGCTGCGGCATATGTTGGCGCTATATAAATAAAGTGAATAATAATAATAATAATAATAAATAATAATAATAATAATATTAAATGGTCCTAGCCAAACTAAATATAATAATTGTCAGCAAGGCTCCGGCTCCAGATGGATTACACCCAATAGTACTTTAAATCTCAGTTCAGTCATTGCTGTATCCTTATTTTTAATTTTTAGGGATTCTCTAGTGACTGGTACAGTGCCAAGGGATTGGCACAAGGATAATGTGGTGCCTATTTTGAAAAAGGACTCTAGGTCCCCACGTAAATACAGACCAGAGAGTTTAACATTCATTGTTGGGAAACTTTTTGAGGGGCTCTTAAACGACTATATACAGGAGTATGTGATGGTACATAATATTATAAGTGGTTTTACTAAGGACAGAAGTTGTCAGACTAACCTGATTTGTTTGTAAGAAGAGATGAGTAAAAGTGTGGAGAGAGGGGAGGCCGTGGATATAGTGGACAGGGGGAAGCCATGGATATAGTGGACAGAGGGGAGGCTGTGGATATAGTGGACAGGGGGAAGCCATGGATATAGTGGACCGGGGGAGGCTGTGGATATAGTGGACAGGGGGAGGTCATGGATATAGTGGACAGAGGGGAGGCTGTGGATATAGTGGACAGGGGGAGGCCGTGGATAAAGTGGATCGGGGGAGGCTGTGGATATAGTGGACAGGGGGAGGTCATGGATATAGTGGACAGAGGGGAGGCTGTGGATATAGTGGATGGGGGAGAGGCTGTGGAAATAGTGGACTGGGGGAGGCCGTGGATATAGTGGACAGGGGGAAGGTTGTAGACATAATGTTCCTGGACTTTGCAAAGACTTTGTATAGATGTTTAATGGGTAAAATCAGGTCCATTGGCTTAGAAAATATATTTGGAATTGGATTGAAAACTGGTTAAAGGATCATATCCAGAGAGTTGTAGTCAATGACTGCAGCTCAGACTGATCCTCTGTTATAAGTGGTGTACCCCAGAATTCAGTGCTAGGTCCTCTGTTATAAGTGGTGTACCCCAGGGTTAAGTGCAGGGTCCTTTGTTATAAGTGGTGTACACCAGGGTTCAGTGCTGGGTCCTCTGTTATAAGTGGTGTACACCAGGGTTCAGTGCTGGGTCCTCTGTTATAATTGGTATAACCCAGGATTCAGTACTGGGTCCTTTGTTATAAGTGGTGTACAGCAGGGCTCATTGCTGGGTCCTCTGTTATAAGTGGTGTACCCCAGGGTTCAGTGCTGGGTCCTCTGTTATAAGTGGTGTACCCCACGGTTCAGTACTGGGTCCTCTGTTATAAGTGGTGTACAGCAGGGCTCATTGCTGGGTCCTCTGTTATAATTGGTGTACCCCAGGGTTCAGTGCTGGGTCCTCTGTTATAAATGGTGTACCCCAGGGTTCAGTACTGGGTCCTTTGTTATAATAGGTATACCCCAGGATTCAGTACTGGGTCCTTTGTTATAAGTGGTGTACCCCAGGGTTCAGTACTGGGTCCTTTGTTATAAGTGGTGTACACCAGGGTTCAGTAGTGGGTCCTCTGTTATAAGTGGTGTACCCCAGGGTTCAGTGCTGGGTCCTCTGTTATAATAGGTATACCCCAGGATTCAGTACTGGGTCCTTTGTTATAAGTGGTGTACCCCAGAGATCAGTGCTGGGTCCTCTGTTATAAGTGGTGTACCCCAGAGATCAGTGCTGGGTCCTCTGTTATAAGTGGTGTACCCCAGAGATCAGTGCTGGGTCCTCTGTTATAAGTGGTGTACCCCAGGGATCAGTGCTGGGTCTTCTGGTATAAGTGGTGTACCCCAGGTTCAGTGCTGGGTCCTCTGTTATAAGTGGTGTACCTCAGGGATCAGTGCTGGGTCTTCTGGTATAAGTGGTGTACCCCGGGTTCAGTGCTGGGTCCTCTGTTATATAACTTATTTATTTATGATATAGAATATGGGATTAATAGCACTGTCTCTATTTTTGCAGATGACACAAGCTAAGTAGTACAGTGCAGTCTAAGGAGGATGTACGTAGGTTACAAGCAGACTTGGACAGACTGAGTGTTTGGGCATCCACATGGCAAATGAGGTTCAATGTGGATAAATGTAAAGTTATGCATCTGGGTAAAAATGATCTACATGCAACATATATACTAGGGGGAGTAAAGCTGGGAGAGTTGCTGGCGGAGAAGGACTCGGGTGTACTTGTAGATCATAGATTAGATAACAGCATGCAATGTTCAGTCAGCTGCTTCTAAGTCCGGCAGGATATTGACATGTATTAAAAAGGGTATTGACTCGTGGGAAAGGGATGTAATATTACCACTTTATAAATAATTGGTGTGGTCCCATCTGAAATATGCAGTTCAGTCCCCTATCTGTCACGTGAGGAACTGGTGACGCATGTGAGTGACATCACCAGCCCCTCTTGAGCAACTGCTGAGGCCACTGATTGGTGCAGGCCATCATGTGGTCAGTGTGCTAGTACCTTCAGGAAGCTGGATCACACAATGACACCTTAGAACACAGTTGCGTCAAACATTGCCTGGGTTACCCACTGTGGGAATGGCTCCCAATTTAAGGTTATGTTCTAGTACTTTTGGAGAGTGGGCTGGCTCATAGGACTGCTTTGAAGCAGGACCAGTTGCTGGAGTAGAGGATATCTTGGAGTGCAACCAACTTGAAAGTGCATTGGACAACTTAGACAGCTTGAGATAAAAAGCCTCCTCTTTGCCACAAGAATGTAAACTGGACAATTTAGGACACTTATGGGTAAAAGGATGGGTTTTACATTGATGGACAGTGAATCCCCTGTGACAGCGCGCTGTTCTATGCCATGGCCTATGATCTTACACGCTCAGCCTAAGTACTGTTAACTAGTCATGCTTTGTACCATTGAAGAATTGCATATTGTGTATTACCATCATCTATCTCATTAAAGAGGTCTTCAGTGAGGGGTTGGTGTCTGGGCAGGTCAGAAGGAGACAGATCAGGCACAATGTCATCCCGGTGATGCCGCCATATTGCCACTGTCCCGGTGCTGGTGAGCAGTCGCTAGTGTCTGATTATATGGATACATCCAGTAGACAAGTGAGCCTTCATTTGCATATGCACAGGAGTTTTACAAAGTACTCGGCTGTACCATTGACTTCTGTAAGTAATTTTAGAAAGATCTTTATACCGTAGGTGACAAATGGTGCTGGGAGTGGTTTATAGGGGTAAATCCTTTAAACCCAGGACCCCAGTACTACAGATATCGGTGTGATTCATTAAGTTATTAATTCAAATTGTTTTGGAATATGATTTGTAACTTTATGAATTTGATTTGTAACAGTTTCCATTACAAATGGAAAACATTGGGATGATTTATAGATGACATGACGCATATCAGCCCCTGAATGTAAGAATATCATTTAGACATATGCTGCCATGTATTCTTTGATGCTTTTACTCCTAAGCCTCATAAAATTTATAATGAGATGAAGATGAATGTTTCACTATCCACAGGCCCTTGACCTGCAACGTTGTGTAGGATCCAAATCCAGGAACTTTCCAAAGTGACAGACCATAATAACCTCTCATAAAACTATTTGTTGGTATGAGTTCCTGGTATGAGTTCCTAGACTTTTACAGTATTTTCTGCAAAAAAAAGGCTGACCTGGTATAGAAAACTGTTATGCACATGCCCTATTTGATAGTTATGCATGAGTCTCAAGATGGTACTAGCACCATGTCTTCCCTTCTTTTTTGTTTACCTGATTTCATTTTAAGGAACCTCTGAGACCTTTTAGTGAAATCCTGGAGTCTCTTGATCACAGTTTGAGAAAGACAATTCCATAGTGATCAATTTGTGATCTTCACATAAGAAATTGACCTGAGAAACAAGCGATTGACTCCAAATTGGGTTCTTTTCTGCTGGACCTTCGAGCGACTATAGACAGGGCCCACTGGCTGATATTCTGGAACTCTAGTGGGTCAGTCTGACCCTGTATGTATGTTTCTTGTCCAAATAACTATAGCTAAATATTAGAACTGCACATGTCTATTAAAATATGTAGATATGCGCTCTTCTACATAAGCATTACCAGTATTGGTATTTATCCCTCCGCACTTCCAGGCTATATTTATGAACTCAGCAGTTCCGCTGGCCCAAAGACATGGAAGATATGTCACATGTGGCAATTTTCTGTGGGAGGTCAGCAAATGATGGAGGCTTAAGTTGTCTACAGAAATGTCTGTGCAATTTACAAGTAGATCTTTTGTGACTCATGTGAGACGGTGGGCGTTTCGAGGACGATGTCTGTACTTAATTGCTTCATTTCCACGTGTACTTGGCTCTCAGGGGTTTAATTAGAGTGTGTGATATGCGTGGCTTTCATGAAGCCTCCAAGAGAAACCTGAAAGCTTTTCATAATAGCCCAGCCAGCGGGAGCTGAATAGTCTATGATTTGCTGCATCATTAATTCCAACGCTTCAAGTTTAACAGAAGTCGACGTATATCAAGAGAAAGATCTACAAAATCTTGCACTTAGAGGGATAAGAAGGATTGCTATATTCTCACAAGCTTTGCCAATTGTCTCTGCCCACTTTGCATAGATCAGTTTAAGACCTCCCATGCTTAATATTATGTCATCTAAGAGATGGGTGGCATTAGAAAGTCTAAAGTTTGAGGTCAGCAATGGTTTACTTATGAGACTAAGAGCTCTTAGGTCCCTTTACACAGCATTCCCAAAGGGGATAAGATACATTCCTGGAAGACATAGTTATTCATTTAAGCTAAGATGTGGAATTGAGATGATATGACATTTAATTAAACTTTCAACATGTCAGAAATTTTCATTGCTGGGGGTCATAACATCTGGCCCACCACCGATCAATGAAATGAAGTCTGAGTTGATCATTGTGCCCCTTCAGCTCTATTGACTTTGTTCACTTCTACTTGGATATGATGCGGAACTCCCATGCTTAATATTAAGACCTCCCATGCTTAATATTATGTCATCTAAGAGATGGGTGGCATTAGAGTCTAAAGTCTAAAATTTTAGGTCATTTATGGTGTATTTTTATGAGACAAACAGTTCTTAGTTCCCCTCCCACAGCATTCCCAAAGGGGCTCAAATACATTTCTGGAAGACGTAGTTAGAGCTAGCTTCACACTAGCGCTTGATCTCTGTTTGGGGATTCCATTCCCCATTTCATTTTTTGGGCAGAAACCAGGTGGACCCATTATAGTCTATGAGGGTTTCCACAGGTAACCACTTTTTAAGCGGATTGGATTTCCGTTTTTCATGTACCCAAACGGGATGACATGTCATTTCAGTAAAATTTCGACATATCACAAGTTTTGATCAGTTAAACGAAGGGTCAGAAGGCTCAATTGATCACTGTGCCCCTTCAGCTCTATTGACTTTGCTCACTTCTACTTGGATGGAAAGTGTATGTATTGTGAACATACCCTAAGGATAATGAAAGCCAAGTGATGCATCAGGATGATAATGAAGAAGAATCATACAGTGGACTGATACATTGGCCTAGATTGACCTAGAAAGTGGCCAAAAATGTCACTGAGCTTGGCACATTTTTTGGTACACAATGGTGCCTCTCAACTCCTGCACCCCTTACCGCTTTTTATAGAAAGTGGGTGGGCCGAGATGGGGATTTACTATAACTCACACCAGAAAACTTGATAAACCACAAATCTACGTCAGTTCCTGACTAGTGTGGATTTGAGTTCAGCTGCAACTACTGTACATGCGCAAGAATTAATAAAAGTCTGCAGCCTCTTAGTAACTCTGGCATGTCTTGCACTGGTCAGAATCCATTTAGACTAGCATCAACAGTCTTAGTAAATTCCCCCCACTTTTACAGTTGTGCTATGTTTTATGTATCTAAAAGTTTACTACTGTACTATAACACTAAACACCCGATATAAACATTCCCAGCGTATGGCCTACACATCTCTCCATGGACGCTATGAGGTCAGTGTTCCCAGCTCTAGTGAACCACTCGCAAATGTTTTGCATAGTGATCAACCAAACAAAGTTTGATCACTTACTAACTTTTCAATGAATAGAAGATTTTGGCAGTCAAATATCTCTTGAGAGTCAAACCCTTCAGAGCTGCAATGTATCAATTCAGAAAACTTGTGTCATACATACCAGAGCTATTACATGTATTCTGCTGTACGGTCTATTGGGAGCCATTGTTAATGGCAAAGCATTCATTTAACCCACACATTGCTGAGATGGTTCTTGACCTTTAAGAAAAAGATACTCTAGCCACTACAACAAAAAGTAATTTAATTAAAAAGCCACATTTTTTTTTTCAATTGGAAATGTATTATTGTTCCAAAGTATTAAAAGATAAAAATTATGCATCTTTGACATCTACCTAAATATAACTACCCATAAAATTAACTTGTTTGTCCCACAATATGCAGAGTAAAAATAATACAAAAGAAGCAAAATTGGCATATATAACTTGGTCAGTTACAGTAGACATACCCCAAAAATTACAATTAAGGGTAGCTTTCAGAATGCAGCAATGAAAAGCATAAAATTTTAGTCCTGGATTCTCAGAATAGATAGGACCTTTGCTTTGGACAATTCCTACTTTTTAGAACTGTTCCTTAAAAATGCACGACAGTCTACCCCAGTATGAAAAGTAGACTGTGTGTAGTGTAATGTTAATGCTGGATTCACATTGCGTTGGAGTCTCCGCTGCGGATTCCCTCTAAAATCGGCGGAGAGAAAAGTCCTGCAAAGAGGACTTTTACTGAAACCGGCAGAAATGGGGTGGAAACCCGCCAGACCCCATTATAGTCTAGTTTTCTAGTGTTATTAGCAGCTTTATTGGGAAGTTATGTGCTCTGATTTTCTCCTTGCTCCTGATGCACACAGCATTTCCTGTATGAACAGTAAGTCAATCACACAATACAAGTCTGTAACAGCTCTCATCTGACGCTAGGTTCACACCTGCGTTCGCGTTTCCGTTAATGGGTTCCACTTGGGTCCCCACGAACGGAAACTTAATCCGCTTAAAAAAGCAGTTACCTGCTAAAACCCACAGACCCCATAGACTATAATGGGGTCCACCCAGTTTCCTTGCAGGACATTTTTCTCCACATTTTTAAAGCGGAATGGAATCTTCGAGCAGAGACTGGGCGCAGGTGTGAACCTAGTCTGAGGCCTGCATTGAGAGTCTGACCTCCTGTGCATACAGGAAACATTTATTATTTATTTATTTATTATGCTTACTTATATAGCGCCATCATATTCCACAGCGCTTTACAGACATTGACAGTCACTGTCCCATATAGGGCTCACAATCTACATTACCTATCAGTATGTCTTTGGAGTGTGGGAGGAAACCCACGCAAACACGGGGAGAACATACAAACTCCTTGCAGATGTTGTCCTTGGCAGGATTTGAACCCAGGACTCCAGTGCTGCAAGGCTGCAGTGCTAACCACTGAGCCACCGTTGTGTCCTTCAGAGAGGAGAGAGGAGGTCAGTGCTCCGGAGTGGAGCACATTACTTCACAAGAAAGCTGTCAGTAAGTTATTCAAAAACATTACACTATACAAAGGCTCATTTTCAAATGGGGGGGCAATAGTATTTTTTTTTTTTTTTTTTACTGATGTGCTTCTTTAACAATAATCCAGGGGCAAACCTATCCTGTCTGCTGCCTGAGGTGAACTATAAAGGCACCCCCCCCCCCCCCAAAAAAAAAAAGATACTTACATGGTACACAACCAACTTTTTTTTAACCCCTCCACAGTATAAGACTTCTTTTTTTTAACCCACTCTCTTTTTTTTTTTTTAAACTGTAATTTTTATTAGAATATTTTTGAAAATAACATAGATAACATACAATCCGCCAAGTCAACAAATATAAAAACAACAACACAAAGACAAGATTTGGGGAATACACAAAAACGGACAAAGGAAAGGAACAATGAGGAAAGAGACAAAGCCGGGGGTCAGACTTCAGAGACCTTGTGTGGCACAGTAGGTATCCCAGTGAGACCAAATTGCTTCAAATGCCTCCACCGTATGATTAAGGGAAGCAGTCAGATACTCCAGACTGCGGATGTCCTTCAGTCGGGCTATCAATTCTGAGATCGTTGGGGGAAGAGCTTCTCTCCAATGGCGAGCTATAAGCGTTTTAGCCGCAGTACACAAGTAAAGGAATAGTTTCGATGTATTTTTACTGAGACCTTTTGGAGGGAGATTCAGCAAATAAACCATGGGGTCCAAGGGAACACCCTGGATGAAGAGAATATTAGTCAGCCTCCCAACCTCAAACCAAAAAGTGCGGACCAGGGGGCACTCCCAGAATATATGGAACAATGTTCCTGGTGTTGCCTGACACCGCCAGCAACTAGAAGGAATAGTGGGGTTGAGAGTATGCAATAGAGCTGGAGTATGATACCAATGCATAAGTATTTTGTATTGCGTTTCCCTGAACGTTACACAGGAGGAGGAGCTGCTCGGGACCAAATAACCTGCCACTGACTGTGCGAGATGCGCTCGCCCAGGGCTCCAGACCACCGGGTCATATATCTGTGGACCACCGGGGCCTGCCCCCCCTGAGAGGACAAAAGCCCATAAATATTAGAAATCAGGCCTCTAGTAGAGGTACCCGCCCGACACAGTCATTCAAAAGCTGTAGGGAGGGAGACCCGGGTGGATCCAAATTGGGAGACCACAAAATGAACTATTTGCTGATAGTGGAACCACTCTGAGGTAGGCAAGTGCTGTGTAGAGGTGAGGTAATCGAAGGGCCTGAGCTCCAAGGACGACGGGTCAACCAAGTCCGCTATGTGGAATAAACCCAGCTTCCTCCAGGGCTTGACCATAGCAGCAGTGAGTCCGCTTGGGAGACGTGGATTATATAAAAAGGAAATCATGGATGAGTGCGAGGAGGCCAATCGAAACAATCTAGAACAGGTGTTCCAGACAGTCCGAGTAAAGCTAATAGGGCCAAGTAGCGAGGTCATGGGCAGAGGGGGGGGAGGCGGACCACAAAAATGCATTGGGGTGAACAGGAGCCAGCCAAAGCTTCTCTATCTCCACCCATTTCGTATGCGCCTGGGGGCGCTGCCCAGAACGGTATACTACGCAAATGGGCAGCCCAGTAGTAGTGCAATATGTGTGGAACCCCCATTCCCCCCTCCGACCTACCCGCCAGCATCACCGATCGGGGAATGCGATGGCGTTTGCCATTCCATATAAATTGGAATATTGCTTTCTGTAGGGATCTCAATTCGAATCTAGGGACTGCCACTGGAAGGGTTTCAAAAAAGTAAAGAAGTTTCGGGAGGAGGGTCATCTTAACCGCAGTTATACGGCCTATAAGAGAAATATGGAGTGGGCGCCACTTATCTAGAAGAGAACGGAGCTCATGAAACAAATGAGGATAATTGGCTGAGTAAAGCGTGTGGTATGAAGAGGATAGTTGAACGCCCAAATAGCGTAGGGAGCGGTCTCTCCATTGGAAGTCAAAGTTAGACTTGAGCAACTGCAAGGCTTCGATTGTGATATTTAAAGGTAGGGCTTCCGTCTTACTAGGGTTAACCTTATATCCCGACAGGTCTCCATAATCCTTTAAAACACGGAGAAGGTTTGGAAGGGAGGTATGGGGTTTAGTGAGGGTCAACAGGACATCGTCTGCAAATAAACTAATCTTGAATTCTCTATCTCTCACAAATACACCAGAGACATCCGGGGCAGATCTAATTTGAGCTGCCAGGGGTTCAATACACAGTGCAAATATTAGTGGAGATAAGGGGCATCCCTGACGGGTTCCATTACGAATGGACAAAGGAAGGGAGGAAGCATTAGGAAGCTTAACAACTGCTGAGGGGTGAGAATAAAGAGCCCTTATAGCCGTGAGGAAGGCCCCCGAGAACCCGTAGCTTTCAAGAGTGGCCATCATAAACGACCAATTAAGGCGGTCAAAGGCCTTCTCAGCGTCCAGACTTAGAAGCAAGGTGGGGGTAGAGTGACGGTTGGCCACGTCAATCAAATCCACTGCCCTTCTAGTGTTATCTCCCCCCTGACGACAGGGGACAAATCCCACCTGGTCTTTGTGAATGAGAGACGGAAGCCAAAGGCCAAGCCTGTTTGCTAAGATTTTTGTAAAAAGTTTAAGGTCTGTATTCAGGAGGGCAATGGGACGATAATTAGAGCACTCCTGATGGTCCTTGTGAGGCTTTGTAACTAGGGAAATGTGAGAGTGCAGCATAGTCTGGGGGATCGGAGCTCCCTCCAAGAATGAGTTGAAAAGCTGACACATATAAGGGAGGAGATCAGAATGGAAAGTTTTATAATAAGCATAGGTGAACCCATCTGGGCCTGGAGCTTTACCATTTGGGAGAGCCTCCAGAACGGCAGCCAACTCCTCTCTCGATACTGGGGCATTAAGCGAAGAGAGGGCTGAGGACGGGAGGGCCGGGGAGTTGACACGAGGCTAGGTAAGAGTGCAAGTCTGTCTCTACATTGGTGGGGCTTCTAGTAGGCGAGGGAAGGTTATACAGTTTAGTATAATAATCCCTAAACAAGGCCGCTATGGCATCGGGATGGTGCTGAAGGGTGCCCTGGGAATCTCGAACGGCATGGGGTGTAGACGAAACCTGACGGTCCTTCAGGGTTCTAGCTAGAAGTGTGTGGGCCTTATTTCCCCTCTCATAGTATCTCTGGCGACTGTAGAGGAGGAGGCGTCCGGTAGCCTGGGTGGCGAGGTCGCGGAGGTCAGCCCTGGCCGCTACTAATTGACGCAGTAAAGATAACGAGGGTCGCGTCGTTAGTCGCTCAGTGAGGGTTCTAATCTTGTCAGTCAAAGCCTCCTCTCTGGCCCTCCGGTTTTTCTTAGTCTGTGTTCCCAACACAATACAGTGACCTCTCATTACTGCCTTATGGGCTTCCCACAGTGTGGACACAGCGGTAACTGAGTTAGAATTAACTCGGAAGTATTCTTGGAGGTGAGCTCGAAGTTTACCCTGGGTCTCTCGTGAATGAAGGAGGGATTCGTTAAGTCGCCAGTGGCAGCGTTTAGTCGGAGAGGGGGTGGAGGACAGTGTAAGCTTCACAGGAGCATGGTCTGACCAGGATATGGGGCCTATGTCAGCCGACTTTAGTAAACGAAGGGCTAACGTATTTCCAAAAAAATAGTCTATTCTAGAGTGGGTTTTATGTGGGTGGGAGTAAAATGTAAAGGAACGGGCAGAGGGATTATCCACCCGCCAAAGGTCATAAAGGGCAGCTGACCGTACAAGGCAGCGGAACTGTCTAGCTAGTCTCATCTGTGAGGGTCCAGGAGGTCCATTAGTGAGGGTGGATCTATCCATATTTTCAGAAAAGATCATATTAAAGTCTCCACCGAGTAATAATGCGGATCCCTCAAACTTTTGCAGTTTCCCCAGGACCTGTTTAAGGAAGGGGATCTGTGAAGAATTAGGGGCATATATATTGCATAAAATAATAGGTCGACCATATAAAAGCCCCTCCAAAATAATATATCGACCCTGGGGATCTAGATGAGAGGCCGAGACAGTGATAGGGCAGGTACGGGAAAGCAAAATAGCTACTCCACCCCTCCTGCGACTACAATGTGCAGAGTAAGCAGAGGGGAAGTAATGTCGGGCAAAATTAAACGTGCCAGTATGGTCATAGTGAGTCTCCTGGAGAAAGGCTACATCCGCCTGAAGAGAGCGAAGCTCCCGCAGGACCATTCGCCGTTTTGTGTTGGAGCCCAGGCCCTTAACATTTAGTGTAATGCACCTAACCATTGGGAATACAAGGTGAGTGTATTGCTAGTGTAGGAGAAAATGAGGTAGAGCAGATCTCACCCAGCCAACGATGTTCCGAATCCCCGAAAAAGTAAAGGTGGAGGGTCCGGGCCACTGTAGCCAGACGGGTCTCCGAACCTGAAGAAGGGGAGGAAGGAAAAGGGATAGAGGGGGAGGGGAAAGAGACAAAGGACATACACAAAGAACAAAGCATAACAAATAAAAAAACAAAACAAAAATATTGAAATAACACAGCTAAACTAAATTTAGTGGTCAGGACTAAATCTCCTGGCCGGGGGCAAAAAAAAAATTGTCCAAGGTAGGGCCACAAGTGACCCTACTAGGGCCCAACCAGTGGGTCCACAGCTGGACGAAGCCCCCATAGCAAAAAGGGGGGCGGGTGGGGAGACGGGGGGGGATCAGCATTAAGAAGATCCAAAGCATCAATTGGGGACCTAAAGAAAATAACATCTATCAGTCACTGGGGGGGGGGAAGTCTAACCCGCCCGACCGATAATACTAAAGCGTGAATATGATGCAAAACAGTTGTGGGACCATAAAAAACTGCGTATAAATGTAAATAACAATAGGAACAGGACACCCCTAGTAATCAAAGTAGACGTATCCCTCCCAGGAACTAGGAGGTCCGAGAAAAAAGATACAGTCACGGAGGTGGGGCCTCCACCCTCGATCTTCTGGAAGAACGTTGCTGACGTCTAGCTGGATTCTGGGCCGTCCAGACCGGGGTTGGCGGCGGTGGTGGGGCAACCAACTCCCAATTCTGAAGGTTGGGAGGAGGAATATCCATAGCAATGCAGAATGGTTCCAGATCTGCATAGAACTGTAGGGTAGCAGAGCGACCATTGTGCCTAGCAGTTAAAGAGAAGGGGAATCCCCAGCGATACGATATCTGTCGGTCGCATAGAAGCTGCAGCAGAGGGCGCAGGTATCTCCTCTTCTGTTGCGTAATCCAGGAGAGGTCTTGGTAAAGCTGGATCTTGGCTCCTGCAAATTCAAAGTCTTTAAGACGACGGGCCTTGGAAAGGATAGTTTCTTTTAGTGCAAAGTCGTGCACGCAGCAAATAACATCGCGTGGTGTGGGGCCCGATCCCCTGGGGCGCAGGGCCCTGTGCGCTCTATCCAGCTTAATTTTATGTGTAGCTGGTTCCTGTAAAATGAAGTTGAAAATCTCCTCCAAGGTAGCATGTAAATCCTCCTCTTGGTTAGCCTCAGGCAGCCCCCTGATTCTGATATTGTTGCGTCTGCACCGGTTATCCAAGTCCTCCAAATGGCGTTGCATGTCGTTAACCACCTGGCATTGGGAGAGGACAGTGTCCTGGAGGTGAGACACATGAGATCGGGTCTGGTCATGATCGTCTTCAAGGGTATCAACCCGGTTAGCAATATGCTGGAGATCTTGCCGTAGAACAGCGATTTCAGTGCGTATCTCTGAACGACATGCCGTTGTGACTTTAGCGACCAAGGAATCAAAGTCCTCTTTTGACGGTAGGTGAGCAAGGTAATCAAGCCACGGTGGAGGATCAGAGGAGGCTGCCTGAGCAGAGTGTGGCGGAAGTCGGGGTAGCGGGGCAGACGGAGAAGGCAGCTGGGTGTGAATAGCATAGGGGGAGAGGGATGGAGTTGCCCCCAGGTCTGCTTCTTCATCTCTGAGAAGGGATGGAGGCTGCTGTAAGGACACAGGACTAAAAGGTTGTGGAGGCAGCTGAGGGGTTAAATCCTCCTCCACAGGGTCAGGAGGGTGCTCAAGGCCAGAAGAAGGCTTGTGGAGCTGAGAGGCCGCTACTGATGCCTCCTGAGATGATGGGTCCCCCTGATTCTGCTTGGGGGAACCCACTGACATAGGCTCCGGTCGGAGCAGCGGGGGAGGAGGGGCAGTCAGCGCTGCGGTGCGAGCAACCGCCGCGCCTGACTTACCCGGCGGTGAAGGGGTCCGCTGGAGCCCAGCGCCTGGACTCTGGAGCTCTGTCGCTGGCAGGGCTGGAGGCCTGGTAAGATGGCCTCTCTGCAGGGTGGATGCCGCTCGTGTCGCTAGTGGGGCCATTGCAGGTGTCGTAGCGGAAGCGGCCGGCGCGGCAGAGGAAGATGGCCGCCGCCTCGTGGAGGCCCGCGCTGTGGATGCTATCGGCTGCAGGAACGCGGACAAGGTATGCTGAACGGACCTGTCCGCTGATGCACAGTCCCCTGTAGCAGGTGCCCGGGTGGTTTTCTTAGCCATGGGGGTCCTATTCAGGCTAGTGGTCCCACACTAAAAACGGTCAGGCAGGAGCTCCCCAAATGAGTGTCTCACCGCATCAAGTCCCTGGCCACGCCCCCAACCCACTCTCTTTTTTAGGTCCCCCCAGTGTATGACACCCCCTCCCCAGTATATGGAACCCTTTTTTGGCCCTCTCTCACAGTATATGACCCCCTTCCCCCACACACAACATATGACCCCCTTTTCTTGGCCCCCACACAGTGTATAATCCACCCTTTTTACAGTATATGTGCCCTCTCCCCCCTTTTTTTATGCCGCCCTGCCAAGTATATGACTGGGGGCCGCATTCTTTTTCTAATTGGTCACTACTTATTGTATTATTATACTTTATACTCACCCATTCACGCTCCTGTGCAGGCCAGGGATCTGTAGATGACATTGTTATGGGGGATCTGTAAATGACATTGTTATGGTAATAGTAAATTATGGTAATGGCGAGTTGGTCACCAGGGATCAAGAAAAAGCAGAGTTACTAAATGTTCTGTGTATACGGAAGAACAGGCAGTAGTTGTGTATACAGAAGAACAGGCAGTAGTTGTGTATATACAGAAGAACAGGCGATAGTTGTGTATATAAAAGAACAGGCAGTAGTTGAGGTCGGTGTCACCCAGGGACTTAACTAGAAAAGACCAGGCCCCATAGCAAGCTTTTGACTGTATATAATGCCCCCTTTCTTGGCCCACACATGGTATAATGCCCCTGTACTGACCCTACACACAGTATACTGTTCCTTTATTAGTCCCCATACAGTAAACGACCCCTTTACACGCCTCATACAGTAAGTGCTGCCTTTATAGGCCTCTATACAGAAAATGCCCCCTGTACCGCCCATCACACGATAAACTGCCCCCCATACTGAGCCCCCACACATTATGCTTCTCCTATAAGAGTGGCCTCTACCTACTAGATTACTCCAGCAGGAAATGGCTGACCTTCATCTACCCAACCTTGCTCCAGCCCAGGAACTCTTCCTCTTGCTGCATATTACGTCAGGACACGATGCAATATCTGAACGCTGTTCATCATTGGGACGTATCGCGCAGCTTCCCAATGGGAGTTGTAGTTAGGACTTCCACTGTGATGACTAATCTCACACTAGGGATGTGGGGTACTCAGTATAAGATGGTAGTATGGTACTTTGCTCACTCCAAATAATATAAAGTCTCTGCCTCACCTGCTATGGGGGTTGAATTAACTGAAGTCTCAGGAACCTGGGAATGAACAGGTCATAGCTGGTGGTTCTGTAAAACACGGCTTCCTCCAAATTGTCATTCTTTATCCCTTTGTAGGGCTGACAGCAATGTTTCCCCTGTCTCAGGGCTGTATCTTGTTGCTTCTGGGCAGTTGGTCACTTCTCTTCCCTCAGGGGCTGCAGAGGACTCGCAGCCGGCGTATCTTG